>VYXG01011134.1:82568-250606 GCA_013397235.1 Lanius ludovicianus
GGGCATCCCCGAGGGCTCGGCAGCCGCAGCCGCGCATCCTCTGCGCGAACCCTGCCCGAGTTTCTTTAAGTTTTGAAGGATTAACGCTGTTTGGCTCCGGGGCTGGCCGCTGGCTTTTCGGACAGAAATTCTATTGCGTTCCCCCTCGCCATCACTCCTCCCTCCCCCGCCTCGGATCGTAATAGCAGCGTTGGTACCTCTGTAATTGTTTCAGCGATTCATCATTGAATTAACTAATAGCTCTGTGGCCTTTCAAAAGCTGGCCAGCTCTCGGGTGTAGGAAAACCTTCAATTACCTGCGTGGCTGAGGGGAGTCAGGGTTGGGTTTGGTACTTTTCAGAGTAAGGGATATGCAGGGCTCTGTTTTGGTGACCAGATGACTTTGCTGAGGAGTTTGGAGTGCACGTAATTGTATTTACAAAAGCAGGAGTTGCAAGTTCTGGCTAACGTAAACTTCCATTCATTGCTGCCTTTGCTAAGAGCCCACGGTGCGAGGAAACGGCTCGTTCTTTAATGAAGTTTTTTTATTTGTACTCTAAGTGTCGTTCTGTGAATTAACTCTGCTCTGAAGTCAGAGTTTGAAAATTACATTCTGCCCCGTTCTGCCCATGTAATTTTGAGTCCATTAGGAAAACCAGGATAGGTCTATGAACTGCACATGGAGAAATGTCACATTCCTTTGGTTTAACCCTTTGAGCACTTCCCTGGTTTCACTGAAACAAGTGAAGCAGACAAAGACAGCTTCCCGTGGAGCTATGAAATGTAAACTTTGGTCAGGATACATACATCACATATGTAATTTCAGGCACACTTGAACTGATAGAAAAATCAAGGAAGAGAAATAGATTGTTTGACAGCTTCCCCATTAAAAGTAAATAAATAAAGGTATAAACAGACCAAGCCATACCTCATACGGGACAAATATATTTTTATGTTGATTGTCTGATCTGTTTCTTAAAGGGCATTTATAAAAACAAAGATATGATACATTGGAATAGCAACATCACTCCTTATTTTCTCTTTCGTGTGCATATTTGGGCAAACAATGTCAAATTCTTTGAAAAAGTTTGCAAGAAAAAATCTACTACCTCCAAAAACATTTCAGGGTTTAGAGCTTTGAACAGCATCTGTCCCCACCTCCCACAATTTAGTCCCACAGTTAAACAAATCATATAGTACTGGATAGAGTTACATGTTACAGGAATTTTATAAATGATCTGTCAGGGTTAAGTCCTAGGTGTGATTAGTTGGACTTGTTGCTCCTAAGTTGTTGCTCCATTTGGATTGTCACTTCTGTGGCGTTTGGTTCTCAGAGATAGATTCTAACAGACACGTCTATTAAGTGTGTTCTCCTTCTGATGGTGTTTAAGCAGGAGTGCCTGTGGGGCTTCTCTCGCCTTCTTGTAAGTGAATTTGAGCTCTTTGTCAGGCACTGCAGAAATCTGGGTGTGTGAGTCCACTGAGGACTCACAATGATGGGAACCATGAGCTTTAACCCCACATTGTTCCAGACTTGGGGCTTGTGTCTCTCATCACAAGGAGGCTCATTTGTTTGTCCTTTTCCGTGTGGAGCACCAGGTTGGATCCCACTGTTGCCAGTGCTCAAATGACAATTCTGCCTAAGACCCTGCCCTGTGAAGGTGTCTTTGCTACCTGCTCTGCTGTGAGAAGTTGATTTTCTGTGCATGCAGAGTTGTGTAAACAACCAGAAAACCCTGGGAAGGCTGTGGCAGTCCCGTTGGTTTGCACAACACGCTGTGAACAGAATACCTGGCTGCTGATGAGGCAAATCCTTTCCCACTGCGCTTTCTCCAACCCCCCAGTGCTTTGCTATCCCAGTGTGAGGCTCAGGGCACTGCTCTCCCTCTGCAGAGTGTTTAATTTCGATGGCTTCACTGTGATCCTGCACGCAGCAGTTCCTCCTCCCCGTGAGGATCCAAAAACACATGAGAAGCTTTTGCGGTGCTGATGGCATCTGGTAGCCCCAAAACATTACATGTTACATTTCCTTTCCTCGCCTGTGCATTACTAAATGCTCAAAGAGTTACAAGCAGGTAACAACAAAATAATTTAAAATGTTAGGGTCGAAACAAACCCTTTCCCTTGAATATCCATTGCACTGGGGTTTTGTTCCACTATCAGGAAGCTTGCCATTTTCTTTTAAGTGAATAGTTGGGTTTTTTTTTTCAGGAAAAGGCAGCTGTAAGGGCAGACTGTACTTCTTTTAACCATGTGAGCAGCTCTGTGGAAATCTGTGTCCCGAACTCGAGGTGGAAGTTGTTGACAGGGGGTAAGGTCAGAAAGGGCCCTTTGGGCCTGATCCACATCAGCTGAGGTCAGTGGGGCAGGCTTAGCCCTGAGTGCCTAAAGCTGCCCACTGGTTTTCTGTCCAGCTGGGAAGGGATGCCAGGGATTAGTGTATGCTTTGTATGGCACTTCTCCTATACAGTTGATTTTAAATTCTTTTGTTTAAAAAAAAAAAAGTTCACACAGGGCAAAGATATTTTCAGCCTGAATTATGATGTTGTTTGTCTTGGGTTGGAAGAATTACCTTTTGGGTGATAACACCACAGTGGTTTTCGATATACCCACAGCTGGCCACTCTCACAGCCACTGGAGTATTTTTTACTTCCCTTGGTGGTTCTGGCCATGGCCTTTTTGACATGCAGGTTTCCCAGTAAAATCAAGCATTTTGTCTTTTTGGTTGAAAGTTTGAGTCCAAAAAGTTTGTATCAGTTTGGCATTTTGGAAGGTAGTGGTACAAGTGGAGAAAATCTAATCTATTTCCTTCACAGGGTAGTTAACTAGTGTAGGTAGAAAACTGTCAGTCTAAAATTACTTTGCTAAATTTAAATGTAAGTAAAAAGCAGGCAATAGGAAAAAAATGAAAGGGTATATCTAAATATGGAGTTGCGGCCGTATCTGTTATATTTAAACTGTATTTTAACTTCTTCTATTTATATTTAGTGGTCTGTGTATAATCTAGAGGGCTTAATTGAATTCAAGAAACAGCAATTCCACAATGAAACCCAAAGAGTTTATTCTGCTGTGGACACGGTGCTTGTCCTCGTTAATGGGCGATTTATCAAAAGTAAAATGTGTGCAGCGAGGTATTTTTTATGTTGTTTCAGAGCAAAAATGAGACTTGATCTAAAATAAGCATGAATGGATTTGCAACGCGCCTGCTCTTCCCACACTGCTGGGGCAGGGGGATCTCCTGCTGCCTTGGGTGGCACTTTTCCTTGTGTGAAGTGTGAGATGCCACCACAGCAATTATTTTCCTCAACTTGCCCCTGTTCAGAAATACTCTTTTTTCATTTAGAAAGCTGCCATGGTCAGTGGATTGTTCTTGCACGCTGCTTGCATCAGCTGCAATCCCTCCTTGGCACAGCATCATTCCAATAAGAAAAAAACCCCCATTATTCCAGGAACAAAATACATAGTTATTTTTGTTTGATAATGCATCACATAAATATTAATCGTCTGCCCAAAGGAAAAACAATAAACACGTGTTTTCATTTTAGCTGGAGATACAACCAGCTTTGATAGGGGATGGTTTAAACCCCAGGGCCTCAAGCTGCAGCCACACAACTCTGGGTGACCAAAGAGGGTTGGGGAGTGGTTCCTGTGCACAGGTGGGGGTTTGATTTTGCTTTGAGGCTTTCTGTGTTGATTTATTTTAATATTTAATACATGGCACGACACCCAGGTGCTTATGGACGTGTCTTGGCAGCAGCGTTGCTTGCAGTGCTGGTCCTTGTGCTTGGGCGCTTGGCAGCACTGGTGGGATATCCCAAAGCTGCTGCCTCCTCCAGATGCTGCTCCTGCCAACAAATGCTGACTTCAGTCGTGTTTCAGGCCTCCTGAATTTGTGTGTGGCTGGGAACCCCAAACACCTAATGAGCTAATTGGGGACAGCAAGGCTGGCTCGTAGGGGACGATGAGCACGGCGGCCTCGCGCGAGGCGAGTTCAGCAAATACCACCTCAAATGTGGTTTCAATCAGCTCTGCTCAGACACCCAAGTTCTGAGCTTCCTCCAGGAGGTCCGTACTGAAACAGCCTTGGTTGCTTTTCACCTCTCAGAGGGACAGCAGCGGGAGGAAAGCCCTGACTGAGCTCGCAGCGGCCGCGGCGGGAGAGCAATTTGGGGTGCAGGGCTGGACGGGGCAGCGCGGAGGTGATGGAGCTGCAGGGTCTGGGAATGCTGCCTGTGGCCAACACTCAGCTCCTTCCCTGAGGGCAGCAGAGCAGGTCACAGCCCTGGCTGGGGCACAGGCACCCCCGAGAGGCTCTGCAGGTGTGAGTGGGTCGGGGGAAGGTTTCTGTCCCGTCGTCCCAAATGCATTGCCTGCTGAATGAGCATCTTTTCCTCCTGCCATGCACTGTCTGCTACAAGGGGTCGGTAAGGGTCTGTTTTCTTTTTTTTAATTACTATTATGCTGTTAAAACATGCATTGATTTAATCAGCTGTTCAGGTCGTTTCATTTTTCTGGTTCTGGCAGTGCTGGCGTAGGAAGAATAGCTTTTGCTGCCCTGTACATGACTTAAAACAAAATGTTTTGTGAAATCTGATTGATTTCTTCTTATTTGTAAGGCATGTAGGTTTCCCACTTTCATAATTTTTGCATTGAGTTGATTACTTTATTTTTCGTTTCTTGAGTATGGATGTACATGGTATATTTGATCTGATTTGACTGAAAAAAAACCATTTTCAACAAGTCACTTATTTTTCGCTACTCAGTAATTACAGTAGATGCAGTCACTGTGAGATTTTAGTGCAATTAAATGTACATGTAAAAATCAGAGATTTAGAAAATTGCACAATGTATCTCTTTCTGTAAATTACTCTCACTGAACAAGGAAAAAATGAAATATGGCAATCAAACAATTCACTTCAGAAAAACTGCATTTTTGTTATTGTTCATATTTTTCTGTCTAAGTAGAAAAAGGTTTTAAACAGAAGGAAGTCTTGTAGTTACGCAGAAGGAAAGTCTTCTTAGCGAAATCCCATTTTCTAAGGAGGCTTTGTCAGTTCTGAATAAACCCTGCAATAAATTTAAAACTCGTGGTTTAAAATTCTGTTTATAAAATGGACTGCTCTCTATAGAGTTCACAAATTATACACAAAGGATTAACTACTAAAATAACATAAAGATGTTGCATTGCAACATGCATTGAGACTAAAATGACAAATCTGCTAGGAAAAGCAGCTGATTTGCAGGACTTGCAAAGCAGACCTGGGAAAAGTTCTCCATCATTTCTCCAAAGAACTGCTGTTGCTGTTCCCTTGATTGCTCTGATTTCAGTTGGCTCTTCAAATACTTACAGAAGGTTTTTCTTGCACAGGCTTGTGCAAAAATTTGCATTAAAAGCCAGTTTGGAAAAGGAAAAAAAAAAATAAAGGTTTTAATACCACATTGAGATGTGACAAAGGATTTAAGAGAAAATCAAAATCTGGTGGATATCTTGTGCCTTTTCCTGAATTCCATTACATTTGCCCAGAATGTGAAGCTGGGAATTTGGACTGGTGCTCTTCATTCCTTTGCTACATTTGTAAGTTCTCTGGTACTTTTATGTATTTATAGCAAACAGTCTGTGGCAGTCTCTGTATCTCTTGCAATCAAGACAAGCCAAATCATCTGTCACCAACTTGTGTGTCAACATCCCGACACCACTGAGGGCACCTTGTTTTGTAGGCACCACCAAGGCTTCATTTCAGCAGAGCAATTCATCACCCCCATGAAGTGAAGAGCTTGAGGAAATCTGAACCTGGCCTCTTCCTTCTTCTGTGCAGAGAAGTCAGTTCTAAGTGATGAGACTGAAAAATGGCTTTAGCAAGGTAGGATTCACCTCACCTCGCTGCAGCCAGCCAAAAATCAAGGACCTGGCTGACAGCAGTTGAGTAAGTTCCAGCCTGGCCAGAGGACAGGTTAATCTTGCCAGTCTGAGACAGTGATGCTCGTCTGGGAAAGGCACTGAAGATGCAGAAGATGTTCCATCAACTTGGGTGGGAATTTGGGTTGCAGGGCTGGGTATTTTGGCTTTTACATGGCTGGCATGGAGTGCCCCGAATTCTGCATCCAGAGACAAACCCAGGCCTCCCAGCAGCTGATCTTAGGGAGACGGAAGGAAAAAATGTAAGTGAAATATAGCAGAGAGACCAGATGGATGTTTTACAGTCTGAGTGGAAATTACTATTATTACTTACTTATTTTAATTTTAAAATTTAATACTAAGTAAACATAATAGTTCAATTTTTACTGCCGAGCTTCCTTTTTGTTTAGAACTAGGAACATTAGAAATAGCAACAGAAAAGCCTTTTACACTTTCTGCACTGCTCTTTTAACTTCATTGAAGGATTGAGTAAGAAAACATTAGCCATAATTTCTTTCAGCTTCAGAGTAAGATAGGAATGGAGTAATACTGCTGCCTTTCTTTTAGGACTCTGTTCTGCTCATGAAGGCAATAGTAACAACCATTTCAGGTGATTTTTTTTTTTTTTTAGGCTGGTCTAAGTGTATAGATGACAGCCTTGGGTCTATACTTTGCTTAAATCTCTCAAATCACAACGATAGAAAGCTTGTTTTGGACAGCTTTTTACCAGTCAGGGTCAGTTTTTAGCCCATGGATGACAGTGGTCCCTGCAAGAAGCACAGCTGAGCTCCAGAGCTGCAGCCAGGCCTGCAAAGCAGCTCTGCATGGAGCCAGTAGGGAAGGAGGGGCGAGCTGTGTGTTTGTTATTTGCATGTGATTTCCAGGACAGTTTACAGGAGACAGGGTTGTAACTGAATGGGAGTCCAGGGAGCTCGGGCTGTGGTCGGTCTGCAGAGCAGGAATGTGGGATGGGGGCTCAGGATCAGGGTGTTGAAGGATGCAGGAGCCAAGGTGAAGGGAATTTGAGCTGTCCTGCACTCCCCCTGGGTTAGCACCTCCCTGTGTAATTTTGGCTTTTGTGGCACTGGGGTGGGGGCACCGTCCCCTCAGGCACCCACAGGGGCACATCCTGCTTGTTTCTGCCCCTTGGGCTTATCTTGACAGGTTTCAACCCAGAATAGGTTTTATATATCTCCCTCTTTGCTGTGTTGGTTCCACAGGACTAGAGAGGAGTGAGAAGTACTAGAAATCTATTTTGGTCACTAAAGTAAGCAGACATGACTCAGAATACTCACTGGGAACAGATCTGCTGGATGAAAAGGTGCCATTTTTACATAGTCACTTTTCTGACCGTGCCCTTTAAACTCATATAAAAATAGAATCCTTTCTCTGGCTCGTCTCTTGGAAGGCAGGAACAGGAGTGAGAGTGAGGACGTCTGCTGTGCTGCTTCGGAACCAGACAAACCGTGCACGTTCTGAAAGGCAAATGTAACATGTGTTTAACACCAGGAAGAGCAGAAAGAAGGCATTGAAATTTGTGGGGAGGGGATTTGGGCTTGGATAGTTTTACCATTTGCAGTGGAAAAGCGTGATCCCTCGTTCCTGCCTGTTATGGTTGGATGAGTTCTGGCCAGCACTCTGCACCGGTTTCTGGCATCCTTGTGTCCCTGTAGGAGCAGGTTCAGATCAGTGGGCTTGTCTGGAGCACGGAGAAGCTCCATTTGACCACTGCCTCTGGTTCCTCTTGGACTGAGTGGCCTCAGCTAAAAATGAGCCTGAAACCACACTGACGTAATCCGTGTTTATGGACCTGTGAGGAAACAAATCATTGCTGGCAACCAGAGCCCTGACGTGGTTGTCCCTCACATGAGGGGCGAGTTCCCCCCGCACTGGTGAGCCCAGGGTTCCTCCAGCTGCTGGGGAGGCTGATGGAGCTGGGCTCTTCCCACTCCAGCCAGATCCCCATCCCAATTGACTCTCCTCTGCATTCCATGGAAAGGATTAGCAAGGCAAATCATTTCACAAAAAGTCACTCTCGGCTAAGGAGGTGATACTGAATTTTTGAACTCGTCTCTTTCTCGTTTTTAATGGTTTGGTAGGAAGCTGGAGCCTGGCTGGGGCATGGAAACTCAAAACCAGTGGTGTAAGCATACCACATGTGCTTCTGGGTGTTTGATAGTCCTGTTGTTCTCCTTTGGAGCACAGCTCTCTTGAGAAGAAAAACAACAAGCCTGTTTTAACATATTTACCACTTTCAGTTGGTTTTACATGGAAAAAGAACACCAACCCATAAATTCCTCTTCCTCCTCTAGTCCAGAATAATCTGTGAAAGAGTTTGAAAACTCTGAATTCCTGTTCAGTGGAAATCTTGACCTTGCGGAAGTGGCTGAAGCTTCTCTGATGGCTTTCAAGGGGGCAAAGCTCTCGAGCTTAAGTGTTCCTTCCTCATGTTCCTGCTGGGGCTGGAAAGCCCTGGAAGTGTTCTCACTACTGATTTCCTAAAGCCTTAATTCCCCCCAGTTTCTACAGCATTAAAAGGCACTGTCTTTTTTGCACAGGAAACAGCCACTGCTTTTTCTCTTGATGAAATTTCCCTTGTATGAGCTCAGAGAATTTTCACTTTCTCTGTGTGGGCTCATCTTTCATAGAGGAGGAGACATGGGTCATAACGCCTGCAGATCTCACAGCTCCCTCCTGCTCCATCTCTGGCCTCCTCCCAGTCCCTTGGCAGGCAGGAGTCAGTGAAGATTGGCTGTCAAAGTCTCCCGTTTTAATTCCTTGCCGGACCCAGTAGCTTCCTCTTGCTGGGGAATCCTGTTTTTTTCTGGTTTAAATTTGAAAGGCGTTTTGGATATGATGACATTTACAGCCAAAGCACATCACCTCTAATATTGCCTCCTTCTCATGAAGCAAGTCAGATGATTGCAACAGGCAAGAAAAGGGAGGAAATGCCCAGCAGGTTTGTGGGACACACGCAGGATTGTCACTAACCCGGCACTGGGTGGCCCTGGGGATGGTCCTCCCTTCTCAGCCCCGCTTATGTTGTCTGAAGGGAAGCTTTAAATGCCAGTGTTTGAGTAGAGCTGGTTTAGAAGTTCTCTGTGCTACAGAAACACATAATCATTAAGGTTGGAAACCTCCAAATCATGGAGGCCCAGCTGTGCCCCATGCCCACCTTGTCCCCAGCCCAGAGCACTGAGTGCCATGTCCAGCCCTTCCTGGGACACCTCCAGGGATGGGCACTCCAAACCTCCCTGGGCAGCTCTTGCCAAGGCCTGACCTCCCTTTCCAGGGGGAAATTCCTGCTGGTGCCCACCCTGAGCCTGCCCTGGCCCAGGCTGAGGCCGTTCCCTCTCCTCCTGTCCCTGTTCCCTGGGAGCAGAGCCCGACCACCCCTGAGCCCCCTCCTGTCAGGGACTTGTGCAGAGCCACAAGGTCCCCCCTGAGCCTCCTTTGCTCCAGGCTGAGCCCCTTTCCCAGCTCCCTCAGCCCCTCCTGGGGCTCCAGCCCCTTCCCAGCTCCCTTCCCTGCCCTGCACACGCTCCAGCCCCTCCAGGGCTCTCCTGCAGGAGCCAGAACTGGGCACAGCCCTCCAGGGGCCTCTCAGTGCCCAGCACAGAGGGACAATCCCTGCCCTGCTCCTGCTGGACACCTCATCCAGGCTGGGGCAGAGGGAAGGAAAGAGGCACTTGACTTCTAGGTGAACTAAATGTTACTGTTGTAGTGCTGTAATTAAAAGAGTTTTAAATGAGGTATTGACAGCAGTTGAGAACTGGTTCTCCTCTGTTGCTGCTGGCAGGCACTGAGATGTGTACCAGCTCCTAAGGGGAGCAGGCTGTGAGAACAACTCATTAACCATTACTCCACATTGCTGGTACTCCACATAGGGTGTGAGGGCTGCTGGGGGTCTGGCAGACATTAGGGCGTGGTCTGAGAAAGGGCTGCCCGAGAAGAACAGCAAATAACCCCACAGAGCCAGATTTTATTGTCACACTGCTGCCAGGTATGTGCCCGTGTCACCCTGAGCCAGGGAGCTGTGCCAGGAGCCAGGTCCCTCACCCTCCTGGAGTGAGCCCAGATGGGTGATTGTGAGTAATTACACGCAAGGGGAGCTTTTGCTTGGTCGCATCCACGTGGAGCAGGTCTTTTTCTGTCAAGGAGGATGAGTTTTTGCCTCTTCTTCCACGTGCTTTTGCTGCATGGGATGGGCTGAGGGATGCTGTTTCCACATCCGTGTTTGCAGTGGTAATGAATGCCACGGGGAAGCGGACAGCGGTGAGCCCATTTCCTTCGCAGTGGGAGGAAAGCAGTAATTCAGGAGACCATTAAACATTAGAAATACCTCTGCGAGGTCCCTACAAAGACACACTCCATTTAGATTAAAGTCCCGTAGGGCCAATTACCTGGGAAGAACATAAGAACTTAAACAAAAGCTGAGTTAGGTATGCTGCCCACCAATGGCTTCGAGCAAGAATGGGTGCAGTGAGGAAACACTCGTGTGTGTTATGAAAGTGAGAACACTGAGAGTAGGTCTGTGTAATAACCCACTTTTACTGTTCCCCCAGGATCAGTGTGCACAGGAAATATCTGTGGCATGCTTGCTTTTCCTGGAGATGACAGCAACCCTTTGGCAACCACTTTGTTCGATACTTTTCAAAACGCTGGGCTGTTCTTTTATGAATGTGCTCTGATTTTCTGGCTGCCAAGAGCCTTTGTGCTTGGCTTTTTACCCTTCCTAAACCTGCCCATTCCCATTCCAACCCTGGATACTTCTCCATGAGTACCCCTAGGTAGCTGTGATGATGCATCTGTTTTTCTCCATGTCACCATTGGGATGGGGCTTGAAAAAAAAGGGAAGCCGTAAAAGTCCTTGTGTCAGAATAACCTTTATGGCCTCTGCTCCTCTGTGTGGGTGGCTCTGTAGTTGTGGAGATGGAGGGTTAGGGAAAACAAATTTGAAACACTTTGTTTCTGTCAATGTTTTCTGAGAGTGGGCTGAGTGTTTTGCACAAGGCTGCAAAGCAGAGCTGGATAGTAACACTGGGGTTAAAACCTGTCTTTGCTTCAGCTGCTAGAGCCCAGTTTTATTTGAACATTTAGCTATTTACAGTTAGACCTGAGCACCAGAGTGCACTGATCCTTCAGGCAAGGGATTTTGAAAATGAGTCTGTTTTAAGACACTGGAGCAACGTGTTCTTTAAAGTGTTTACTGATGCAAATTGCTGCCTGGTCTTGAAATGGCCTCCTCCCTCGAACATCATAAAAGACATTTCTTGAGAGAAGACACAATAAACAGTCTGAGGTCTAATAAGTGAACAAGCAAGGCTGAAAGGTTTTAAAATACTGCTTGCTAAATAAGAGTCATTAACATTGTAACTGATAATGAGAAAAATGCTCATGCCATTAGTGGTTTACCACTTTGGTTCCTAGAGGATAAAAACAGCTTCGTAAAAGAGACCGCAGACTGTCCATTTTCAGCCTCAGTGCAGGGCAAAGGCTTCAGGAAAAATACAAACCCCATAATTTAAAATAATAATTTAGTATTTGTGTTTGGGAAGCAGGCTCGAAATGCTTTTTGAACACAGGGGAGCGTGGTGATATGTGAGCCCCTTGCCTTGGTGCCGTGGTGGGACACGGGCTCATCCACCTGCTGGGAGCAATGCAGGAGCAGCCTCTGCCTTCCAGGATCCCCACCTGCATGGGGACAGCTGAATTTGCATTTTCCAGGTAGTGACCCAAAGCTCAGCAGGTACTTGAGGCCATCCTGGGATCCTTCCTGCAGTGGCCTCGCTGTTTCCTGCTGCAGGAGTAGGGAAGTTTTTGGGAAATGGGGACATTTCAGTCCTAGCTTTGGCTTGCTGGTGGGGGGAGTAAAAGGTGCTGGGTCTGGGAGGCACTGGGTGCCTCAGGGCCCTGCTGGGACTTGATGGCTGAGGAGCAGTGCCAGCAGACGTGGTGTGACCTTTTTTGACTTATCCATCTGGGCCAGGCGATCTTTTCTCTAAGGATGGCCCCTTCTTCTTCTTCATCTCCCTCTGAGCCCTCCTGCTCAGTGTGTGGGGCCTTGTGTTGACCTCAGCCAGGACTGATCCAAACCTTTGAGAATCACTGAATCATTGAATGGGTTGGGTTGGAAGGGACCTTAAAGATCCATGTTGTTCCAACCCCCAAGAAAACCTGGTGTTTCCTGTTTGGGACTCAGCGTGCTGCATTCCTTGTCTTCAGTAAGGAACTAGAAGCAAGGGCAGGAGGAGGTTGAAATGTGTTCTCAGACTATCTCTGGTTGTAAATCCAACTGCCCTGGGTTTTACTGATGCTTCCTGCAGCCCTGCCACATCGACCACAGGGCTTGCTCTTACGTAAAGATGGAAAGTTCCCCCAGCTCCCCCCATGAAAATGACTGTTGTTCTTTATTCAAAATGAGAACTCAATCAAGGCAGGAACACAGCTGGGCCAATGACAAGAGAAACAGAGCGGTGCCAGGGTGAATTTTTATGGAAATGGTCTCTGAATAGTATTTCCATGAAAAGGCAACTTACTTGCAGATGGAGGCTGCATTGCATGAAGGAGAGTGTGTTGTACCACACCCTGAATCTGTCAAGGTCTATAAAGTTTTCACATATTTTAAGTTCAGGCAACAGAGAGGCAATATTTAAGACACAAAGGTTTTCTTCTTTATGTCAATGTAATTATGTTATCCCCAAAGGAAGAAAATGTAAGCCAGGGGAAAATAAAAAGGGAAGTTTGTGGAAGAAACGTTTCAAATATAAAATAAAGGTCAAATATAATTTGAAGTAGAAAGTAAATTGATCTATCAGAAAGGACACTCTTCAGGCTCATGGAAAGATCTTGATTTGACATTTCAACAGCATCCTAGAGATAGCAATGACTTGTAGGTCTTTGTCAGGGGGTGTGGTGGTCCTTTTGGTGGAGGAGCAGGAGTGCCTTAAAAACTACAAAAACTTTAAAACTTTTCCCTGTTGATGGCAACGGGACTTTTCTTGTTCACATTACCAGGATAAAAGATTAGGGGAACCGTATAAGAAGCAAGAAATGAAGGGTGATTGATGTTAGTGTTCAAAAAGTGGGAGAAGGGAAAAAACCTGAGCCCAATCTTGAAACTGCCCCACTTCGATTTACTCAAACACCTTTGGAGTTGTTGTAGCCTTCTCAGTGGGTTGGTTTCCACATTGCCTGACTGACTTCACTGTAGACTGAGTGGCTATCAGCAGAGCTCTTCCAGAAGGTGATTTTTGAAATGATTTAATGTGGCTTTCTTTCTGGGACTTTTTCATGTCACACCAATCAAGTTTGAAATGTGCTGAGAGAGAAGTTCTGGAGGCAGACTTGAAATTTTTTCAGTCTTTTCCTGCGTGTTGCTTTCTGAAATAAAGAGGAATGCATTTTTTAATTTATGATAGCTTATAACTTGATGTCAGGGCTGTTCTAAGAATAATAATCAAGGATTGTTATACTGACTTGATTGTTTACATTTCCTTTTGGCACTGCCAGTGGTAAGCCAGAGGTAATAACACTAAACATATTCCTCTGTCATCCTCTCAAAACTTGTCACCACGGAATAGAAGATGGCTTTGCACGTGTTTTAAAGATGAAGGCATTTGACAAATGCCATAAGGTCTTCATAAAGGTCTGCAGTGGAGATTCCATTACAGGAAAACTTTGGCTCTAGGAGCTGGGAGTAGAGATGAGTGACAGCCATGCTTAAACTGTTGGATTTGAGAAATGGGAAAAACAAACGAAAAAGGAATCTCAGCAGGGGACTGTGAATTTGTGAGTGGATTTGGTGGTGGAATTGCAGAGTTAGGAGATGAGCTCTGTAAGGGGTTGGTAGGGCTGTTGTTCCCTCATACTGATGTCTGCCTGTTCCCTGCATCCCAGTTAGATATGGAGCTGGAGATGCATGTTTTTTGAGGAATTTACGGTGAAATGAATGGGAATCACCTGCCAGCAGCACATGGCAGTGCATCCCCCTCATTATGTGACAGTGGGACATGTCCTTGCTCCTCTCCCTGAACCCCCCAAGCCCATCTAATAAATGAGCCAGGCAAAGGCATCAGTAGTGAGTGCTGACACGGGTGGGACACCCCTGAGGATGGAGCAGGGGATCCTGTTACCCCTTGTTTGGCTGCACAGCCTTTCAGCTGGCACAGAATGGATGTTAACCCTTTCAGAGCTCTCCTGCTGAGCAGAGAAAGGCAAGAAGGTGCTTCTGACGTCGCTGAGGTTTGGCTTTAAAAGGTTTGTGTCAGCAGAGAAAGGCTGCAGGGAAGCCCAAGTGGCTCAGCAGATCTTGGGGATGGCTGTCCCAGGGGGGTGAGGACAGGACTGGGCTCTGTCTGCCACAGGCAATAAAGTATTGGGGCTGTGCTTTCATTCCCTTACAGCCTTGACTTCCAGCATGCCATTTATCTGGGGCTCTTTATCATCCCTCAGGTCCTTACAGGCACATCTCGCTACAAGAAGCAATTCAGTTCTCCTAAAAAGCAGAAAAGTCAGTTTGCATCAATTTATGACTGCCTTCTACCTCTGCTGAACCCCCTCACACCCACAAACATTGTCATGCACCACTTACTTTGCACTAGAAAGGGGATATTACATCTCTAGGTTATTTCCCCAGTACTTTTATTGTTCATCCCACTACAGGAAGGGTTCAGAGAGTATATCCAGAAAGATGTTTTTGTTCCCCCACCATGGGTTTCAGTCCCAAGACTGCCAATTAAATTATCCCATAAATCCTCCATTATAGGTAGTAAAACCTAATTTTAGATTTCCTGCCTGCTCTAGTGTCCTGCCTGATTGCTACCAGTTGGAGAGAGGCTCAACCTGTTAAGCAGACAATTGGAGTGAATTGGCTGTTTCTTTCTGTGCCACATGTGGAGAGCTTTTTAATATCTGGCATTTGGTCATAATAATTCTCTCTGGTTATTTTCTACCTTTTAGTGGCTCACATGTTGGAGGGTTTTTTTTGTTGGGTTGGTTTTTTGGGGCGTGTTTTTGGGTTGAAAAATAGACATCTGCAATTTATTGTTCTGTCAAAATGTTTGCGAGAGAAAAGCTTGTCATGCTGTGGATAAGGAACAATGTCATTCTGACTTCACCACTAAAACATTAATAGTTTAAAATTAGTTTTTATATAATTCTGTTTAAAATCACTATGTTAATAGAGCTAAAACATTCCTGTGTAAGTGGAAAATGACTCAGGTTATCTGAATATTCTTTCATTCTTGTTCAAATACAAATACATTATTTAGCTGCAGTGATGATTTTCTTGAGGGCAACTTCTGCTAATCATATTCTTTTGGAAGAGCATTTATTTTAAATACAGTTTTACTAAAAATTCCTAGTTTACTCTTCACTTGGTATTTTTCTTCCTAAGATTTACTGAAGGCAACTAATAGATAAATTTATCACAAAAAGTGGGTTTATTCTGTGAATTAGGTGAAAATGCCTCGGTTGTTGAACAAAGGGATAGTTGTGTTCAAATATCCCTTTGTCACTGATATTGAAGTAGATTCAAGAATCTGTGAGGAAAACTGAAGCCTAAAACACTGTGAGAATCTCACTTTTTTTTTTTTTTGTTTCTTTGCTAGCTTTGTTGTTTGTTAACCTGGCAAAATTCGTGGCCAAATCACAGATTTGGATACTGTGGAGGCACCTGTGGATATCTTGTACCTCTATAAGGCACTGCCTGGATATTCCCTGTGTGTCCTGCCTGGATACATTGGTGGTGTTTTAACAACTCTGTGTCAAACCAGGAAGGTTTGTGACAATCAGGAAGGGACCTTTCCATCTCCAGAGTACAGTGACAGGAGGATTAATTCAAGGTACTGGGTGTGTAATCTTACAGGTATTTGCAAAAGGGAAAAGCACTGCTAAGAGACATCATGCAGAGGGAGAAAATGCTGCTTCTCATGGAATCATGGAATGGTTTGGGTTGGAAGGGACCTTAAAACTCATCCAGTGCCCCCCCTGCCATGGGCAGGGACACCTCCCACTGTGCCAGGCTGCTCCAAGCCCCAATGTCCAGCCTTGACACTTCCAGGGATAAGGAGTCCACAAATTCTCTGGGCACCCTGTGCCAGGGCCTCCCCACCCTCACAGTGAAGAATTTGTTTCCTAATATCCCATCTAACCTTACTGTCGTTCAGTTTGAAGCCATTAATATCATCTCAGAATAAATTAACACAGAGGCTGGATCAGGACTTGCCTTGAGATCCAGCTTTGTTGATCCACCAACCTTAGGATGGTTCACAGGATCATTAAGGCTGGAGAAGATCTCTAAGATCAAGTCCAGCTGCTAACCCAGCATCACTAAACCGTGTCCCCAAGTGCCACATCCACACACCTTGCTGAACACCTGGGGGAAGGTGGTTCCACCATCCTGTTCCCATGCCTGACCACCTTTTCAGTGAGGAATTTTATTTCTTAATATCCAATCTAAACCTCCCCTGATGCAACCTGATGTCATTTCCTCTTGTCCTGCTGAAGTCCTTGCCTTGCCCAGGTAAACTTGAACCTGCTGGTGACAGCCCCAGCATGTGGTGACGGTGCCCAGAGGGTGGGAGGAACTTGTCATTTATGAAGTGTCTGTCCTTGCTCATGGTCAGGACTGTGGACACTAAAAGGGTTTTGTTCAGATGAACAAATGCATGTTTTTTAGTGATCCCAACCCACAGTTAGTGAGCTGCAAAAGGAATCAACCCCTTTCAGCAGTGCTATCCTGTGTGGATTCTCTGATGTGCTGCTTTTTAGCTTTCCCTTCAGTAGGACACACTCTCTTTCCTTCATCCAGCTCTTTGCTCCCCTCAGTCTTCATGGAATGTAGCATTTCCAGGTCTTTTAAACCCTGTTAAATTTGGGAAAAAGAAAGGCAATGATTCCTAAGCTGATGGAAGAAAAGGTCAAAGAACATTCCTTTGTGCACACAACGTGGTATCTCAAGTCTCATTCCTTGAAGAATGAGGCTAAAAATGGAACCATCGTGGTCCCCTTGCTAAAGGGATCTTCTCCACCTCTCTGTGTTTACTGTACTGTGGCTCAGTGTGGGGAGATTATCATTTGTTGAGTGGTGCCTGAAGCACTGTATAAAAAATAAAGCATACACAAAGACTAACAGAGAACAGAAGAAAGGAATTCAGGCCTCCCAGTTACAGCACTGTGCCTTTAATGGTTGATGAAATATTGTGTGCATGCTTTCAGTTGTATTATTTTTCCAATTTAGGAACCTGGAGATATGAGGAATGGTCACATCAGTGCTCAGGATGGAGAACAGGCAGAAAGTAGGAAATAATCTGTGTTTTCTGATGTGAAGTGCAAGAGTTACAGGCAGGGCCTTTTGGGGTACAGAGCTCTGTGAAATGCTGCTGAGTTACTTGGATGTAGTTGACTTCAGGAATCAGCAGAATGGTGCTGCATAATCAAAATTTCAGATCCTCAAACACAGTGCCTATAAAAGAAGCCTTGAAATGTAATCCAAGTGACTTTAATGCATGTTTGTTGTACTCTAAATTTCTAATTTAGAGGCAGCAAGAGCTGTACGATCATAGAATGGTTTGGGCTGGAAGGAACCTTACAACCCACCTCATACCACCCCCCTGCTATGGGGCAGTGGCACCTTTCACTGTGCCAGGCTGCTCCCAGCCCCAATGTCCAACCTGGCCTTGGGCACTGCCAGGGATCCAGGGGCAGCCACAGCTGCTCTGGGCACCCTGTGCCAGGGCCTGCCCACCCTGCCAGGGAACAATTCCTTCCATATATGTAACCTAAATTCCCCCTCTTTCAGTTGGAACCCATTCCCTTTTGTCCTGTCTCTCCAGTTCCTGGTGAATTGTCCCTCTCTGGTTTCCTTGTAGCCCTTCCAGGCACTGGATGATGCTGTGAGGTCTCCACACTGCCTTCTCCTCTCCAGGCTGAAAAGCACCAGCTTTCCCATCCTGTCTCCACAGGGAAGGTGCTCCATCCCTCTTACCAACCTCACAGCCCTTCTTGGGACTTGCCCCAACAGTTCCATGTCCTTGTTGTGAAGGATCTAAGAGTGACCCCTCTTAGGAAAGACGTGGAAAAAATGAACACAATTTGATGCCTGTCCCAGTAACGCTGGGAGTTCTGCACTGATTGATTGCATTGGGCATTTTGGTACTTATCTCATTTAAAAATATTTGCTTTTTACACCAGGCTGAGAATTTTGCTGAATATCCAATATCTTGCTTGGGAATGCTCTTAATTCCAGGTATCCGGCTTCAGAATTTGAACAAGGCTTGTGTCAAGCCTCTGCTGTCTTGAATATGCTACTGTTACCAGAAAAAAAGTCTCTCTGGTATGCTAAGAACAGGGGGCGTGCTGGGGTTTGCAATTTTAGCATTACAGATTCTTTATTATTAATAGATTAGAGGGGATTTTTCCAAAGACTCCTATGAGTCAGAAGAGTTCCTGTTACTGAATTTCATATATTCATTTATTTATACAACTATATATGAGGCCTTATGGTCTTTTCAGCCCCGAAAGAGCCAAGGTACTGTAAGTGTAAATGCAGTTTATTGAGTCCTGGAGATCATAAATATCTCCTTTAACATCTGATTTATCTTGATCTATGTGCATTGAAAGAAGTGTCTCAGCATTAGGAAAGAAGGGGCATTTGCTGCTCTTTTGGACAGCCTGTGTATTCATACCCAGAGCAAAACTTTGGCAGAGAGTGGTTAGAATTAAACTGTCACCACCAGGCCAATTTTAATTCATATTTTGCGAGGTTCTATGAGTTTTATAGGTTCATTTATTTTCCTGATTAACAGTCCAGTCCTGCTCCTGACAAAGTCTCCCCTTTTTTTCATTCCTGTGGCTTCCCCAAGACGAGCAGAAGAGATAAAATCTTGGGCAGAGGGAAATGTGAGGAGAGGAATTTCAAGGGAGGAAATTTGCTCTCCCAACAGAAATGTGTGTGGACTTTGTGACAACGTTCTGGGTTTGTACCATGGAGAAATTGTCCAGACGGATCTCAGTGATGCAAGACCTCAGTGTGCAAGGGAGCCAGCTCCAGACAGTACCTCCTGGAGCCTCTGCCATGCTGCTAAATCATGGAATCATGGAAAGGTTTGGGTTGGAAGGACCTTAAAGATCATCCAGTTCTACCCCCCTGCCAAGGCCAGGGACACCTTCCAGGAGACCAAATTGCTCAGAGCCTCATCTAACCTGACCTTGAAAAAATCAGTATAGTATTGATAATATCTTTGTCATTCCTTGCTATCTCACCACTACTGAAGCGGAATAACTGGTAGATACTGGTTTTTTGGAAACTAAAGATGGTTAGAGAATGCCTCTATTTTATTTCTTTCAACAATAATAATAAACCAGAACTAAGCACATTCTCAATAATTGAGTGACAGTAATAGTGTTCTCAGCAAAATGATACACTGTGGTTTTATTTTCCACAAGCAAACAAAGGTGGTGCATCAAGTCATGCAGGTGATGGTGATAAAGCTGGGGAGAATTGTAACATAAAAGTTCAAAATGCAATGACAATATAAAAAAGAAAGCTGATGAAAAAATATTTTAGGTTAAAATGATAAACTAACCTGGGCCTGCCATAAAATATTCCAAGATAGGAGAGGATTTAAAAGGTCATAGTGGTCATAGTAACCCTTGGGCAGCCTGGGCATCCCAGATAGTATGTGCTGCTGTTACTTTATTCCCAGGGGTGCAGTAAAGTGAAGACTGGCACAAAGCAGGGTATTACTTACCCTCCTTGACCTTCTGACATAACAGCCAGTGTTTTATTCTGCTTTGCTTTTGCCATTATCTCTTCTTTCCTGTGGAAAGCAACATTTAGGAAACAAATTGTGTCCTTGCACGTACATTCCCTCATGCATATTATGCTTTTTTCTTTTATTTGCCTTTCACCTGATGACTGTGTTAGAGGCAGCCTGTGTCCTGAGGGAATGTTAGATGAGCAGGGAATCTGGCCCAGAGTGATTTTTTTTCCCCAATGATTATGGAAAATAACATCTATGCATGGTTGGTGCACTGTTTAGCTGTTCATTGGTATGAGTGAATGCAGGAAGAGCTTTTTGTCTGTGAGACATCACCTCTGCTGGTTTCCAACAAACTTACAGTACCTCAGGTCCTGCTTTAAACCTGTAGTTCTGAATACTTTGACACTCAGTTACCACAAGTGTCCCATTTTTCCATAGTTGAGATGAGAAGGGGGAGTATTTACAAGTGTAGGAAATTCTTTGTGAGGAGTTCTTGCTCCTAAGCCCAAATTATTATTTTTAAATCCCTTTCATTTGTCTTGCAGACACTGGGAGTGTCCCCAGTTGTGCTTTAAAACATTTAGAGTAGTAGTTTGGGGGTTTTTTTTTAAATAAAACCTTTAGTCACCTTTAGGGTGGAAAAGTCTGTAGCTCCATTGTGGAAATACCTGGGAAGTAGGATTCATCCATGCTGGTCCCTGCTAGGATTTTAACATGGTCTGCTTTCATCTTGCTCATTTTGATTTCAGAGCATGGGAGTGTGCTTGGTTGGTTGTTTTTTTTTGGGGGGGGTAAATATCTTTGATTGGATTGTCCTTCCTCAAAGCCAAACTGCAGAAAGAATTTCTTGGGCTCTACAGGAGTCATCCCACAGCTTGCAATGGAAGGTTTTCTGTTTATCCCCATGGGAGGGGTTTTAAGCTAAGGCAATGCAAACTGAGCTGCAGAACAACTGCAGCTCCCAAGAAACTTTTATGTTGAGGCCAGTGCCCATTTTC
This sequence comes from Lanius ludovicianus, assembly GCA_013397235.1. Classification (NCBI taxonomy): domain Eukaryota; kingdom Metazoa; phylum Chordata; class Aves; order Passeriformes; family Laniidae; genus Lanius; species Lanius ludovicianus. The sequence continues at coordinate 103,208 of VYXG01011134.1, forward strand.
TGCCCCAGCGTGAGGAACAGAAGGCATCAATTAAATTAATTTTACTCATTTAAGGCTGAAAGTTCATGTGTAGACCTTTCCTCTAGTTAAGAGCATGACTGGAGAGGAGAAAGTGTACTTTGTAGCTATACATTAAATATTTATCTCCTTAAATACCACTTCATTTTCTCTTTATATTCTGTGGCAAGAATTCCACAGGGAGAGAAGTTTCTAGATTAGGGAAGGAAGCTGCCCAAATGCATCTATGAAGATGCTTGATCCAAGCTGGGGATTTGGTTACTGTTTTAAAATTCTTTTTCTCCTCCTGTTTAGTAGCTGTGATCCTGGCAGGGACGTGGGGTTTTGTGGCAGATGGTTGTTATACACACTGAAAGGACTGTATACTTCCAATATGCTCCAAAAGCCATTAAATGCTGTAAAAGCCTGGCAGACTTTATAGTTTGCATCCTGCCATTAGAGTTCCCTCTGAAGTCTGTCAGAGGGATGTAATTCCACTCTAATTAAAGCTATTCCCCTTTTCCAAATGTGAAACCAGCCTAATTAATGACTAATTGTTTCACAAATATAAACGAGGCCTAATTGTTCCTTACCCCTTGACTACATGCCCTGCTTACTGTCAGCTAAGCAGAACTGCTGTGAAGGGTGTTTTGTCTCCATTAAATTCCCTCTGCAGCCACTGGAAAAGGGAAGATATTTGGAGCATGTGAGTTTTCTGTCGATGGGTGAACATGGTGGCCCTGAGGGGGGATTTTTGTGGGTCCCCAGCTGCCCTACAGGCCTCAGAAGTGGGATGAAGATTGTCAAATCGTTGTGCTTTGTGCACTTCAGGAAACACCAGCTTGTGTCCTCCTGCCTTTCTGCGAGGAGAGGGGCAAAAGGATGTTGGGAGCAGCTACTTGAGGGAACATGGAATTAATGGAGGATCTGTGATATCTGAGGCTGGGGCAGTCACCTGCTCAAGGAGTTCCTCTGCAAGGTGTGAGTTGCTTGAAGGTGATACACATGAATTATACACAGCCCATCCTGCAAACACTTTAAAAGACAACTTCCAAGTTGCTTTGTTATAAAATTATGCCACATTGCAACTGCAAGTATCAGATAGTGAGTGGAAGTGACAATACTGATTCATTCTTATCACCCCAACTCCATTTCATTAGCACAGAGTAAAAGCTTGGGATGGTGAGGACAGTAATTTACTGGTTTATTTCTATTGAAAAGGCAGAGTCACTGCTGTTAGAGATTGATTATTGACTTTTATACACACCTGGAACATAAAAAAGTAGAAGAAATTTGAGCTGCATTTAAAGGAAATATTTTGCGTCACTCAGTTAAGTTCTTTGAACTTGCTTTATTCCTTCTCTACTTTTAGGGGTACATTTGTTTCCAGAACAGCAAGGCTGATGTTACAGAGAACATAAATCTTAATCTACATGCTAACATGTGTAATAAAAGGTCTTTAATGCCGACGTAACCTGAGTTTCTCTAATGGTTTATAACTTCAGGGAACCCAAAATGAAGGTTTAGAGCTGCACCAGAGCTTTGAATCCTGCTGAAGCTGTGGTCATGCATTAGTTCTGACATGTCAAGTCAGTGGTTTGAAGAATTGATGAAGACACCATGGCCACATGCCAGTTTTTAATGCACTGGTGGATGGCAAAAAGGTATTTAACATGTAGTCAGTACAAGATACCTACAATGCCTGTTTGGCCCTCAGAAATGGAACATAGCCTAATTACCTATTTTAAGGGTTTGTATGCTCTTGAAATAGTGCCTTCCCTTGTAACATCACACATTTGTACCCACAGAGATGGACATTAAATCTCTTTTTTAGCTGTACCAAATGGCTACAACAGTCAGGTAGTAGCCAGAGTAGCACTGAGCAAAGAGGTCAAAAGCATGAATGAAAAAGTCCAAAGTTTGCAGAACAGCCAAAAAAAAATTACTACTGTTACCATCTTTGATATGTAATGGGAGGGTGCAGAGAAGACAGAGAAACACTTCACTCTGAGGAGTGCAGCAAAGTCCAGAGGGTTTCAATTTAACTTGCTGCAGTGGAATCTGTGACTAGGAATAAAACCCAGATTGCTCTAAGAGTGGCCACAGGTAGAACAGGTGGCCAGAGCTGGGCTGTAGTTCATTGAATCTTCACAGAATCATGGAATGGTTTGAGTTGGAAAGGACCCTAAGGATCATCCCATCCCACCCCTGCCATGGCAGGGACCCCTCCCACTGTGCCAGGCTGCTCCCAGCCCCAATGTCCAACCTGGCCTTGGGCACTGCCAGGGATCCAGGGGCAGCCACAGCTGCTCTGGGCACCCTGTGCCAGGGCCTGCCCACCCTGCCAGGGAACAATTCCTGCCCAAGATCCCAGCCAGCCCTGCCCTCTGGCACTGGGAAGCCATTCCCTGCCTCCTGGCCCTGCAGCCCTTGGAAATTGTCTCTCTCCAGGTTTCCTGCAGCTCCTTCAGGCCCTGCAAGGCCACCCTGAGCTCAGCCCAAAGCTTCTCCTGGCCAGGCTGAACAATCCCAGCTCTGGCAGCCTTTCCTCCCAGCAGAGCTGCTCCAGCCCTCTGCTCATCCTGGGGCCTCCTCCGGCCTCTCTCCAGCAGCTCCACGTCCTCCCTGGGCTGTGCCCAGGGCTGGGGCAGCTCTGCAGGTGGGGGTCTCTTATCAACATCCATGGTGGGCAGTTTACATTGGTAAAGAGTAGAAACCATCTCTTGGGGGATGAATGAAGAAAATAGAGGCCATTGTAAGTTCCTGTCAAACACAAAGCAGTTTAAAGGCTCACAGTTGAACACCACAGTTGTTCTGGCAGTCCTCTGCCACCTAGATTGCTTTTCCTTTGCTAGATCTCCATGGTGAGTGTGGACTTCACCATTTGGGAAATCTGAGGCCAAAGAGTGTTTGGAGTCCTGCAGGACACGCCGCCTCCACTGACAGCATCTCTGCAGCTGACACAAAAGCCACGTGCTGACGTTGCCATCAGTACTGGACATTGGTGTTGGAACTGGTCAGAGTGAGCACAGAAGGGCCAGCAGTGATTTGGAATAAAAAAATGATGATTAATTTTTGGGTGAAGCGTTTTTCAGCTCTCACTGAGTATAGGGATGGGAGTGAGACCTGGAAATTAAGAATGTTTTCGACATCAAAAGTGGAAAAAAGAAGTGAGCAGTTCCTAGGTAATAATGGGAACTGGGGAAATGTCCTTCCTAGGTATAGTGGGAGCTGGGGAAATATCCAGGTGAGGGCAGCAGGAAAAAAGAACGGCGGTTATTTGTATTAAAAGATATTGATTGATCTTGCTTAGAGTTGCATCATTGGGGAAGAGGGGCTGAAACACAACAAAAAATGCATGGAAGTACATAAAAATTTATTCTAAACCTAAGATTTTTCAGTCAGGTTTAGAACCACCATAAAATCTCAACATTATTACGTGTCTACGTCTCATAATTTTTAGCAGGAGAATTTGAGATGGGATCTTTTGCTTTGGAGGGAGAGAACAAAGGAAAAATGTTGATTATAAAAGTACTGGAAGAATCTAAACAATTTCAGGCTGTGTCTGTTGTGACAAGGTATCCAGTATATGATTGGACCAAAAGCAAGGGTGGATGGCCAGCTTGGGGTGCAATATGTTAAATTCCTGTGGCAAAATGCCCGTGCAAACTCACAGCCCTCAAATACCATCCCAAATGTACCAGTTCCATGGAGCAAGGCATTATTATGGTTTTCCCTGCCAAAGGAACAATTGGAATTATTCCTGCCTCTAAAACATCCCTCTATTTCTACTAGTCCTGGGAATTAAAGATTTTCTGCAGCAGAATTCCCTGCTGGAGGAACTGCTGCTTCCTTCCAGGCATGAACCCCTTCAGAAGTGGGTGAAGCACATGTGTGTGCCCATGCAGTGGCTGGATTTGATCCTGCAGGGCTGAAATCTGTGCAAGTTTTGCTCTTTGACAGCAATGGGATGGAGCCCTGTGCTTGTTGGGTGTTTTTGTGGGCCCTCGTGGAAGGCACAACGATAAACGGAGCGAGATCATAAATTCTGTTTCTGCAGCAGTGGATCAGCCCATCTGTAGGCCTTATGTCAATAAAAACAGCTAATTACAGAATAACTAAATATAAAAGGCCCCACTGCTTAAGAAAACCCTCCTGTATCCCATTCCCAGGCTTCCTATTACATCTATGGAGAGTCTGGATCATAAGTATTTGTTCCATTAAAACCTGATTTTGAATTCAAGCTAAGCCAGAAGGAAACTGCAGCCTTGTCCCTACTCATTCTTGCTCAGAGAGGTTGCAGAAACTGTGGATATTCCATCCCTGGCAGTGCTCAAGGCCAGCTTGGACACTGGGGCTGGGAGCAGCCTGGCACAGTGGGAGGTGTCCCTGCCATGGCAAGGGTGGCACTGGATGGGCTTTAAGGCCCTTCCAACCCAAACCATTCTGGGATTCTGTGATGATTCCATGTCTTTAGACATTACAACTATTCCCATTTTTGTGGGGGAACTGCTTCCAAAATGGTTGCATCTCCATCTCCTTTCTGTGCTGGGACCTTCCCAGGTTCTGCTGGAAAAGGGGGACTGAACCTGCCTTAACCCTGAAATTACTTTTCTCCTCCAGCTGGAAATAAAACACACAATAATTGTTAATATTTCTTTTTCTCTTATCCACTTGTAAAACTCTCTGTGCTGCTTTTGCTGCAGTTTTTTTTTTGCCTGCTGTGAATTCAGGTTTGGTGAACTAAGTACATTCCTCTTCCTTCTGTTTTTAGTGCATGAGGAGGAACACAAGCATTTCCCTTGCAATATATATAGAAATAATGAGGTTTTTTTCCACGTCAAATTTGTTTCATTGAATTTCTAAGTCAAACTTCCATTTTTGCATAAAAACTTGCTTTGCAGGTTCGGTAATATATTATAAATTTAATACTACAGCTTCACACTCACTATTAGCAAATATATTTAGATCCTTAAAATGTTATTTTTCTAAACATTGGACTTTACAGTTTCACGGATGACAGGTCCATGTTTCATCCAGCAAAGCACTTCAAAATCCAGATGCTGAAAAAATCAGCCTAAAATTATGCATTCGGTCAGTATTAGCTATTTATAGACATTCTTCAAATGCATTTGAAATAAAAAATGAAAACAAAGCTGTGAAGGTCACAAATCAAAGCATTATTGGAGATGACTTATATCCTTCCAAGGTACTTTTTTGCTAAAGATGTGGCGTATTTCTATTTTTGTAATGCATTGACAGTTGTTATTGATAAAGTGAGATTCAAGCTGCAATGGAGGTGCCAGTCTTTCTGATCTGTATATTTGAACAGTTATTGCAGTCCAGGTCAACACTTAATGGAAGTCACTTATTTCTTAAATACCTTGTGTTTATACAGCTGGTCTGGTTTTGTTGTTTTTTGGGTTTTTTTTTTTCTTTTGCTTCCCAACATCTGAACTGAAAGTGCCACAAGTGAAAAAAAAAAAAAAAAAAGCATGTTGTGCCAAATACATAAAAAAGGAGTAAAAAAGCCTTTAGTAATAGAAAGGAGGATTGGTCTGAAGAACTTCAAAGGGTGTTTAGTTTTTTTCTGTGGTCAGATGATCATTTCCACTGGAAGCTGGCTGTATTTACTAATATGCTGAAGAAGGATCACCACAAGTATTTACACTTTGTCTTAAGAATATTTTAAGAAAAAAATAATGGTGTTGCCAGTCATGTAGTTTGTGTTAATGTTCCCCCTGAAGCCTCTTTGCCATCCGGAGAGTGGAGTTTCAAAACAACACAAAAACCCTGCAGGGGATTGTGAACGACCTTCCACACTTCTGTTTTGTTCATCCTTTCACAGAGGACTCCTCCATCCTTCTTGATATCCCACAGTCCATGCCCATCCTCCTGCCACTGCAGGGGCCACCCAGACATGTCTGGAGAAGGGAAGCAGGTGCCACAAATGCCTTTGGAAACAAAGCTGTGCTGGAGGACACCTCAGTTGGGTGTTGTTGCACTTTCTGTGAGCGTCCTTAGCTGTGGCAGGCTTCTTTTTGGGAACGTTTCCACATATTTTTTCACTTTTCACACTCCCTGGAGCACCTTAGGTCCAACTTAATTTCATTTCTTTTTAGGTCATGACTGGGGTGTGCAGGTAGAGGCTGGGAAGCTACATCAGTTTATTATGGAATCATGGAAAGGTGTGGGTTGGAAGGGACCTTAAAGATCAGCTCATTCCACCCCCTGCTACAGGCAAGGATACTTTTTGTAGACCAGGTTTCTCTGAGCCCCTGGCCTCAAACACTTCCAGAAATGGGATTTTTTTGGGATAGATTCCAAGGTGTTCACCGGAGCTGCCTTGTGGGTGACTCCCCCAGGACAGGCAGCTCCCTCTGCTCTTTGCAGCCCTCTGGACCAACAAAAGCAACTCCAATAGCACAGGAAACAAAATCAATTACATTTCTCATTAAAACTATGTTTTCCCTCATTAGAATAAGAAGCATCCACAGAAACCAGGGGGGAGAGAAAGGAGGAAACTTTCCAGGGCAGATTACAGAAACATTTGTTGCATCCCCAAAAGTGAGTGCTTGCATGCAACAGATTCAGTGCCAGTACATTCTGTTCCTGAACAACATATACATTTCTTGAATATGACAACTGAAGAAATTTATTGAAAGCAGAGAAAGTGCTTTCAATATATATTTTTTTCTTGCTCATGTATTTCTAAGCTGTCGTTAGACTTTAGATTTCCCTAAAATGAATTGATGATTGTCCAGTTTGTAGATACTGTTTTTTATTGTAACAATTCATGACTCTTCTGGGTTTGACAGAATTGTTGGAAAATCTGCAGTAAATAATATACAGGTCTAAGGTACTCAGTGATTATTGAAAGTGCCTGGTGTACGTAATGTCTGATTATGCAAATTTAATCAAGTAGTTATCCTTGAAAAAGCTGTGAGGTGTTCACACAATTATTTATGACTCTTTACAATTAATACTGTTTGCTTATTAAGTCTATGCCGTCAATTTGTGCTCCATGCTTAAATGTGGTTGAAAATATGAATTGCTGTGTGTGTTGCAAAAGTTGTCTTTATTCTGTCCCATTTTCCATGGGATTATTAGAAACAGATCTTCTGTGAACAAAATCAAAACTAAAGGCAGAGGTATCTGACAGCCAGAGGGCAGCTACAGGATCTAGTTCAATGTTCTCTCCAGCATCTGTGCTTCAGGTTCACAGAGGAACCCACCTGCTCTGGAAAATTCAGGAATCAGAAGTGAGTGCAGAATGCATTGTCCAATCCAGCAATCTTTTCGTAAAAAAATGGCCCTAAAATCCAAGAGGCCCAAGCCAAGGAAGGTTGAAGGAGCTGGTAACACCCACCATGGGATGTTGATAAGAGACCCCCACCTGCAGAGCTGCCCCAGCCCTGGGCACAGCCCAGGGAGGACGTGGAGCTGCTGCAGAGAGGCCAGAGGAGGCCCCAGGATGAGCAGAGGGCTGGAGCAGCTCTGCTGGGAGGAAAGGCTGCCAGAGCTGGGATTGTTCAGCCTGGCCAGGAGAAGCTTTGGGCTGAGCTCAGGGTGGCCTTGCAGGGCCTGAAGGAGCTGCAGGAAACCTGGAGAGAGACAATTTCCAAGGGCTGCAGGGCCAGGAGGCAGGGAATGGCTTCCCAGTGCCAGAGGGCAGGGCTGGCTGGGATCTTGGGCAGGAATTGTTCCCTGGCAGGGTGGGCAGGCCCTGGCACAGGGTGCCCAGAGCAGCTGTGGCTGCCCCTGGATCCCTGGCAGTGCCCAAGGCCAGGCTGGACATTGGGGCTGGGAGCAGCCTGGGGCAGTGGGAGGTGTCCCTGCCATGGCAGGGCATTGGAACCAGATGAGCTTTAAAATCCCTTCCAACCCAAACCATTCTATGATTCCATGATTCTATATATAATTTGTTTTAATTGAATTGGCTATTGTTGTTTCACTTTCTAAAATTCTTTCATTTGGTTTTATCTTTTCAACAAAGGTGTGATTTTTCCTTAGCTTATGGTTTCAGCCTCAAGGTAATTTGTTATTAAATTTTTTCAGTTGGTGTATCTTTCCTCAGATGTAATTTTAAGTGCAGCACCAGTTAAAATGCTTGAAACACTCTTGGGCTTTTACCAGTGGAATGACTGTAAATGAAAAACTACTGTTTGTCACTATATATCTCTCTTGATGTCATCCTGCTTTTCCACAATGTGATATTTTTCTTTGGAAAGTTGTATTTCTGTAGAGCACTAAGGTCCATAATTACAACCTGCAGTCAGGAATGACGTGGTGGTTACTCCGTGGCTGGTGCACACCTTCAGCTAAGCTGGGACTTGAGCTGGGTTTGAATAATTAAACACAGAAATCTGCCAGGGCAGCTCTAGCATGAGACAGAAAGACAGCAAATCTGACTTAGTTTCAGAACTTTGCTGGTGACCTCTGTGGTTTTGCACTTGGAGGGCACAAAGGCTTGAATTCTTGCCTTAGCTCTCCCCTTGGTATCCCATGTGTGTGTCCAAGTATCCTGCAACAGGATAAACATCAGGGAGTAATCATTATCAAACACCCCTGCCTGGTGTTAAGACACACAGTCAAAATCTTGAGCTCTGGAAAGTGGTTGGTGCAGTTAAATGTGTCAGACGTGACTCAAAAGTCTCCTTCCTTTCCGAAGATATTACTTCATTCATGTTAACCACATTTGTAAGTGGCCTGGGCTGAAGAGATAGTGTTTGGGGAATTCCAAACTCTTTTATATGCAGTTGGGAGTTTCAGGAATGGCTGCTCTGCATTCCACATTGATATATAATCCTCATTATGGCTTTGAATAAGAACATGGTAATTCGCCAGAAAAATAAATAAAACAAGTTATTGGTCAGGGGCGTACTATATAGGGAGTACTAATAAAACCAAATATTTTTGGCTGTAGTTTAAAGTTCCTACTGTAAATGAGCTAATTTAGGGCCGTATTCTCCCCTGAGATCATGGGCTGGAACGTGAGATAAGCAGTAGCTGCACAGACACTTTTGGGTGGTAGCACAGAAATGTGCCTTCTGCATTCAGAGGGGAAGAGGGGGAATTTCTGTAGGAGAACTGACCCTTCCAAGAAAAATGTACTCAGAAGCAAATTCATGTTCAGTGTCAATGAACTGCAGGAGGGTCAAACACAGATGGCAGAGACGTGTTCTCAGATTGCTCCATCCTTTTCTTGTCCCCACAGACTTTAGGGACATGGAGTCCTGCTGCTAGTGCAGAGCCAGCTAACCTCTGGCCATCTGTGCTTCCCAAACAGATGGTGACAGTGGCTTGTCCCTCGGTTACTGACTTGCTTGTGGTGATATTGCAGTCATGGTGTCTTGGTCAGCTTGAACCCACGGCTGCTTCAGCAGGAGCAGGTCTTACCTGCAGCCCCAAGCTGGGACTGCTCCCTCCTGCCTTGTGCTGAGGTCTCCAGGGGCACCAGGACTGGCTGTGTTCCAGCTGGTGCTGCTGGAAGGGAATCCCATCAGGAAGAGGATTTGCTGCCAGTTAGAGCAGTATTCTTCATCTGAGGGACAGAAACGGTGTTAACCTTGTGTGAGGGAGAGATCTTGCCAGCATGGCCATGAAACCAAATCCTCGGGGCTTTTCAAGAGCAGAGCTGGGGGGGGAAGTTTTCCTTATTTCTAGAAAAAAAAATCTTAAAAAGAAAAATTAAAAAAAAAAGAAAAAAAGAGAAAGGAGATTTAGCGCCTCTCCTATGAGGATACACTGACACAGTTGGGGCTGTTTAGCCTGAAGAACAGAAGACTCCAGGGAGAGCTCAGAGCCCCTTCCAGTGCCTAAAGGAGCTCCAAGTGAGCTGCAGAGGGACTTTTCACAAGGACATTGAGGGCCAGGAGGCAGGGAATGGCTTCCCAGTGCCAGAGGGCAGGGCTGGCTGGGATCTTGGGCAGGAATTGTTCCCTGGCAGGGTGGGCAGGCCCTGGCGCAGGGTGCCCAGAGCAGCTGTGGCTGCCCCTGGATCCCTGGCAGTGCCCAAGGCCAGCTTGGACATTGGGGCTGGGAGCAGCCTGGGGCAGTGGGAGGTGTCCCTGCCAGGGCAGGGGTGGGATGGGATGATCTTTAGGGTCCCTTCCAACCCAAACTATTCTCTTTGTCCATGATTAACTTTTGGAGGTATTTCTCAAAAGTTAAAAATCCGGCAACCTTTTTTGCTGCCAGCATTGAGAGCAGCCATTGGATCAAGCAGCCCCACTCAGCTTCTGTTTCTCCCACTGATTATTTTTAAACAAATAATGCCATATTATAAAAAAATCCCCCATCCAAACTATTAAGAGATGTCATTTGAAAATTATCAGTGAGTTACACTTCTATTTAAATTGCTGTTAAAGAACTAAGCACATCAGACAATGCATAATACTGCCAATGGGTTCTGTCTTGCAAGGTCAGGGTGAGTACAGAAAGTTATCACTGAAAATAGAAAGTTGAAGAAACCTCCTGGCTTGACACATCTTTTCCTGTTTTGGTTTTCTTGTCCTTTACTGTTGTTTTATTTATGGTATTCACCTGCAATCAAATCTTACCCTAACAGCAAATACTGACTGCATGTGAACAGCCTCAGCAGTAGCATTTCTTGAGGAGATCTTTCCTCAAGGTTTTATTGTTCAGGCTGTTAAAACAGAGGTTACAGTGAAAGAAATTAAAAAAAAAAAAAAAAAAACAAACAAACCAGCAACCCAAAATTGAAGTGGTTATACCCAACCACAAGTTAAACACAAAAGCTTTGAGCTCATGTCATGCAGCTTTGCCGTGTCACAGCTCCCTGCCCGTGGAAGAGTTGTGGTGTTTCACACTTACATGCTCTCCAAATAGGAATTACAAACATTTCTGTGGCCTTTCTTCGTTGGACACTGCTGGGTTTTGATGTCTGAGCCTTTTTCCCCCAGAAATCCATGTGTGGAGGGCACAAAGGGCCTGGGGCTGCCTCAGCCCCTCCTGGGGCTCCTCTCAGCTTCTTGGCAAACCCCAGGTGTCAGCAGGAGCTGCAGCACCTTCTCCTAAACCTAGAAATATTACAGAAGGGAAGGCATAAACTTACAGTACCATGCTGGGCAGGAAAGTTACTTTGTTTGCTTAGCAGTTCCCAAATTGCAGGCTTTTAAGGATCTTCTGCTCCTGAGTTTTGCCCACATTAACTATGGCAGGGTGGGTGAATTTCTGGGCTGGTTCAAACAGTTTCTTTCAGTGGATGAGGATTTCACCTCTTATCTTCGTAGTCCTGTTAAAGGACTTAATTTAAATAAATTAATAACAGTGTAATAATTTCAGTACAGCCCTACGGTGTGAATAAAGCAGCAGCACAGGAGAATAACTGCACTCTGGTTTTCTCTTAGTGGATCCTTGGACCTGTAGGCTGCTTCTAAAGTGCAGCAAGCCTAAATGTGGCGTAAATTCACTATACAAGGGCTCTCACCATAATTGGAATTATTTTAGGTGTCCAGAAAGGCTGAAAAATCACATGTAGCATATTTATCTACCAAAGAAGTGCAGCTCTAACCTGCAGCAACAGGAGCTTGTGCTGTTCTTGCACACCACTGAGAGCAGGTTTATAGTGCTCTGCCTTTTGAATATCCCAGCCTTTCGCTGTGGTACACACTGTCTGACCAGTGCTGGTGGGACCCAGGCACACAAAAAGAGATTTTCTGAGCAAACAATTCAGCAAGGGACATCTCAAAAGTTTTCCAACAGCTGAAAAACATCAGTTCTTTTAAAATATGTGGCCAGTCCCGTTGCATGACAGTGTGAGGGGGTCTGAAAGTCCTGCTGGCACTGACTTGGGATATTCTGCATAGCTGCTCAGGGATTCACCTCCTGTGAGTAATGGTAAACATCCCAAGTCATGCTGGTAGAAATTTGGTGTGATGCTGCTGTGGTTATTCATCACACCAGAGTGTGTGTGTGTGCCAGTGCTGGTGCTGGGTGCCTGTCACAGGAAGGGGGGGCTTTCCTCAAGCCCTGTGTGATTGATTATTCTGTCAGTGCCATTCAGAGCTGTTTTCCTGTCTGACAGTCATGTCTCAGGCAGCAGAGACACAAGATTCCTTGGAGAGAGCCCCTGTCCTGCAGGCAGAGCTGTGTGTCCCAGGCAGCCTGTGCTTAGGTCACCATTTAATATTGTCCTTGCTTTCAGTGCACCAGGAATCAGGCCCAGCAATTCTGGCACCTCGTTTGCTGTTGATTAAAAAGCCCTTCATATCCTGAATTGTCTGCAACTGTGGCTGTATTGTGAATATTTTTCCCTGTGCAGATAAGTACTTTTAGCCTGGACAAAAGGAGGCTTGGGGCAGCTTCTACAACTCAGATAGGAGGGTGCAGCCAGAGTGGAGTCAGGCTCTGCTCCCAGGGCACAAGGGGAAGGACAAGAGGAAACAGCCTCAAGCTGCTCCAGGGGACAGTCAGGTTGGACATCAGGAAGGAATTTCTCCATGGAAAGGGAGGTCAGGCCTTGGCAAGAGCTGCCCAGGGAGGTTTGGAGTGCCCATCCCTGGAGGTGTCCCAGGAAGGGCTGGAGGTGGCACTCAGTGCTCTGGGCTGGGGACAAGGTGGGCATGGGGCACAGCTGGGACTGCATGACCTTGGGGGTCTTTTCCAGCCTCAGTGATTCTGTTATTTGTGATTTGGGCCACGTTCATTCCTGGCAAAGAGTAGCCCTGGCTATTTGTTTCTGTTTGCTGCAGCCCTGCTCTGCTCCATGAGGGCGTCGCGTTGCCCGAGCTTGGCCTGGAGCCCCTTTCTGTCAGCCTTGCTCACTGCCCGGTCATTCTTTATTGCAGCACTTTGGTGCAGGGTTTAGAACACATCAAGAAGGACCTGCTGGGGTTTTTAGGTGAACACAGCATGCCAAGTTACTGAAAATGCACCTAAATTCCTGTCTGCGGGTGGGAAAATGCTCAAGAGAAGTTTGTATGCAGCCCCTGTATCAAGGGGACATTCAGCCTCTCAGTAATTCAGAAATATGTGTGTCCATTAAGAAGTTTGATCCTCTTGATACATCTATAGGAAAGAAACAACAATGCAATCACATCTGGTGAGCTCTAATCTGTACATGATTCCCCAACCCTTTGATGTATTTATGTAACTCCCCAAATGCGTGCACAGAAAGACAGCAGCCTCCAGAGCTTATCTGTGTCCTCCTGTGAGGGGTGGCACTGGCACACCCAGCTCTGGCTGCTTTGTACAGTAACTTGTTTCAATCTTGATATTTTAATCTGTCCCGAGCATCAGAGAGGAGTTTACATCTCCTGTCTCAAGTATTGCTACTTCCTACTAGTGCCACTGTTTTTGTGTGACATTTTGGATGCATCAGGGGATGGAAACCAGTCCCAAAAACCTGTACTGCTGAAGCTGGATTAATCAATGCTAGTCTGGACTCAGGATGCCAGGAAGTATAAGAAAACCTTCTCTGTGGCTACAGATACTGTCCTTCTGTAGAATCATGGAACCACAGAATGGTGTGGGTTGGAAAGGATCATTTCCTTCCACTCCCTGTCATGTGCAGGGACACCTTCCACCATCCCAGGTTGCTCAGAGCCTTGTCCAGGATATCCTTCCAGGATAACCCTAAATCAGGAGGGCACTTAAGCAAGTGTTTAACTATCAGTTTGCGTTGTAATTCCCTTGTTTCACTTTCCTGAGAAGAGTCTCCCTAAACCAGGCTTTAGTGTCAGTTTTGGCTCTTGCCTTAAAATCCTGCTAATTTAGGGGATGTGGGGCAAGCCCTAGAGCCATGAGCAGACCCTGTCACAGACCATCAAGCACAAACATGACCAGCATGAAATTTGGGGTGGGGGTGGAGGAGGGTCTGGCAATAGATACCATCTGCTTGAGCAAGTTAGTACCAGATGTCTGGAAGCTTCCAATTCCAGCCCATAAAGGTGGAGCTGAAATAATTGAAGTTGGATTTCTGTTTGGAACAAGCAAGGAAAACTGTCACACCTATTTTTTTAACCATGATTTCCAGAGATTAAAAGATAAAAATCATGTGTTTTGCAGACAAGGACTTTAGAGTAGCAAGAATTGAATATTCAGGTGAGAAAGAAGAATACACTGCCAAAGGCTGAGTTTAAAGCAGAATTCCCCTCTTTCAAGTTCACAGCAGTACAGGGCTAAAGTCAAATGGCCAGAACGTGCTTTCCCAACTCATATTGGACAACATTTGCTTGTCTTTGGTTCCTGTTCCTTGTGGTGCAGAGCTGGCAACTGGTTTAAAAATGGTGTCTGTCATCTTCTCTTCCATAAAGGATCCATCTCTTCAGGGAAAAGATGTGAAATGAGTGGCCTGGAATAGCTCACAACTTCTCTTTAACCCTGAAAGCTTCAAGACTGAGTTCAGAGAGAAGGATCTGTTTTGAGTGACATTTTTGGGATGGAGTTCCCACCTCTGAGCTCAACATGTATTTTCTAAGTCTAGGTGCTGTTGGGAATTGAGCAAAGGCTTTAGAGAGACCAAAATAAATCTGAATGTGGCACAAATCCCCTTTCCTGGGTGGGCTTCTTTAACTGGGGGTGAGGTGCAGTTCTGGCAGCCCAGTGCTGCGAGTATGAAAACACTGACAACATGATCTAACACTGGGTTCAAAAAATTTTTCTGTCCAGTTTATGTGAAACTTAGCAGTTTCCAGAGCCTGTGTGTGATGTTTCAAAAGCTTAAAATATGAATCCCATAAATCCAGTGAGGATGTGGCAGGCTTGGATTTACTGGGGAAGGGAGGGAGGGAGCTAAAAGGATGTCAGTGCTGTTGGTGTTTCTGTCTGACTTCAATCTGAGCAACGTTGCTGGTGAAATTTTGCTTTTACTGAAAAAGCATCTCTTGTTTTTGAAGTTCTGTGGAAAGAAAAAGCCTCATTTAAAACCATGACATCAGTATCCCATTCAATCATCCACAGATAGCTGGGGGAAAAGTGGACAAAATGGGAATTTGGCTTTTTAAGGGATTTCTTTAATAGACCATCAAATGAACTACTTGGTTTCCATGGATTTGAAGGGGGAGAGCTTGGCAGTTGTAAGTAGTCAGGGGGAATTGTGTTAAGATCTGAATGGTGATACCTTTAATTGCACCTTTTAGTGCAATTTGTGTAAATTAAACATGCACAGATCATAGATGGTCCCCTCACATCGCTGTCTCTGGGGCAGGCTGCAGCTCAGTGTCAATCAGGCAATATTTCTCCTAAACCAATAGGTAAAAATGCAATTTGATTGCCAAGTTAATGTAAATGTGAAAGCAGATAATGAAATTAAAAAAGCTGATGCTGAGGAAAATTACTGTTTCCCTGATAGTGCCTTGCTGCTTTAAAAGTTGACTTCAAGGTGATGGGCAGAAGGAAAACTCTTGTGTGAAAAATGGGAATTTCCAGGCTTTTAGGGAAAATTGAGAAAAAGATGATTACTTTAAATGATGTTCATGTTGCTACATTTTTCCACATTTTCTAATTTCCTGATTTATTTGTCCCAATTCATTAACAGTTATTTGATGTTCAAATTACTGAGTAATACCCTACATTATTTACATTAAATGCTGTTGTTATTTTAAAGTGCTTTAATGGTTTTCCACTGCCTATGCATGCAGACAAATGCACCCCACCTGCCCCAGCCCCTCTGCACTCGATTACTGGACATGGATAAGGGATTCCAGAACATCCCTGCTCTGAAGTGCTGTTAATTGAGGGTCTGGACCAGATTTGCAGCTCTTGTAAATGGGCACAGCTTCAGTGAAATGGTCCTTTTTTCTATCAGCTGCAGATCTGTCCCAGTCCTGCTGTGTGTTTCTAAATTGGGAAGAACAGCTTGTGGAAATCTCTGATATCTTGGGTGAATAATGGGGCTGGGCAGGGCAGAGCATGCCCCAAGTTCTTATTTTGGGAAAACTGTACATTGCAAATAAAGACCACTTTTTCCATGAGAATTTCAGGGCTGAGTGTTTACTCCTGCATGAAATAAATCCTCAACACTCTATAGGGACAGAAATGTCTTAGAGCTTCAGCTGTGCTGAGTCTCAAGGAGGTCTGGGGAAGGAAAGATGCTTATCAGTCCATAAAAAGAGATTTCTGTTGAAAATAAACATTTAAAGTACAATGATATGACTTTTGTTTCTCTGGTTATGCAGCTGCCTTGGGATCTGAGCTCCTGGTAAACACGTTGGCCTGGTAAAGGACATGATTCAGACTGTCCCAGATCCAGCAGCTCACATCAAGGTTAGTTTCCTGTTTATTATGAGTCCTCAGATGTTTGGAGAGCCATAAAATTAAAGAATATGTACACACACCACAGCTTTTCTTGCATGTTTATAAATTGTGCTTCTGCCCCACGTGGGCTTTTTTATTCCTCACTATTTACGTGGTATTGTCCGAGTCAGCCCTGCAGTCTTTGTTGCTGACACCTGTGGGATCTGCTCTGAAGTACGTGGATATTTTAAAAATAACTTTTTCTAAAATTAACCCACCTTGATTATCCTTTAATATTTGGTGTGTTTAATAAAATACACCTCCTTGAAAAATACTGGATTTTTATGTCCCTGATTCTGCTCCACGACATCCAGTGGCAAACATTAAATTCAGCTGAAGAAGGAAAATGAGCAGAATGCAAACATTCAAAGCCAAACAAACATCCTTTCCATGTATTCAGTGCAATGTTTAAAATGCTTTAAAGCCAGCATTGGTTTGCTACGTTTCAGAAGGAAATGTTTGTTTTTATTCTACTACTACTAATATTATTCTTATTCTTATTCTTATTCTTATTCTTATTCTTATTCTTACTCTTCTTAATATTATTATTACTATTACTATTATTGATATTACTATTATTACTATTGCTATTATTACTGGGGCTTTCTTATCCCTTTTGATGGAAGACTTGCAGCCTGTGAGACCTGGCAGGTGTAGCTGTTGATGAGAATGTGTAATTTTGGAGAACTGCACACAAATTTCATCAGGAACTGGAGTTCCTGATAGGTCAAATAGTAATGGATTCAGACTGAAAGAGGGGAAGTTTAGGTTGGATCTTGGGCAGGAATTGTTCCCTGGCAGGGTGGGCAGGCCCTGGCACAGGGTGCCCAGAGCAGCTGTGGCTGCCCCTGGATCCCTGGCAGTGCCCAAGGCCAGGTTGGACATTGGGGCTGGGAGCAGCCTGGGGCAGTGGGAGGTGTCCCTGCCATGGCAGGGGTGGCACTGGATAACTTTTAAGGGCACTTTCCTTCTTTCTGACTGCCTTTCTGTCTGTTTTTCTTTGAAATTGCATTTTCTGCAGCACCTTTCATGGAGTTTCTCCTCAGCTGGCTGCCATCTACCAGTCAGTGGCTCTCCCTAGAAAAAGCTCCACTTCACAACTTATTTTTAACTGAAGCATCGAATAAAAATGAAATATTATTTTAAACAACTCCCTTTTTCTGTAAAATGCAGTGAATGAAAGAATCTTTCTCTCTCCATCCCTCTGTGTTGTTTTTGGGTTGTATTTAGTTATTAGGATGAGTTGTAGTAGTGGGAGAGCTCATTCTTTCCCCCTCTCCAGGTTTTCCAAACCCAGCACTTTCACAGCCTCTTGGTCCTCTGTTGTTTTCATGGAAAGAGCAGAAAAACAAACCCTCACACCCCCCAAAAAAGGGTGACAACCAACATGGGTTACAACCAGTAAGACTTCAAAACATTGAAGGGGATTTAGTACCTCTTTATGCTGTCTAAATGCCCACAGCAGCAGAAATAACATAAAGAACAACTCAGTTTCATGTTTTCTGCCAAAACTGGTGCCCAAAGAAGGTTTTTGTAACCACAGGAGTTAGTGGGAGAGGGCAAGGCTGGGTATGAAAGTATCTTATTACAGCAAGAGAGCTGCATAAAAATCTCTGTAATGCTCTGTTCAAGGGAATTGTAGGAGCCTGTTCTCAGCAGAGCAGCACCCCAAAGTTGCTGTTTTATTGAAAAAGGGTGTGAGGAAGGCAATTACTTTAATGCTGTGTTTGGGGCAGGGAAAGCTGGCCAACTCCACTTCAAATCCTTCTGATTTCTGTTTATGTCATTAGGGTCTGCTGTGGTCTAAACACATTCTCTGGAAAGCTGCCATGGATGCTGGGGTCATTTAGGCTTTAAAAGTGGACGTAGCTACATTCTTAAAAATAAGCCAGGATAAAGTGCAGGGGATGTGGGAAAGCCTTGTTGGTGTGGTGGTCTTTACTGAGCACAGCTCTGGTGCCCCCAGCATGAGAAGGACACGGAAATGTTGGGGCAAGTCCAGAGGAGGCCACAAAGTTGATAAGGGGAGCAGCTCCCCTATGGAGACAGGATGGGAGAGCTGGGATTGTTCAGCCTGGAGGAGGTTGTGTGGAGACCTCACAGCAGCCTGCAGGGAAGCCAGAGAGGGACAATTCATCAGGAGCTGGAGTGGCAGGACAAGGGGCAATGGCTTCAAATTGGAACAGAGGAAATTTGGGTTAAGATATTGGGAAGAAATTCCTCACTGTGGATGGTGAGACCCTGGCACAGGGTGCCCAGAGCAGCTGTGGCTGCCCCTGGATCCCTGGCAGTGCCCAAGGCCAGGTTGGACATTGGGGCTGGGAGCAGCCTGGCACAGTGGGAGGGGTCCCTGCCATGGCAGGGGTGGCACTGGAGGGGCTTTAAGGTCTTTTCCAACCCAAACCACTCCATGATTTTATGATTCTGTGATCTCTCATTGCTGTTACGATGCAGAAGAGACAAACTGAGTTCATTACAATCATCCTTGATCAGGTTTTGTTTAATTAACTGTATTCTGTCACGTGGTGGTGTTTCTTTATATCCTCCAATAAGCAGACACAGCCCCATCCATGCACATTTAGAGCTGGAGCTTTGAAAATTCACTTTCTGGGAAGTATCTGGATTATTAAGATTTTACAGATTTCAAGATTTAAATTTTCTGCCTGAACATGTGTGGAAAAATAATGCAAAAGATACATGAAATGGCAAGATGAATACTCAGAGATGTCTTTTTTTTTCAGGAAGGGGGATTTCATGTACATCATGTGAATTTTGTGTGTGATATTTTAAAATCAGCCTTTTCTGCTACCAGGAGGAAAATGCAACAAGTCTCCATGTTCTTGTGCTCCATTCCTGAATGGGAAATAATAAGAGCTGGATTCTTACCCAGAATCACCCATTCTGCACCCAGGCAGATCCTGTCCAATTTTGGGAATGTTTGGAAAACCTCAAAGTGTGTGTCCTTGTTCTGTTTGGGCAGTTTCATTCCAGAGATACTAAAGATTAAGCTTTTCATTTTTCAGCTTGAATGAAGCATCTGACATTGATCTGGTGACCCTGTGGCTCCCTAATGTGTAATTTCACCTGAGTCACGACCTTGTGTTTTGTCCAAGAGCAAAGGAAAGAAACATTTGATGTGGACAAGAAAAATGATGGATGTTTTCTGTATTTTCAGTTCCAGTTCAGCAAAATATGGGGAATTCTGACCCTGATCTTTGAGCAGTTTCACACTTTTAGTGCCTGTAAGGGGACTGGAATAAATAAGACTCCTCACATTAATAAAATTGTGGCTTTGTATGGGCAAGACTGTCGTTAACACACACTTTAATGGGATATTTTTGTTGTTCTCTTATCATTAAACTCCAGTTCTTACAACCATTGTCACAGAAAAACTGTGAAATGCTGCCTGAGATTTGCATGTTTTGTTTTGAGGGATTTATGCTTTGTAAATACTGACCTTTAAATAAACCTTTTATTTTTTTAAGGGTTAAATTCTTTAATTTAACCCTTAAGAAAAGGTCAGAAAAGAAAATGTTTCAGAAAAGGTCAAATGTTTGTTTGACTTTAGTAAGCTTGTGCCATTACTGCAAGGGGATTTTGTGGAACCAATTCTCAGAAAAAAAAGTTACTGCTGTTCCTTTGGGTCTCACTGGGAGAGGAGAATGCAGGACATGGTTTGGAGATAAAAAAAATCACTGTATTTATCAGGAATGGTGTCTATCCTGGGGTAATGGTGTGATTTTCATTGAATCAAGGCTGGTCTGTTCACATTTAGTTGATTTTTCTGTTCGTTGGTGGTGGTTTTGAGATGTGGGCTGGCTGAAGAGGTGAGTGAATTGCACACCCTGGTTTTTCATTGCAGAAGGTGAAGAATGGGAACAATGTACACCCAAACAGCTTAATGAAAGAGGACATTCTTGATAAAAAGTTCTCAAAGGGCTTCACACGTTTCAAGCCAAGCTCAGCTGGTCTGTGTCTCTACAACCTCATTTGTTCTTTGGATGTAACTGAGGTTGTTGCCTCTGAATCTGTCAAATTTGGGTTATCAAATCTGGAAGCTGTTCCTGATACTATGATGAATGAGAACCTGGTTTCTCAGAAGAAATAAAAGAATTACTCCATAGCTGTTTCTTCTGAGTTTAGCACTGCTCTGCCTGAGTTGTGGTGGCACATCCACATTTCTGTGCACAGCATCCCATATTGTCACTGGAAGTATCACAAAACCTTCTGTTGGCCAAAGAATATGTTAGGTTTCAAATTGTGGCATTGTAGAGATGCTGCTGGATGTACCTAATCCGTTATGTTATGGTTAAATCTGATTTTTTGTTTTTTGAACTGGTATTATTTGTTAAGGAGCATATTCTGGGTCTGATATAATCTGTTATTTTTCCTGGAATTGTTGAGTCTCTAAATAAGATCCAAGACTTTGTTATGCTGGGAGTTTTGTATGCACAATACAGTCTCTGCCTCAACAGGCAGGGGGACAAGAAGGGAAGGACTGCAGAATTATTATTGTCCTCCAGGATAAGGAGGATAAAGCCAGGCTTTTACCCCCACCTCTTTTTGGGGTCTTTCCTAAGCCAGAAGCCTTGTGGATTCTTTGCATGGCTAAAGCGCTTCTTTCATTGCTTATAAAGCAATATTTGGGCAGCTCAGCTGGGAGTGAGAGCATGGAAATCCGAGCCAAGGATACAGAGAGCTTTGCCCAAAGCCCCACGTGAAGTAAACTGAGACCCATTGCAGCCTGGATGAGGAGGTGGTCCCTATGGAGCATGGAGTACTGCTCAGTCACAGGGTGCCACCAGGTGATAAAGCACTCCCATTCCTTCCAGAAAATATGGAATAACTGCTCCTGAAAGCAGCTGACTAATGAGTCCTCCTCCAGGTGGGAATCGGTGATGGCCCCGTGGGCAAGAGTCCTGCAGTGATGTCTCAGTGGGAGAAGGTGCCTTCAGCCCCAGAGCATGGAGGTGAACAAGCTCCTGGATGCTACCTGGGCTGCAGCTTGGTGCCTGGCAGCTGCTCAGGGATAACTCCTGCCTGCTCCACGACAGATGTGAAAAGGTTTTAGTATCGGCAGCCCCTGAAGCTGAACAGTTCTAACTCCATCCCTTTTTCTTGCCCCTCACTGTGGACTTCATTCATTATTCTGGAGAAACTTCAAAAGCTCTTCCCCTGCTTTAGTAGTGACAGGGTAAAACCACTGTTTGAGTGTCACTGTGCTCCTTACTCATTGTACTGGATCACAGCCCCTAAATCTTGTTTGAATGCTCACCACGGCTTACTCCGTGTCCAAAATAAAGTTTGCCATGGATGAGTTTATAAACAGAGTTTACCATGGGTGTGGGTGGCACTCCTCCCCTCTCGTGCTCATTCAGAGCTCCCACACTGCCAGGTTTCAGATTTGCTGTGCTTTTTCCCTCCTGTGTCAGCACACATCAGTTACCTGAAATAATGCCAGAATCACTACTGGATTTGAACTCTAGAATCCCCTCCTAGGCAGAAATTGTGATTCACTTCTCAGCAGCTTAAAATTCTGGATGGTAACCAAATGATTGCCACAGAGTTCCAGTGAGTAAATTCTTCCTTCTTTTAATTTTTTTTTCTTTTTTCTTGAACTCTACCTCTTCTGTCTGCCTGAGCAAATACCTCCTTGCTAAAGGAAAAGAGAGATAATGGCTTCTGTGTGCTGTAATTGATGAACTTTCAGCAATTCGGAGCAAATCCAAGATTGCTGCCAACAACCAGATGGAAAACAGTGTTAATGACATGTTCAAAGAAGAGCATGTTATTTTGATAGGGGATGGTCTAGATACTTTAATCTCTATTGTTATAGGGACTAATGGCATGGATAATTCCTTAAGTGGGGCCATTTTTAAACAAAAATTATCTTCTTCATAAGCAGGAAAGAGCAAACTAAAGAGTACCAAATGCATTTTCAGAGCTCTGGCTGATAGATGTGCTTTACACGAACCCTTTGTTACATGGAGTCAGATGTGTTTAAATCTCATTTCTGCACTCTGCCAGACAGTTGAAAGTCTGGACATTTCCACTGGTTATGGGTAGAAATGATAAAATGGATGGCCATGGAAACCAGAGCCAGGGTGGGAAGCTGAGGGTGGGGAGGAGTTGCGAGGAGAAGTTGGGAAAGACGGACGAGACAAACTGGAACAGGAACAAAACCGGTTATACTTGGGGGACACTGAGAAAGAAGATTCCTCCTGTTCCATTTGCTCTACTCTAGAGCCTGGCGTGGGACTGAGGGTTCCCAAATCTCAACCTGTAAAGGTCTCTCAGGCCCACTGCCACAATATTTGTCCCCTCTTCCTCAGGTCCTGGCCATCCTGGCATGTGGGGTCAGCAAATCCATAAGTGCAAGTGTTCAATGCTGCTTTTTGCCTCCAAGGCCATCGCTTCTGTGTGTGGCTTCATTGAGATGACTGAAGGGAAGGGGAAACTGGCTCTGCAGCAGACTTGGGACTCTCTAAAGGACTGTGTCCTTGAAAAGTGGTTGCAGAAACCACCTGCCTCGGACTATCCTCGCACAGATCTGCAGAGCAAATGCTGAAGATGTGTGGAGACTGTCTCCCAGCAAGTCAGTTTGCTGTTAATTATACACTGGATTGGTATTTTACCTTGATCTGGCCACAAATATCCCAAGAAATGGGTCATCTTTCAACTTTCTTGAGAGATGATTCCCCATGATTCACAGTCATGAAGCGTCTCCTCGTATTCAGCCACCCTGCTCCCCTCTCTGGCAAACCTTTGTGTTTCAGCTCTGTAGGGATTCCTTAATTTCACACTGCCTTTGCTCCTCCTTACCTTCTTAAAGAGGGAGATTCATAGGGAGAGCTGAGGGGAGGGTGCCAAGCACCCACAGCCTGTGCACATTAGTTCTGCTCAGAGTCCATTTTGGGTGGGGGGGATCAGGCAGCTTTGCCCCTCACCTCTGCATCCAGCCCTGCTTTCAGCTGTCCTGGATGTTTGGTCACAAATGTGGTCATAAATGACCCCTTTGTTACACTTCTGGTTATACCCAGCAGGCATTTTCCAGGGGCTGTTGCTCCAGCAGCCCAGACAGGGATAGATGATCCTCTTGGACTTGGTGATGTGCTTCATCTGTTCAAAAATTAATCTCTCCTCTTTCTCACTCTCCCTCTCTCTCCTCCTCCTCTCTTTCTTCCCTCCCTTTTTAGAAAATCTTGTATTTCAGGTTATTCTAAACACCGTCCTCTTTAAATCTGAAATTTTACTTCTTTATTTCCTACCCATCTTCTTATCTCCTCAAGACCCTTTTGGATCATTTCACCCACCCTGCTGGTGTCCTAAAGTTGACTTGGGGGTGCAGTATCTTTGGCTGATGTGTTGTTTTATCCCCTTCTTAAGATTGTTAATGCAGACATTACCCACCCTGCTGGTGTCCTAAAGTTGACTTGGGGGTGCAGTATCTTTGGCTGATGTGTTGTTTTATCCCCTTCTTAAGATTGTTAATGCAGACATTACCCACCCTGCTGGTGTCCTAAAGTTGACTTGGGGGTGCAGTATCTTTGGCTGATGTGTTGTTTTATCCCCTTCTTAAGATTGTTAATGCAGACATTACCTCATAAACAACTATGGGCATTTGATTAGATACCTTTCACCAACTTGCTGTTTTACCATTTGCCATAAGTCTTTTGCCTGTTGTTCTGTAAGATTTTTTCAGACTCCCAGTGTTCTTTCCCAAGACAATTCAAATTCTTGTTGTGGAAAATCTTCTTTGGCTCAAGTCAGCAGCCAATATTTGGGTATTTCCATACATGTTTAATTAGAAAGAGAAATTGATTCTGTGCAGTATGTGTATTCCTGGTGCAATTTTGTTTATTAATCCAAAATGTGTATCTTGTCCTTACCTGGGAGAGCAGAAAGGGTGACTGCTGTGCCCCTAAAATCCGCTGTCTGTGTGGCCAGTGAGTTCTGTTCCCAGAAGGCTGTATAGTGCTTTCTTCACTACCAGGTCCTGCTCAGAAATTCAACTTTTTGCTGCCTAATAACCTGTAAACTTCAAATGTTGCCCTCCACATTTAGAGCATGTTTAAATTCAGCTAATGTGGGTGAGTTTTACTGTAAGATAAAAAATCCCAGAATGGTTTGGGTTGGAAGGGACCTCAAAGCCCAATCCACACCAGCCATGGCAGGGACACCTCCCACTGCCCCAGGCTGCTCCCAGCCCCAATGTCCAGCCTGGCCATGGGCACTGCCAGGGATCCAGGGGCAGCCACAGCTGCTCTGGGCACCCTGTGCCAGGGCCTGCCCACCCTCCCAGGGAGCAATTCCTGCCCAAGATCCCATCTAACCCTACTCTCCTACATCTCTAGGCCAATGCTTCTGTTGCTTCCAGTAGTGGGGTTTTTTTGTGTGACACAAAAGGGATGAATTTCTTCTGCTGCTGAGGCTTAAAAGAGTGTTTGGCATGTGTGTTGTATATTCCTTATCATCTGTGATTGCCTTGGATCAAAGAGATAAACTTGCTGGCAGTCATTATCACCTCCTTAAACAGCAGTAAATGTTTGGTGGGACACTGTAACCTGCTATTGCAAATTCAGAGTAGCACTGGAAAGGAGGGAGGTAAATCTGTGCTGTGAGCACTCCAGGGTGGGCTGAGGCAGGTTTCTATCCATACTGACTTGGTCACATAGATTTTCCAAGATCCCAGAAACTTGGCCTGTCCAAGCTGTGAATAATATGGGAGAAATCCTGGCATGGGTTGCCCAGAGAAGCTGTGGCTGCCCCATTCTTGGAAATACTCAAGGCCAGGCTGGACAGGGCTTGGAGCAGCCTGGGATAGTGGAAGGTGCCCCTGCCCATGGCAGAAGGGGTTGGAACTGGATGGGCTTTAAGGTCCCTTCCTTCCCAAGCCATTCAGTTACTTTAAGCATGATCTGGATTCCCTTTTTAAAGAAAGGGGGACACCTGTATTAGGGAGGGGTGAATTTTCCTTGGGAAGCACCTGTGTCTTTCCACTCTTTACATGGGGACTTGGTATAATTACATTAAGCACAGGGGGACTTGAATTTAGCTTTTTTTTAGAAATAGGAGCCCCAGCTGAGAGGGGCCCTCAGCCCTGGGTGTCCCTGGGTGTCCCTGGGTGTCCCTGGCTGCAGGGAGGGCTCCGAGCAGGGCCCGGGCTCTGCTCCGGGGCCCAGCAATGGCACCAGAGCCACGGGCAGGGCCTGAGCCCGGCCATTGCCCTGCCCAGGAGGCACAACTGCTGCCCTGGGCAGTGCCCAGCCCTGAGCACATTGTCCAGAGAGCCTCTGGGCTCTCCTCCCTGGGGATAGCCCTGTGCCCTGGGCTCTGGGATGGCCCTGCTGGAGCAGGGAGGTGGCACCAGTGGCACCAGTGACCCACTGGGGTCCCTTCAGCCTGACCCATCCTGTGTGACACAGCTGGCACACGTGTCCAGATCTGGGACAACAGAGCTTCCCTGCTCTACAGTTGGACTAAGAGGCCCTCAAAATGAACTCAGAATGAACAAAAAAAAAGTTTAAAATGTAAGTGGAGGCCAGCTGAGGATTCAGTTAAGGGAAGCCACCGACTCCTAAGTTACAGCTTCAGAAAATCTTTGCAGTTCCCCCAGAGCTGTCCCACAATTGCAGCCAGCCAGCTCACAGTGCATCAGCCATCGCAGAGACATTATTAACTCAGACAGAGGAAAATATACTTGCAGTTATTACATGCTAATAAAGCACAAACTAAACAAATTTAGGCAACTGGAGCAATTATGCCATTAAACATTTAACTGCAAGATTGATTTTTAAATTACTAAGAATCTAAACCAAAGCATGCACACACACAAAGAGGAAGGGGGAGGAAAGGGGAGGAAGGTAATTTTACCAATTGAATTTAATCAGGGCCTCAACTCAAATACGTGGCTGTAAATGTCAAAATACGTAAGATCTGATGCAAGACCAGAAATGGAACCAGGATGGATGAGCTTTCCTCACTTGACCAGATTCTTCTGGGTGGGAGGAAGTTAAACACATGGGGTGGGGGAACTTGAGGAGCTGGGTTGTCTCCAGAGCTCCCTTGGAATACTGGTCTGTATTCCTGAGCTGCCTTTCGGAATAGGCAGAGCTGAGGCACAAACTGTGGGCTCAGCCTCGTGTTTGCCTGAGCCTTTCCACATTCTGCTGCTGTCACCTGCAGAGGAGGATGAGCTGGATCCTTGCTGAATCAGGAGGGAATGGAGAAATTCTCCTCTCCACCTGAAAAAAACTGTTTTCTGTTCCTGGGCTGCAGCAGAAGGTGGCTTTGAAGATCAGGGTGGGACACGCTCCCAGCTCCAGGGTTGTATTTGTTTTCAGAGTTTATGGCAGTGCTATTCCCTTCGAAAAAGTATAAATCTTAATCAAATAAAACTGATGTGCTGCCATATTTACCCAATCTCACTGGTTGTCCTACATCATGTTTTAGCATATAAGTTACATGACAGAGTTATCCAGGGGTTGCCAGCTGACACAGAAACAAACCCTCATGTTAAATTGCCTGCAGATGTCCTCTTCCAACTCCTGTAAGGAACTTCTACCAGTTCGCTCTCTCTCCCCCCCCCTTTTTTTTTGTGTGTGTGTTAAATAAAAGCAGCAGAAGAGGGGGAAAACAATCTCAGTTGAATCTCTGTGCTGGTGCCTCTGTTTGCAGGACAGGAAGCCTTAAGAAGACAATGCAATTTATAGGCAGGCGCAACAAAAACCCCTGTAAGGATTTCCATGAGCCTTAGTGGACCAAATGAGTCGTGGTTATTTTGAAGGCTGGAGCTGACTGAATAATGCCAAGTCTAAGGCTGCCAAGGTGGGCTTTTCAGAAGATTCAGACCTGAGGAGGTGAGAAGATCTTTATGTTCTGTTGGCTGTAATTTATCTGATGATAGTATTTATGTTAGAGATTTCAGCTAGGCATACCTTTTATTTGGATGTTAATCTAAAGAAATCAGGATTTTATCTGATGGACTTAAATTCAGAAATCCCCACGTAAGGTTGTGACATTCTTGAAAACATTCACTGTTTTCATTTGCATAATTAGGAATCTTTGTTTTGTTTTCATTGTATGAATTTACTGGAGTTTGTGAACTTTTTGCCTGGCTGGGGAAATCACAGAATGTTGTTTCTTTTCCCTGGCTGGAGGAGTATGGGCTATTTATGCTCAGTTTTAAAATAGACTTTTCTGTGAGTGCTTGCACTGCTCTTTGCAGTGGGATATTTCTGGAGGAACAGCCTGGCCAAAAGCAGTTGTGAAAGGTCAGTGGAGAGCAGAGCTGCCATTTAAACACCTACGTGAAGGAGCAGCCCTTCAAAAGCTGGGAGTGCCAAAACAGCTCCCACTTGGAACAATGGGAGCTGCTGAGTGCCGACAGCTTCCGAAAATCTGGCCTCACGTGGCTTCCAAAGGACATTAATTAACAAGTCCAGCAATTTGTTTTTTTTTTTCTTTTTTCTTGACTTGCTTAGCTCTGCATGGAGAATATTGTCTGCACTCGAGGTGTGCTCAGCAGTGGCAGGTGGTGGAGGTTCCTTCTGGGAAGGTGGAGTTCCAGGTGGGTTGGGAGGCAGGCAGGGAGCTGGACAGGTGTTTCCTGAGATTTTTTCAGGAGAACTTTGGCCAGGAATGTTGAACTTTGCTGGGCAGGTAGAAGGAAAGCCCTGGGGAGCTCCCTGTGTAACAACCCCACATGGATTTTTTTTTCGTAGTTTTCCCGTTTGTCTTAAACTGCTTCGGAAATGACATAAATGAAACCAGAAAAGGCCTCTCTGGCATTACTGAAATAGGGATGTCCAGATGGGAAATTACAGTAATATCACTTGAGCATTCAAACTTCACGTCCTGTGCAACTTCCATGTGTGGGCAAAGGAGATAAATTTGCTCTCTGGACCTACACGTGCGCTTCTCTCTTTTGATTAAGCCTGAAACACATTTCTCTTCCCTTCTGTGATCATTGAGTGAGGTCTGCAGGAAAAAAATTGGATTAGAAATTAATGTTTTGGGGGCTTTATTTCCAAACTAAGTCATCCTTGTGGCTTTCTGTAATGTCATTTTTTAAAAAAAATCTATCAAAAATCACAGCCATTTTTTCAGTAATGCAGACCAAGAGCAATAAGACTGTGCTTAAATGAAGGAAGATTGCTTCTGAAAGTCAAATAATGAGTTTTGGTTATTGTTGCCTTTCAAACATGGCAAGCAGGTTGGGGACCAATATGTTTGCAAACGACCTAAGTCTTCCCTTCCAGTGGTAATCCGTATTCTTTTGAAAAGCTAATAAAAGTGGTGTATGAAAGAAATTCCTGGGGCACTGCAGAACTCACCCTCCTAGGGAGAGAGCCAGATGTGCTGGTTAATAACCTTGCAGGCATTCAAAGCCAGGGCAGTAACTTGGTATCACCTAAGCCAGACGTTGTGTGTCGGTGCAAGGCAATATCACATCCTGGTCACATTCGCAGCAGAGAGCTGCAAGACATGTGGAGTCTTATTAAAGGAAGGGGAGGGGAAAAAAAAAAAGAAGGAAAAGAAAAGGAGGGGACAGGCAGAAGGAGAGGGAGACAATGTGTCTGTCCTGAGAAGCAGCAAAGGAGCAGACACACTCCTCCACATGTGCATTAGTCTGTCAGCCTGGATTCTGCTCTCCAGATGTTGGGGTGGATCTTCTGGCAGGGACTACGGAGGAAAAAAAGGATTTTAAAAGAAATCACATTTCAGGGGTGAAATTAACTTTACCAGATTTTTCAAAATGCAGTCGCTGGGTGTGATTTTTCAGAATGCTTTAGCAAAGTTACAGATTCTAGATTTAATGGTTTTTACAGGCTTGCTTGGCAGCGCCTCCTCCAAACACAAATGTTTGTGTGCGAAACTTGTCAGTGGCTTTTAGAACCAACATGCCTCAGAGTAAACAGCACATTAAAGTTGTTCTCAGACCAGTCCTACTGAACTGAAAATTGTTTGTGGCGGGGGGGTCCCGAAATCTGATGGGTCTTTCTCAAGGCTCCATCTCTCCAAATCAAGCCCTCTGAGAGTTTTGGCCATCACATCAAAACGGTGCTTGTGCATAACAAAAACATCTATATTTGCAGTGGCAATCACAATACATCAGCGTCAAGTTAAGATCTTTTAAAAAACACCAAATTTGCTTTCCCAGGCGCGGCAGAAAAATAAATCACTTATGGCATTTTTATGGTATATTTGTAATCTGAAACTGGTGCCTTCGTGTTACCGGGCACGACGTGTGCGGCGGATAAACAAACAGTGCACAGAAAAAAGACAAGTCCTGGCTTTGTCTGCCCAACACTTCACCTCTGGGACTGGGATCCCACAGCCAGGGCCACATGTGCCTTTCTGCTGAGCTCGTGTTTAGGTTGAGCTGGGCTCAGCCCTAGGCTGGTCCTCGTGGCAGGACCGGGGTGTTCCATGGGACACCGGCGATGACGTTCGTGCCTGGCCAGCCATGGCCATCATGGGGGACAGGGAGAAGGTCTGTGGATAAATATTTATGTGAATGCATTAAACAATGCGGTTGTTCTTGCCTGGAGATCTTTCATGAGGCCCAGGAATGCAGCATTTACGTGAAAAGATGGTGATACGCAAACATTACCAAAGCCCACGTTCATGACTGATAAGGAGTCACTGCTTTCAGCTGTGACAGAAAGCAGAGTGTGGATACATGGAGGACTCCAATCATGGGTTTGTGATCATGTTGCAAATAGAAACGAGGCAATTTTACGTCAATATTAGGACAGAGCACTCTGGAAGCAGTCTGGATGTTTTCATACATAATCATGGCTTCAGTAAAACTGTACATTTACAGAGACAGCTGGTGTGTCTTGTGTTGGAATAGGATCAGCTGAGTAGGGCTTATGAGAAATCTCAGTTTGTAGTTTTGGTAAAAGCCAGAATCAGACACAGAGATTTCGTAGTGGTATTTTGCTGTTGGATACAATCTTGACTCTACTGGGAATCCCAAAAATGAGTGGATGTCTGCAGTCCGTTCTTGCATCCACCACACAAAGTACAACATGGGGAGGTGCAGCACCATTTAAGCAGGGTGAAAATAATATTTTCCTTCCTGATACAGCAGGGATGCGTCTCCACGTGTGCCCCACACATCTCAGATGGGGTGAGGGCTGCTGGGGCTCCATGGGTGAGAGGTTTCCAGGCTGAGCTTTCCGTTGTCACACGCTGGAGTTTGTCAGAGGGAGAGCCTTGGAGCCGGCCGGCTGTGATTCATCCCTCCCAGCAAGGCCTCTGAGGCAATCTGACATTATTCGGACTGATATCATTAATTAATGAGGGCTGAATGTTATTCTTAGACACTGGATTGAGTATTGGGTAGGGAAGCCTATGAAAGGGCTCTTTGATTTTTGGAAAATTCCTACGGCACTGTCAAATTTGCTAATGAAATTAAATCATCTGCCAACTTTCCAAGTTAAGGAGCACATCCCTTCTGAAATCTTGACTGGCTCTCCTCAGTGCCTTCTTGGGATAAAGGGATTTTTGGATTCATATTCCTGCCAAACGAAAATGATAGATAGCCTCCAAAACCAGTCGTATTAAATCTGTCAGGCAGGCTTTGGAGGAAGCATTTCTGTTGGTTTGCTGTAGCATAGATTTGATCCTCCCCCACCTTTGCTTTTGGCTGTGCTTGGTTTAGTGTGCTCAAGGTAGGAAGGAGTCAGATCCCAGAGTTTTTGTGGAGCTTGGGAGGTGGTTGCTGTGTCATTCCTGGGCAGTGTGATGTGCAGCCCCCTCACCATGGGATGTACTCATACAGCTCAAACCAACCCCAAATTTAATCGAGTTTCTGTCTGGTCTCAAAAAACATGCTCCAAAGCAAATGTAGGGAGCAGCTCTCCTTGCTCCCAGCACTCCTGTCCTCGGGGCTGGTGCTGCTCTTCTCTCTTCCTGGTGCTTTTCCTGCCTCTCTTCCCGACTGGTTGCTCCCTGCACAGACCTTGCAGGTGTCCAGAATTAGCCCAGCCTTTGCAGGCCTCTGGCAGCAGATTTATAAATGAAATGCTGTCATTTCAACCCAGCCGCAGCAGGGCTGGGAGCACAGGAAGCCCCGTGCACACATAGGGTGGTCACACATGGATCCCATTGCAGCCCTAATAGTGCTGGAATGGGGGGAGAGGGCTGAGGGCCTGCTGCCAGGTCAACTCCCTCCCTCCCTGGTTCATCTGTTTCCAGGCTGCTTCGTGTAAAGAGAGGTGCCCAGACCTGGCCAGTTGTTCAGTTTGTTCTTATTGCCACAGTTTTAGGGTAAGGAAGTGGCAAATATGGCCAGCCACCCTGAGCCCACATTTTGGGGTTGAATTAATGAGCGTGAGTGCTTTTGGGATGATACCCACATAATGATGGTGATTGTGTCACCAAGGGTTCTTCTGGAATAGGGTTTGGACCTGGGGGTACTGGTGCCAGGGGCTGGACACGAGCCCAGGGGTGCCCAGGTGGGCAAGAGGCCCCTGGCACCTGGGCTGGCTGAGGAATTGTGTGTGCAGCAGGAGCAGGGCAGGGATTGTCCCTGTGTGCTGGGCACTGAGAGGCCCCTGGAGGGCTGTGCCCAGTTCTGGCTCCTGCAGGAGAGCCCTGGAGGGGCTGGAGCGTGTGCAGGGCAGGGAAGGGAGCTGGGAAGGGGCTGGAGCCCCAGGAGGGGCTGAGGGAGCTGGGAAAGGGGCTCAGCCTGGAGCAAAGGAGGCTCAGGGGGGACCTTGTGGCTCTGCACAAGTCCCTGACAGGAGGGGGCTCAGGGGGGGTCGGGCTCTGCTCCCAGGGAACAGGGACAGGAGGAGAGGGAACGGCCTCAGCCTGGGCCAGGGGAGGCTCAGGGTGGGCACCAGCAGGAATTTCCCCCTGGAAAGGGAGGTCAGGCCTTGGCAGGGACTTTCCAGGGAGGTGGTGGAGACCCAGGGAACACCTGGATGTGGCACCCAGTGCTCTGTTTGCAAAGATGGGATCAGTCACAGGTTGGGCTTGATGCTTTTGGAGGTCTTTCCCAACCTGACTGATTCTGCCACTCCATGATTCTGCCCTGTGGGTCAGGTTTGTCTCTCAGCTGTAGCACATTGCACTCGAGGCAGTCTCTGTGGTACGTGTGCCTGCACACACACTCAGCTGGGAGCAGAGCAGCAGCCACTTCAGCTGAATAAAGCATGAGAATGTTTACTACATGGGAGAAAAAACAAATCTGTCATGGATTGTGCTAATTATAAAGAGCCTTGACGTGATACTAAACGTTCAGCAGCAGAAAGACCTGAGCTATTTGGATTCCCCATTTGGGTTGGTGTGGCTCACATCCATGAACTGGCCTCTAATCTCCAATTCTGGCTGCTGCAGTGAGGATTTTTTTTAGGGATGTGTGTGGGACTTTCTTTAGGTATCTGCTCTAGAGGCACTCTTATAGCATTTTGCTTCTGTTGCCAGGATCAACAGACGAGGTGCTGGAACAAACTGATAAATTAAATAGCAACAAGTTACCCAAACCTAATGGTATTAATCCAGGAGTTTTGAAAGGCCTGAAGAATGAAGTGCCTGAGCTGCTCACAACACAAATGTATGGACTCAGGGGAAGTGGGGAACTTAAGAGTGACAGTCTTTGTACTTACTTTTAAAAACAAACATGAGAGCAGAGCTGGGAAGCACCTCCAAGCCTTACTGCAGGGCAAAAATAACACCTAACCAGTTGCAATAATAAACAATGGCAAAGTTATAAATACACCTCCTTCATCAACCATATGAAGTGGGACGTATTTTCCAAAGGAAAATTGGAAGTCTTTGTTGTAGCACATTTTTTAGATCGCACAAAAAAAGAGCAGATTTGAAAGAACAGGTTTGTTTTTTTTTAAAAACAGCTCGAAAAGCTTTCTTGACAAAGGAAAAAGTGACATTTGGTCAGTCATTAAAAATGGACAGGAAAGAAACAAGAAAAAATAACAAAAAAACCCCATGAAAAATAGTCAAAACTAATTTTTCAGGCTGGCAATCCAGATCAGTAGCAAGGTGTCTCAAATCGCATCCTAAATCTGGTGTTGTTTAATTCATTTGGTAATGAGCTGGAAAACAGGAAGCGAGACCCCAGTCAGAGTGGAGATAATACCCAGGGTAATGTATTTTTTAGGTAATTCAGGACAAACTGAAGGAAATACAGAATGTTTCACCAAGCCAAGCAGAAAGCACTGCGCTCTGACAAATCCATCTGAGAAAGTAATGTAAAAAAAATCTGTGCCACTGAATAACTATCACTGCAATTAAATACACTGAAAAGTACTTTTGAGACACTGCATTAATCTTCTCCCATGTTGAAAACTGATCTCTGGCTCTTTGCTTATAAGGTTCTAATTTATAGTGAAATAGGAACCTGCATGCTATGACAACCATTT
The DNA here is from genome assembly GCA_013397235.1 of Lanius ludovicianus. Classification (NCBI taxonomy): domain Eukaryota; kingdom Metazoa; phylum Chordata; class Aves; order Passeriformes; family Laniidae; genus Lanius; species Lanius ludovicianus. The sequence goes on from VYXG01011134.1 coordinate 136,861, forward strand.
CTCTTTGATAACTTTTTTAGAGTTACTCTGCACAAAGTCCTAAGCTTGTGGTACACTTGTATCCTGTCTGGGCCAGGCAGTGACCCACGTGGTGCAGTGGCTGACAAATAGCAGGGATGGTAATTAATACCGTAATCAGCTTTTGGAGCTGCTGTGATGGAGTAAAAATACCTGGGGTTTGATTTGGATTAAAAGCATCATGCAGAGCCACAGGATGGGTGAGGCTGGAAGGGACCCCAGTGGGTCACTGGTGCCACTGGTGCCACCTCCCTGCTCCAGCAGGGCCATCCCAGAGCCCAGGGCACAGGGCTATCCCCAGGGAGGAGAGCCCAGAGGCTCTCTGGACAATGTGCTCAGGGCTGGGCACTGCCCAGGGCAGCAGTTGTGCCTCCTGGGCAGGGCAATGGCCGGGCTCACGCCCTGCCCGTGGCTCTGGGGCCATTGCTGGGCCCCGGAGCAGAGCCCGGGCCCTGCTCGGAGCCCTCCCTGCAGCCAGGGACACCCAGGGACACCCAGGGACACCCAGGGCTGAGGGCCCCTCTCAGCTGGGGCTCCTCTGGAGGCTGAGCAGCCCCAGCTGAGAGATTGCAGAAAGAAAGAAATGAAATACAGAAACGAAACACAGAAGAGTTGGTGGTCAGTGATGTATTAGAAATCCACTTTATAACTCTCTCCTGACCAAGGAATTCTCACTTCTTCAGTGACTGTGACTATAAAGCTCTCTGGCCGTACTGTCAAGTGATATCCTTGGAAAAATGCTTTGAGGCAGCCTCAGGGTCAGCTGTGGCCCCTGCAAGTTGTTGCATTAGGCTGTGAAGTTTCTACTCAGGCTTCATGCCAGCATTTGCTTGTGGACTGGGCACTGGGAAGGGACTGGGAGCCCTTTTGCCTGGGACAGCAGTGTGGAGCAGGAGGAATCTGTGTGAGCCCCATTTCCATCGCATCGGTGACTTCAGGCATGGCCTCAGCCATTCACTGCAAGATGAGGGAAAAGTTTGGTGTCTGTGCCTCGAGGAAGCCTTTTCCTTTCCAGGGGAGACTGCCCGGGCATGGGTGTGACCCGAGGTGTGGACATCTTGTTTTCTGGGGCCTGGCCTAAAACCACCCCTAAATAAGCACCTGTCTGCTGAGCTGGACTTAAACTGGTGATGTGGGTGAGCCAATTCCTATTTACAGCTTCCTCTGCTCTTGGATGTATTGCACTTGGGGAGCTGCATATGGCAGTGGCCACAGGCTTCATTCAGAGTTTCCATCAGTGTCAGTTTGTGCAGAGGGAGCCAAGTTGATTTCTCACTTCTGTCAGTGAGATCCCAGTGCGCCGTGAGTCCCCTCGGGTCAGGAGCTGCAGTGGCTGGCACTGGCTGCCCAGGGCCATGTGCTTTGTAGGATGTGTTTTCTGCCTTCCCATCTCCGATTATTTCTTCTTCCTGATGTCCTGCAGATAAGGCCTGTGAGACCCTGCCCTGAATTCCATGCCATGCCATTACTGTGACAGAATCCCAAATGATTTGGGGTTGGAAGGGATCTCTGGAGATCATCCAGTACAGGGTCACCTGGAGCAAGTGACACGGGAGCACATCCAGGTGGGTTTGGAATGGCTCCAGACAGGGAGAGTCCACACCCTTCCTGAGCAGCTGTTCCTAGGCTCTGCCATCCTCCATGGAAAGAAATTCTTCCTCATGCTGAGGAGGAACTTCTTGAGTTTTAGTTTATGGCTACTGCTCCTCGTCCTGTCGCTGGCACCACTGAAAAGAGACTTCATGTCTTAGGATCGAGATCCATCTCACCTGACTCTGAGAGCTAAACCTGTCTTCAGAGCTCATGGAAATATTGGCATATCCTGAGGGTATTTAATCCCATTTTAAAATAGATTTCTAAGGAACCTAGGCAACAATTTTAATCTAGATGTTGAATTTTTGGGCAGCTAAGGTAAGGTAAAGATAATTTCTCTGAAGGATTTGCATACATTGCTGCTTCTTGATTCTGTAGTGCCAAGGTGCATTCACAGGCTTGAAGAGTCCCCTTAAAATAAAATTTGCATGCCAACTTTATAACAATGGACCAGATGGAATAAAAATTCAACCAAATATGTTTCAAACTGCTGTCTTGGGTACTTTTAGCACCCATTTAAAGGTGTCAGAGGTAGAGGGATTAGCAATTCTTATTTACAAATTAATAGTTTTTTAAAAAATGTTTTCTGTGTGAGATAGGAGGGCAACAGTCTTTCATGGCCCCACAGGACTGTGAATTTTTAAAGTTTCATAAATTCCTTTTGTATGTTAATTTTCCTTTCAGCAACACTTGTAGAATTACTCATAATTGTAAAAAAGTATATTTAATATATTAAATATATTTAATGTATTTATTAATCCTTTAGGATCCTTTAGGATCCTTTAGGAGCTCAATGAAATGTTTTGCTTTAACACTTGGTGTCTGCTTGGATCTGCCTAGAAACAAAATAATTTTATCATCATTTTTTTGTCTGTGCTGGCAAGATGTCCCTTAAAATAGATCCAAATGCACAACCCTGCAACCCAAGGTAATGGTATCATTCCACAAATCCCTGTGGCCTCCCTCTTGCAGATTTTAGCTTTTCCTCACAAGGAGGTACATTATTCCTGGCCATTTGCACCATATGGTGAGGAGCTGCAGCTTTTATCCTGAAGCAATCCCTGAGTGCTTTTAGGACAATTTTTATAGGAGTCCCTTCACTCATCACTGAAGTGGAGCCAGTGCTGGGAGAAAATGTGGCAACCCCTCAGAGGAAATTGTTGCCATGTCCCTGCAGCCTCTGGAAGAGTCTGCAGCAGTTTGGAAAGACGGGGACCACTCTTCAAATTGTTGGTATTCAGTGTGAATAAACAGGGTACGAATAAACTGCAGCCAGGGGAGGATCCTCACCCTTCCCACTTCAGGATGAGGGGAAGGAAAACCAGCTTTGTTTTTGGCCTATCCTTATAGTCAACACCAGGTGGAGGTAACAACCCAGGTGGTCTCTGTTTCATAGAAATACAGAATATTCTGAGCTGGAAGGGACCCCACAGGGATCACCCAGTCCCACCCCAGCCCTGCCCAGACCCCCCAACACCCCCACCCTGGGCATCCCTGGCAGCGCTGTCCCATCGCTCCTGCAGCTCTGGCAGCCTCGGGGCCGTGCCCATTCCCTGGGGAGCCTGGGCAGTGCCAGCACCCTCTGGGGGAAGAACCTTTCCCTAAAATCCACCCTAACCCTGCCCTGGCCCAGCTCCAGCCATCCCTGGGTGCTGTCCCTGGTCACTGGGAGCAGAGATGGGAGCTGCCCCTCGGGAGGAGCTGCAGCCCCTGGGGAGCTCTGACCTCAGTCTCCTCTGCTCCAGCTGGACAGACCAAGTGCCCTCAGCCTTTCTCCTCTCCTCATTTGTTGATCTTCAGGCAGATTCACATCTCTACCAGTTGCCTGTTGCCTCCTGAGCTCTCCCTCTGCTTCAGTCACTTGCTGTGCAGTGGGGAGATGGCACTTCACCAGCAAAGGAGGTAGAAGTTTTTCCCACTTCTTGCATCCTTTAGGAAAGTGAATTTATCAGGCAAAGAGCTGCCATGTGGATGCAAAAGTTAAAAACAAGCACCAGAAAAATTTCTGAGGTAAAGCATGCAGAATTACAGAATGGGTCAGGGTGGAAGGGACCATCTTCCAGTGGCTCATGCAGGGATGTTCCACCTCCCTACTCCAGCAGGGCCATCCCAGGGCACAGGGTTGTGTCCAGATGGCTCTGGAATATCCCCAGGGAGGAGACCCCAGAGCCTCTCTGGACATTCTGCTCAGGGCTGGGCCCTGCCCAGGGCAGCAGTTGTACCTCATGTCCAGCTGGAACCTCCCGGGATCAGTCCCTTCCCATTGCTCTGGTGCCATTGCTTGGCACCACTGAGAAGAGCCCTGGTGCATCCTCTGACACCCTGTTGGACGCCCAGTGCTAGAAATCAAAGCTTCCTGACATCATTTAAGAGAAATCAAATTAGTGATTTTCCTTTATGAAAGTTTCTGAGAGGAATTTCTCTTCTCATGCCACTCTTAAAATCTGTGGGATGTTTGAGTCAGAGCTGTAGGCTCAGGCCTGGCATCCATTGCCCTTTACAGCAGAGGGAAATCTCAAACTGAAGAAACGAACCAGCAGCTCCAAAATGATGGGGTTTGTCTTTGAGAGGTGCAAATTCTCATGATCTTCTCAGTACATGCCTTAAGTAGAGGCTGTCCAAGACAAGTTTAATGGGAACACTGGGATGTGGTAATGCAGGACTTCCCATGGCGTCAGCTGGGCTTTTCTGAAAAAACACGATAAAAATGAGGGCTGTGACAGCCTGGGTGGAGCTGTGTAAAACAGAGTGTGTGGCTGACAGTATTTTTCCAGGAAACTGGACAGTGGACCTGTGATTTCAGATGCTTTACTGGTTCCTGCTGGTGATCCTGATGAGCAAACCAGGCTGGGTAAGGCTCAGATAACGCCTGTCCCCACTGTTACAGACTTTCATGTGGTTTAGATACAGACCATTTAAATTGTTTTGGATGAGAGACTTTAATGAGAAGGCAGTTTTGGAAGTGCTGGCTGCAATAGCAGCACTGTTAATATTACTGGTTTTGGCATGGCAGACATGAGAAAAGTATTTTTAGAGCCAGACATCTGAGAGGCTTGACAGGGGGTAGCATCTCTTCTCTCTGTCTTGCTCTGCACGTGGCTTTAACTTGAAACCATTATTCCCTCTAGGCCAGCAAACAATTTTGGCTAAAAATTGCCTTGGATGTGGGAGACAAGGATCAGCTTCACACGTGTGGGCAGAACCCACCACGTATCATATTCCTCCCTCTTCCAGAGATAAGCTGTGAGGGAGTTTCCTGAAATATTTTACTTGATGGGAGAAGAGGAAACATTTTTTGAAGGGAAAGGTGCTTTAAAGAAAGGAAGGAATCTGTAATTACATAACTTCCATTGCTGTCAGTGTACATTTTAATGATTTTGATTTTCAAGTAGCAAATCAGTAGAAATCCATTCTCAAAAAGTCTGTTGGCTACATTACTCCAATACATAAACATGTTTTTTTAATCCAATCTGTATATTTATATTTGAGAGCAAAACTCTCTAAGAAATATCTTTAAAGGTTTTTTTTGTTTGTTTGTTTTTCTAAGAAATGAAAAATTATAAATCATTTAAAGGGACTGAGTAAATGAAATTGCTATTTCAAAGCTAGATATTGAACACTCTGTCAGGAAAGCAAAACAAGATATTAAACTTCCCTGCTTTGAGAGTTCTGCTCTCTGAATGGAATAAAATTGATGTAGAATTACCTTGAAAGCTGGGAGTGGGTGATTCTGAAAGACTCTTTCCCCCTTGATGATGATGATGATGATGATGGTTGGTTCAGCAGCAGTGGGTCAGTCTCAAAGGTGAAATTTTGCAGCATGTTTCAGATGGACAGAGCTACAGACATTGTGAATGTGGCTTCAGGTTCAGGAGTTTGCAGTAAAGGTTTTACCAACAGCAAATGAGGGAAAAGCATAATTTTTTTTGGAATTGCATGAGGCATTTTTTCCTGCCTGAAATCAGATCTTAGACTGATATATAGACACATTAATAGAAATAACTTCATTTTCTTAGTGAAGGTTGGTGGCCCCTTTTGATATTGGGCAAGCCTGAACTTCACACCTGAGTAGGTGACTCCAGGAGGAGCCAGTCTGACCAGCCTGCAGCTTTCAGATAACCAGCATAAGCAGAAATATTTCCCCTGCTCAAGCTCAGCTTTAGCGTGGTAGGCCAAAAAATTTCCAAACTGACAGAAGTAGTTTAGTTTCAACACTGAGGCTGTTTCGAAATCTTCCCCTCCTCACACACACGTGCAATTTGGCTGCTATTTATCACTTTAAATTGTTCCCTATCAAATATGAAAAGTGTTATGAGTAGCTGGGATGAAGTGCAGGCTCTGAGGAAGACAGTGATAAAACTCCCCTGGCTTTAACAGAGACAGGATTTAACCCTCACCCTCTTTTTTTTTAGCTGTCTGTATATACTTTCTGTTTGTGATGAACTGTACCACTCCTTGCTATTTTATTTTGGCAGGCTTCAGTGCTAGATAATAGCATGTATTTTTAAAAGTCAAGTTGCTAGCTTTGTAAAAGGAAAGTAAGTACTAATTTCTAAGCATAATTAGTCCATTAAAAAAAAAAAAAAGAGATAGTAGAGTCATCCAGAGGGAGATGACAAGATAAACTGGTGAGTAGAGCTCTTAAGGCCAAGTGTTTGAATATATTTTAACAAACTCTTTAAGTTCTACATACTGTCATTTTTTTTTTCTTCCATAGTTATCTATGAACATGGAGTTATTTTCTGCATATTTGTACAGATATGTGCAGATATTTGTACAGATATTATTTTGATGTATTCACACAATTCATCAATTCATTCATAGCTTGAGGAAGCTCCAGCCTGAACTCACTGAGTTGATTTAAAAACCTCTACTTGAGCTGGAGGACTGGTCAGCTCCCTGCATTTCCTGTAGTGAATTTTGTTAATGGGTGATTGAAACTGTCCAAGCTGCAGGGCCAGAAACAAATCTAGAAGGGCTCATTTTCCACTGGAATCATCCTTCTGTGCAGAACTCCCACAAATAAATACTCAGTGAAAAGTCACTTGTATCCTCAGCCTCCAAAGCATCAGTCTTGCCATAATTTCATGTCAGTCACTTCAAAATGAGCCACATCAAAAGCTTAAAAAATATTTACTTTTTTGCAACTGTAGAATATGTGGATTAGCCATACTTATTTTGGAAGGTAGAGGTAGCATGCAGGCTGGTAATTCCTTTTCTGTATTGAGTTATAAATACAGTCACTAATTGTGCTACATTTTAAGGGAGTTTGAAGAAAATTCTCCCGGATTTTTACTAGCAGTGTTTATTGACTCCTGAAGATAAGAGATTAAAAATGAGCTTGTGGAGTGTCAGAAATGCCAAACAGTAAATATTTTATTTTAAGTATGCAAATATTTGCCTGCATTGATTAATGTATTTTGGCATCGTGATAAAGCATTAATGTTAGGAATACATTATACAAAACCATGATAATCACTGAGGTTCTGTAACATCTTTATAACCTTCCAGAATCCAGCGTGTGTAAACTTTGTTAAATTAGTAGTGATGTAGTTTGGCATGTAAGCAGCTTAGGAGATTTAGATGAAAAGCATTAACATTGGCACGTGAGGTTTTTTGTTTGTTTGTTTTTTAAGAAAAGCCACCAAAAATGTATCCACAGATTCATATATGTTAGGGGGTTTTTGTTAGGTTCCATTGCACCTGCCCTCAGACATCTGTAATGAATTTTTAGAGAATCACAGAACCATCAAGGTGGGCAGAGCCCTTCAGGATCCCCCAGTGCCACCCCAGTGCCACCAGCACCACCCCAACCCCTGTCCCCAAGGGCCACCTCCAGACTCCTCCTGAGCACTCCCACACACAGTGACTCCACCACTCCCTGGGCACCTCATGCCAAGGCCTCCCCACTCTGGCAGGGAAAAATTGTTCCCAATCTCCCCCCTGAGCCTGCCCTGGTGCAATTGGAGGCCATTTCCTCTCCTCCTTTCCCTTGGCACACGGCAGCAGAGCCCGACCCCCCTCACTGCCCCTCCTGTCAGGGACTTGTGGGGAGCAATGAGGTCCCCCCTGAGCCTCCTCCAGGCTGAGCCCTCACAGCTCCTTCAGCCTCTCCTCATCAGACCTGTGTTCCAGCCCCTTCCCAGCTTCCATTCCCGTCCCTGGACATCCTCCAGCCCCTCAGTGCCCTTTTATTTTTGAAGTGAGGGACTTTTCTCCTCCTGCATTGGAAGGGAACCAAACATTATTAAGTGCAAACATGACCTCAGCTGAAAGCAGTTGCTGCAGACGACCCAGGCAACACAACTTCTATATAACACATCCTCCTGATTCCTTGCCCAGATACTCTGGCAGTGGTTTTTCCCTGGGTTTTTCCCACCTGTAGGGATGGGAGACCTTTGGGAAGAGGGCAGGGTTGTCCCTGAGCGGTGGCCCTGGAGAAGCGGAGCTGTCCAGCACCTCCAGCTCCTCAGGGCACAGCGGATGCTCCAAGAGGGGACAGGAGAGACCTGGACCTCCCCCATTCCCCCAGCAAACACTTCCCTGCTCCCCAGCTGCTTCCAGCATCGCTTTGGAAGCCTCCCTGTTCGCAGAACTCGGAGGGCACCGCGCGCGCCTGACGGCATCCACAAATGTTCAACACAAGTGGAGCTGGGCCGGAGGAAGCTCTGCTTTGAAAGATGCTCTCAGGAAGGCTGCAGCCTTCAAAGCTGCCTGCCGAGCCCTGCCCTGTGATACACGGCCTTTGTTTTGCATAAATGTTTGTTTTAATGAGGTAGCGCAATGCAGATCATCCAAATCAAAACCATGTGATGCACCCTAGGCAAGAGAAAGGCAATAACTACACAGATTTTTGAGGAGGGCTAGTCATACCACAGGCTACCATTATAACTGAAAAAACAACAAGAATTTTAATATAGCTGTCTGGCCAAATATATTAATTTAAATTGAATGGCTTTTTTTTTCTGATATTATAGCTGTGAGGCACAATGTTCTACTGGCAGGCATCTTCAAAATCTTTTTTAGAAGATTTGCTTCAAATTATTTCTGTGCACCAGATCTTGATGGTATGTGCATTTGGGAGTCTGACCAAAGGGGGAAGAAAAAGCTTTTGATTAAATCAGTGACCTTTCCTGGAGGTTGAATGACGTGGAGATTGTAATACAAAAAGCTACCTCCTCCAACAGTGTTTTCTTCAAAACATTTACTCTGAGCTCTCCTTCATTAACTTTGTCCTAAGTTTTTCACAAATGTTCGTATTCTTGTACCAGCAGGAAAATATTCTGTGTCAACAGCAAGTCCTTTAAAATAAATTTTGGTCATTTCCATGATTATTTCCCCAAATAATTTGCTGGCCACCAATTTCCATTCTTTGCCAGAGAATCCTGTTGTGTTTTCTTCAAAACCTGGTAAAACTGCTTTCCCTCAGCTAATTGCATCTCTTGGCAGACTAGAGACATTTTCCTGCTTGCTTGGAGAAGAAAAGTGTGATCATTTCTTAATTATTTTCCGAATTGATTCCAACTTGATAAAAAATAGCATCAACTTATTCTTGCAAATATCTTTGTACTTTGTTATTATTCCATGAAGCAAAGCTCTGGGAACCCACTGAAACCAAGAACAACCTGGAACATCCTTCCCAATGGTTGATGTTCATAAAAGTTGAGACTCAAATGGAGACCAACACCTTGTAGGATATTAGGTTGCCTATTATTAGATCAGATTACAAATCCATCACAAATTCCACCAAAAGGCAGAGGTTCAGTGACAGCTCCTGTGTGAAGCTGGTGGAGGATAAACTTTGCTTTTGTGCTCACCTGGGTGGCTTCATTTTCACTGGGGTTGGGCCCACCCACTGAGAGCCCTGACACAGCTTGGAGTGGCTCTTACTCTTTCTTCTCACACTGCCAGGGGTGGATGTTGGTTCTCTGCATCCCAAGTTGTTTTCTAGAGCAAAACAAATTGGAAGTAACCATTTTAAGAAACACATTTCTGTTTAGTTTGTTGGTTTGGGGCTTTTTTTTTGGCTTGTGAATGTTTGATAGACCATAAATCAGAGAATTCTGGAATGGTTTGGGTTGGAAGGGATCTTAAAAATCATCTGGTTCCAACACCACTGTCACCAGTGACACCTCCCACTGCCCCAGGCTGCTCCCAGCCCCAATGTCCAGCCTGGCCTTGGGCACTGCCAGGGATCCAGGGGCAGCCACAGCTGCTCTGGGCACCCTGTGCCAGGGCCTGCCCACCCTGCCAGGGAACAAGTCGTTCCTAAAAACCCCATCTAATCTTTCCCTCCTTGAGCTTAAGGCCATTCCCTCATTACTAATTCCCTAATGACTAATTCTTGTTTTCATATCAATTTCTGGTGAATTTGTCTACTTATTTGAATGTTTGTCTGAATTTCCAGCTCTACCATTGCTCACCAAATCTGGAGTGTTTGGAGTTTTTCTTCTGACTTTCATGCACTTGATTACTTGAAGTTCAGAGTTTTGGAGGACTCAGTGCTGTGGTTCAGCTGACAAGATGGTGTTTAATCAAAGGTTGGACTTAATCTTGCAGATTTTTTTCCCAGCCTTAATGATTCTGTGATTCCATGTCCAAGCCTGCATTGAATTTGAATTTTTTCCAGAAAAAATGTTGTCATTTATAAGCCTGGCTCTTATGAAACAGAGATGGATTTTTCTTTTATCCATGCCCCCAGCTCTAATTCTCCTAGGGTTGGACCTGGAGAGGTGCTGGTGCCCCAGGACCTTGGGTGGGAGGCCACTTTTCTGCTAGTCCTGCTCATTTGGGTTTTCTTACTCATTTTCTGGAAACTTTCTGTATAATAACTAACATTTTATTAGCTCCCCATCAGAAGTTTTTGTCTCTTCCACTGATATCTGCAGTTCCATGTCTTTCTGCCTGCGTTTGCCTCCCCATCTTGGATTCAGGAAATAGCCAAAGCACGTGCTTGACTTTGAGGATAAACCTAAAATTCACCAAACGTAATGGGGCTTGAGCATCTGCTTAGAGTGGAATCTAAAATTAAATGTCCTTCCTGAATAAGGATGTTATCCTGAGTCAGCCCTGCATGCAGTGCCTTAGAATAGGCCCTGGCTGTCCCTCGAGTGTGTCAGACATGCCGGATGCTCTCAGAAGTGGTTAATCTGATGAAAGAATTCATCTCCGAGTCATAAAGAAACCACAAGTTTCCTTCACTTTCAGTCTGCTGCTTTGATAGCGTTGGTCAGCAGTTCTCCTCAGAAACCATCCCCCACTCAAGTCCCATCCCTAATAATCTGTTTTATGCAGCCTGATTTGCCCACTGCCTAAAGATGTTTGTCACCCTGCTGTATCCTTTGCATTTCCTTCCTCGGATATTCTAAATGTTTGGGGAAGGAAGCTCTTTCCATGTCTTGTCTAGGGAATCACCATGAGATTGAAGCCTGAAATAACACTGTGGTAATAATTTATGTGTGTCATTTCCATAAAGTACTTTAATGCATGGGATTAATCTGAATCTGTCGGTGTTCCAGTTTAAAAATGGTTGAGTAACTTAAAAAAAATGCATTTTTTTTTTAAAGTGTAGAAAAAAAGGCACCCCACGCAATAAGAAAATTAACCTGAGGGTGAAAATCCTTCCAATGAACCTTCACCTGTAACAGCTGAACATTTTGTTGAGAGCCAACACACAAAAATCATCGTTGTAATTGCAGAGCCGATTGTTTTGAGTTCTTTTGTGCAGTCTTTAAATTAATAACATAAATTACCACGTATGATTTTGGGTATTCACGGTGCACAGAGTTCTGTGCTTTGGTATAGGAAGCTTGAAAAAGCAATCTGTTTTCCAACCTTACTTGAACTAACTGGTATCATCTTATTTGTCATACCCTGCAAACTTTTTTTAAAGGACAGTTTCTGGAATGACAGCTGAGTAACATCAGCCTTGCTGTAACTCTTTTGCATTTTTTCATATTTCTATTAGAAGCTCAAGCCAGAAAAATACCCCACTTCTTGGCAGTTGATGAGAACCCCTGACTCGGATTTTTGACTCTGCAATTCTATGGTTCTGTGTCAAATAATGCATTTCAAATTCTTTTCTGGTGGAGAGAGCTGTGTGGCTGGCAGTGTCTCGATGGACTTGCTTGGATCCTGCTTGTGATGTTGGCAGATGCTTTGGTTCTGCACATGCTTGGCTTGAACAAAGCCTGCACAAACAGAACTTGGAGGGAAATGCACTCCTTTATGACTTTATTCCCGTGTGCTGTTGATATTCCAATGGCAAATGAAGCTTCCCTGACCCCCAGACTTGGAGCCTCCGATGTGCAGGACCCGGGGCAGGTTTGGGATTGGTTCAGGAAAGTGTCTGACAAAGTGTCAGGTTGTGGTTCCTGTGTTTGGAATTCCTTCTGTCCCACTTCTCACAGGAGAATTAAGGAGCAAGTGGGAGGTTGAGCTGGGGAGGGAGGTACTGATGGTGAATCTTCTCCGGGCACTGCTGTGTTGGAAGTTCAAGGATGGAGGTGATCCCAGTGCTGTGCCTCAGCATGTCCTGGGCTACTGTGGGCAAAGGACTGGGGTTTCCCTCCTTGAAAACTTTGGGAATCACCCTCTTTCCTTCCTTTGCTTTCACAAGTGTCCTGAAAACCAAGTGTGGAAACCACTTAAAAATCCCAGCTCAGGGAATGCCTGATGTTTTCAAAGCCTGCTGTTGGTTTTGATCAGGCCAAAGCAACCCAGCAAGTTTGTCCTGAGCTAAGAAATGTCTTCAGCTGTCCCCCAAACTACATTCTTTGGCAAATAACTACATTGCCCATAAAAAAATATGGTTTCACTGATGGAAGTGATGTATATGGTGAGAGGTCTTGGAAAGTCTGGAACCTTGGAGGGGAAGGAGCTCTGTGTTTGAGTGCTCGGGTGTTAAACCACCTGGCCACCCTAAATACCTGTGTTTAGCTGGCAAAATAGGCTGATGTGCTGAGAAACTCCTGAGGCAGTCCTGGCACTATCAGCAGTGTCAGCAGCTCAGGGTGGGAGGTTGATCCATCTGTACAGGACTATTTTTCAAGTGGCATTTTGCTGTATTCTTGATATGACATTTATCAGACTCATCTCTAGAAGAAGTCCATTGAAGACTATTATCCACAGCAGGCAGGAAAGTGCAGGTTTTCTGAAATTTTTCTGCATTTTTTTTCATCTGCTGTTTGAATCACCTAAAACTCTGATAAATCTTACAGGTGACTGACCCACACTGGACATACAAACCAGTGGCTTCAACCAACCATTTGTGCCTGTGGGGTTTGAAGGAACATACACAGGCTTAGATACAGCTGTAATGAAATGTCTCATAAAAAGTGAAAATTCAAAAAAAATAACGTCCCAATCCTGCAAAACCACATCCATAAATTTGTTCCTTACATTTTATGTAGTCTTCACTAAACTCACTGAGAACATAGAGTTCAGTTGTGTAAAGATAAGCCAGCTGTGAGTCTTTGCAGGACTGGAGTTCACGTCTGTGGTGTTATTTTCAAACCCAAAATGAGATCATTAAAAAGAAATCCAGTGATTTCAGTCACCAAGTGACACATCACAGGTACCAGCAGTGTCCTTTGTTGACCCTAGGAACTGAAAAGCTATGAAATATTAGCACTTAAAATATAAATCTTGGTCACTTCAAAGTCTAAGGAAAATGTCTACTTTTTCTTTCCTGTTTTCTTTTCTTTTTTTTTTCTTTTTTTTTTTTTTTTTTAATGCCAGATTTTTAAATTAAATAACAGTGGCATGAATAACATTTTTTTCTGCTCTACCATCATGACCTATTTGCCATGTAGAAACCAAAATGGTTTGAGCTGGAAGGGATCTTAAAGCCCATCCCACCCCTGCCATGGGCAGGGACACCTCCCACTGCCCCAGGCTGCTCCCAGCCCCAATGTCCAGCCTGGCCTTGGGCACTGCCAGGGATCCAGGGGCAGCCACAGCTGCTCTGGGCACCCTGTGCCAGGGCCTGCCCACCCTGCCAGGGAACAATTCCTGCCCAAGATCCCAGCCAGCCCTGCCCTCTGGCACTGGGAAGCCATTCCCTGCCTCCTGGCCCTGCAGCCCTTGGAAATTGTCTCTCTCCAGGTTTCCTGCAGCTCCTTCAGGCCCTGCAAGGCCACCCTGAGCTCAGCCCAAAGCTTCTCCTGGCCAGGCTGAACAATCCCAGCTCTGGCAGCCTTTCTTCATTGCCTGGATTGTTAAGATAAAATTGTGTGGGGGATGCTGGTTACAACTTCATGGGGTAAAAGAGGATCACTCCTCCATCAAGATCCTCAAATCTGACTGGAGGGACGTCATGGGACAGGATTTCCTCAAGGACATCCTGTCCACATTTCCATTGCTCCTTTTGGGGAAATGCAGTAGAAATTGAGATACAAATGTTTTAATCAGGAATCTCTTCTGTGGACCAGTCACCATGCTGCACTGTGAGAAATGCTGGGCTAATTCCAGAGTGAGTAAAATCAAGTGATAAAAAGATCCAAACAGGACAATTTAAAAATCCACCTTTCACTTGAAAATAGAGATGAAGATGCAGATACACCATGCAGGTGAGTGCCATGAAAAATTTGGCATTTTCTAGGTCCAGGCCCACAACACAGATCCTGTCAGAATAAGTGCCCCATTCCATGGAATAATGCTGCATACAGAATTTAATTCCTGTTCTGCTGGATCCCAGCTCATTGTGAGTGCTTGTTGGGAAGGTCACAGGCCACCAAGGTAATTCAACACACATGTTGAAGCAAGTCCTTCACACATGTCTGGCAAGCCTCTCACAGTAGGAGAAGGCTTTAGGGATTCTTTGCCCAGCCGTGAATTGTGCATTAAATCCTATCAATTATTGGTTCCCTCCCTGTTTCCACTTCTGCCCATTTTTTGTTATTGGGCAGTACTTTCTGTGCCTTGTAACACAATCAACTTAGAGGCCTCCAAAACTCTGAATTTCCAGTTTGCAGAAAACTCAGAGAATGTGTCATTTTGTTGAATTCCCAGTGGGTTGAAACTTTGATCCCATTGCAGCAAAAGCAGTTTTGCCACTCATGTCAGTGGAAGCAGGACATTCATTGTCTTTATTTTCATTTCTGTATATTTATTTCTTAATACTATATTCTAATTTATTCCTTAAAACACTCTGTGACCTACAAAGTGCATTAGATGTGGGTAAAAAGGTTGTGATGATCATGACAAATCCCAGGTCTGTAAAAGCTCTGAGTTAGATGTGGCAATTCACTATATTCAGTGTTTTTTTCCTAAATGCCCACAGTTTTTATCCATTAAAGTAAATGAGTAGTCCCCAGGAGAAAATACTTTGGTTTATGTTGCCAAGTCCTTTGATTTCACTGTAGTACTTTAAAGATAATAATCTCATTTTCTTATATGCTGTTGGAAATGTCTTTGTCTACATGCACTGAGGTTTGGAAATATGGAAATCAGATCAGGTAGGACTTAACATGGAATTTCTTGTGTGTTTGGAATAGTTGGTATTTGACATCAGGCCTTACAGATCCAAGGTGATGAATATTTTTAATTTAATTTTGTAACTGTTACAAAACCATGTAGCCAAGCAGTGTAAGTTAACAGTGATTTTTTTACCTTTTTTTTTCCTCACAAGACATATGGTATTAGTGGATCTTAGAGAGACACAGAAATATCAGACAGTTACAGAAATGTGTGAATTTTATCCTTTTTGGACCATACAGACTGGTCTTGGGAGTATTCCTAGAAAATGTAACATAACACTTCCCAAGTGCTTAATTTCTAATTATTTTTTGGAATCTTATGGCAAAATAGAGAATTCCCCTTTGGTGGAGGGCAGCTGTCTATATGGAAATAGGCTGATTGACACTGAGGAAGAAGATTGATGGGGAATTCCTTTTTTTGCTGTTTTTCCAATGTTGAACTGCACCTGAGTTTGTAATTAGCATAAAGGTGTTTCACAGTCCTGAGGGTTTCTGTTTGTGTCTGCTGGAGTGGGAATGGGCTTATCCCTGAGTGTGGGCGTGCACCTCAAGGTGCTCAAAGGGTGGCAGATTGCAGTTTTTAAGAATGATCTGGGTTAGCCCTGGTCTTTCAGGGTCACTGAGTTTCAAACACAAATATTCCACATCTGTTTCTTGTTCGCAGCCACTAACAAAGAAGTACAATATTGAGAGAGTCCCAAACAGCAGAGTGTGAGAGGCACTTTAATAGGTTCCATTCTTGATGAAAATCTTGGAGTAGCCTCTCTAATATGGGGTAGAAATCCAATATTCCAGACATGTTTGCTGTGTGCAGTGGCCATCAGTGCAGGGATGTGAGGACTTGGAAGGACACTGTCCAATAACCAAACTATTGTGTAATTCAGTTAAAATTACCTAAAACATTTGGAAGGAAGTGAGGAAAAAACGTTGGCCTTTGCCCTCACAGTTGCTTCTTTTTTCCTTGAAGAGAAGTTGCTTTTTTGAAGTATTTTGATTTGGTGTTTTGTCTTGTTTTGGGGTTTTTTTGTGTGTCCTGCATTATCATTGTCACATAACCAGTTTTAAATGAGCGTCAAACATAAACCAAATAAGTTTTCATGTCAGTGACAACTTTGAGCTGAAAATTTCAGTGCACTTTAATTCGTCAATTAATTAATCAATCCACACAGCACCCCTTTGGCAGTTGGTGGTACAACTGTTGGTATTTCAGAGGTGGGAAATTAAGGAAGAAAGGAAGGAATGTTTAGGTGAGATTTATCTCATATAAGCAGAGCTGTCAAAAAATTGGGAATAGCAGAGGTTCCCTTTGTAGGTAATGGAGAGAGAGAAACACTTTAAAGGTGAAATTCATCTTGTCTTTTTCGAGTAGGAGTTGTAGATGAGATTGAACAAAATTCCAAACGTAGTTGTGTTGGGAATTGCAGAAACCTTGGAGAAGGAAAGTAGTTCTGACACCAACATTTAAAATCCTTGTAGTCTGATGAGGTGAATCCCACTTCAGCAGGGATTCGGTTCCCTATCTGCAAACAAGCATCAGGACTTCCCTGTGATCAAAGACATGCATTGACGGTTGAAAATAATTCCAGTGCCATCTAAACAGAGCTTCTGTTTCATTTCCCAGTTCTGTGGTGTTTGTTTTATGTAGAGGCTATAGCTGGTCTCCAGAAAAGGTGGGCAAGCAGTGGTGTAGCCACCAAAAATATTTTGGCTGGTAAAATCTTAAATAACTTGGGTCCACAGGTAAGAGTTGGTAAATGAAGTACTTTGATTTTCACTTTGAAAACTTCCAGCATTTCTTTTCTGTAAAGCCTTTTCCATGGGGAAACACCCCATTCTTGACTGCTCTTGTTCCATGAAGTAATGCTAAATAAAAAAGGTGTCCCCAAATCAGGTTCTCTCACAAGTTTTCAACTCTGCCATTCATTGTGAGAGGAAGGAAGGCGGGGATGGGGGAGAAGTCATGAAGGCATTAATTGTCCAAATGGTTTGGAGCAGCTGAAGGGAAGCAAAAGTGGGAATGCTCTAAGGACAACCAGCCCTGAGTGCAGAACTGATGGCGGGTGCCAGGGCAGCAGGAAAAAAATCCTTTATGTGCCTGTGTTAAAGTATTCTCTTTACTGAAAGGCATCAGTGCTGCCTTGGGGAAGAGCTGCTCACCGCCTGCTGTGGAGGATGCTCCTTTCCAGGGGCAGGGAGCACCATCTAGTGACCACAGGGCTGCCCACAGGGCAGGGAACGGGGAAAGGCATGAGGACACTTCCCTGCTCCTCCTCTGTGCTGCAAGGCCTGCACTTGAGAGGTACAAAAGCTTGGAAGCAGCGCTGGAGGAGAGGATGTTTTTTGTGAGATGCAAGTTTTGTTGGCCCCGTGATCAGGTAGTGATAATTATTTTAATTATGTGGTTTTATGGGTTGCTGGCTTCCATGTGATGTTTGGATTTTGGGGAATGCCAGTGCCTGACTCCCCTCACTGTGCCTCCCACCTGGAGCTGTTTCCAGCCATGGGTCAGTGGGCGTGAGCCCATCCCAGAACTGGATCCCGTTTTTCCCAGCATGGAGTTTGTCCTCTGCCCTCAGACCTAGTTCTGCATCAGAGCCACTCAGGCATGGAAGGAAGAGGTCCCTGCATCAGCCCCAAAAGCACAACAGTCCCGGGGTCAGGGGACCAGGGGGTCTGGGGAGCAGAGCCCATCATCCCTGAGCTGCTGATCCTGCAGCCCCTCGGGCACGTTGTGGAATTCCATTCTCTCCTGAGCCCTGTTTGTGCCTCGGCTGAAAGCAAAATAGTGAGACCTTTCCTTGTGGTGGTGGGAGATTTTACCCCTCTGTGAGCAGATTTACTGATATTTTCTTCAGAGGCAGTGAAATGCAGGGACTTAAAGGGAGACAGTCCAGCTGAAGGGCTTGGTAAGAGTGTACTTGACCCTCACACACCAAACTGGGCATGGCCAAACTGGTGTTGGGAGCTGCATTTAAGCAAAATACTGAATTTCTGTGTCTTCTCTGTCTTCACATGCCACAAAGTTGCACTAATTTGCTTGGATTTCTTCAAATCTACTTCCAAAAAGTGCAGTACAAATTATTCTGTTGTGCTGCAGTTTTCCTGATTTGTAGCCTGGCTCTACCTAGAGGAAAACCTCCTTTTTACCTGGAAGGTTGTCATGAGGAACAAAACTCACTTTTCTTGGTTGTCTTTTCTTTTAATACCCACATCTGGAGACACAAAGGTGACTGTGTCTCCAACTTGCCAGTTATTTACCCAGAGATTCTTGGGCAGTTCAAGGGATGAAGGTCACATTATTACCATTGCAGAGTGTCTCTAATCTCTTGGTCAGCCCAGAGTTCTTGGTTTACCTCCCAGACAGCAAGGAGGATTGCAGATCTATTTACATAGAGAATATTGCAATATATTTCCTTCATATTTCATGGAATCATGGAATGGTTTGGGTTGGAAGGGATCTTAAAGATCTTATAATTTCTACCCCTGCCATGGCAGGGACCCCTCCCACTGTGCCAGGCTGCTCCCAGCCCCAATGTCCAACCTGGCCTTGGGCACTGCCAGGGATCCAGGGGCAGCCACAGTTACTCTGGGCACCCTGTGCCAGGGTCTCCCAACCCTCTCAGCCAAGAATTCTTCCCAATATCCCATGTAAACCTACTCTCAGTTTGAAGCCATCTCCCCTTGTCGGGTCACTCCATGCCCATGCCGAAGTCCCTCTCACCTGAACGCAGGTAAAACACATTTTAGGTGTTTAGGTGGGTATGTACCTACTGAGCATATTTCTAGTACACCCTAGAAAGGATGCAACAAGCAAAACAACTTGTTTTTATTTGGAATTTCATCTTCTTCCTTTAGGACCCAGTCTAATCACTTCTTTTGCATGGTCAGACCAAATCTTCAGGTCTGTCCAGGGCCCTGTTGGTTTAAGCAGGCTGAGATCAGCATGGAGCAGATCCTTCTTCTCCACTTTAGAAAGATCTTCTCTAAAGAGGGGTCTCTTGAGTCCTAGAGGTAGAAAGCACTTCAGGCAGAGTTTAAAGGTGTTCAGGAAAGAGGTTAAGCACAGCTGTAACTCTAAAGCACATGCAACCCCCCCTGCTTTGATCAAGACACTTAAGCACATGTTCAGTGTTAACACACAGGAGAATTTTGCTGCTCCGTAGTTTCCAGATGAAGGCTGAAGGTAGAAGAATATTCCAGCAGAAAAGACCCAGGACAAATTTGGGTGATAAGCTTGAGAGAGAAATTAGAGGGGAGCATTTGGTATGGATTTTTAATACTTTTTTCCTTGTCTTTATTCTGTTTGTTGACCAAGTTTTTCAGACTCGCAGAGTGTTGTTCTTTCAGGCAATGACACAGATTTGCCTAACATAACAAAAACTTTTTTTCTTTCTTATTAACCTTAAAAAAAAATCAAAAAAGAGAAAAGCAGTAGAAATGTTTGTACTCTTTTCCTTTTGCAACTGGATGATGGTGATTTGATAACCCAATATTTTCCTTGCCTCACAATACCAAGGCTCTGCTTGCAATTGGATCGGCATCAGCGTAAGCACTCAGAAATCTGCCTGTGGGTATTAGTTTGAAAGTCAAATAAACTTCACTGGATTCTTTGGCACAGAATGTGTGCCAGTTTAAAATGGCAAAATCCTTACTGGGCTGTGGGCTCTGTAAAACTTATATAATAATAATAGAGCTCAACAGTGCCTTATGCTTCCAAAATCCCTGTGTAAACCAAGAGGAGGTTTGTGTATCTGGAGGTGGAATGGAGAAGAATCATTACTAAAACCTGCTTGTGAATGAATTTGTTAGATCCTCTCCACTGGGGAGCTGGAGCTGATACTTGCAGCCTCTCAATATATTGAAGGAAAAACCAAAATATCAGGGGCTTAACTGGAGTGGAAGTCACCCAACTGAAACATTATACAATGCTTTGAAATTTCAAGAGAAAGGTTCTAATCTTTTGGCTGTCTTGCTCATTGTTTGGAGATGAAAAGGGAGGAAATCAACATCCCCATGAAATACAATTACTATAAATTGCTTTCTTTTCATACTGTTCAAAATGAAAATAGGAAAGTTACCTACTCTGCAGGAGCACTGTAATTTGGTGAATGTAGGCTGCAAGAGCACATTCAGCAGTGTAACACTGCATTTCTATATGAACCCCTTAATGGATAATATAAAATATTGCATGGCAGTGCTGACTCCAGACTGCTCCAAAGTGATCAAAAATCATCTTTACAGTGGAAGAAACCAGAGCTCCTTAAAGTGAATTATAAAATGGAGCTGATCTTGTGCAGGGAGTTGATCCTGTGTCCCAAAGGTTGGATTTGGTGATCTTGGAGCTTTCCCACCTTAGTGATTCTGTTTGTCACTGTTACATCCAGGCATTCCCAGCTCTGTGGTCCCCATGGGACGCCTGGAAATGAGAATTTCCTGGGACCTGGCAATGGCTGAGCCATTCCCCTGGGCAGGAGAGGGTGGGTGAGCCTTTGCTCTGCCCTTCTTTGTGGGAGCTGGAGCAGAACCTGTAGGACAGGTGACTGAGGGACTCTGTGTGCGACTCTGGAAAAGTTCATTTCACCTTTTTTGGGTCAGGATAGGAGGGGAGAAGTGAATTGGTACTCTGTGCTGTCTTTGTGTGGATAAACTGCATGCTGAATGCCAGCAGTCATCACTAGCTACAGAACAACGCTCCCATTTCCTTTTTTTTTCCTTAGGAGCAGGAGAAGGCATTGGGAGAGGGTGAGGTCATCTGCTTCCACTAAATAATGCTGCTATGAGCCATTCACTATTTCTTGTTCTTTTTATCGTACCAGAGTCCCTGGTCAGGGGGCAGGACCTTAGTGCAGCTGGAATTATCTTCCAGGCAACCTGTCCAACATGGCTGGGTGTTGTCATAGGGATCAGTGAGAAATTATAAACCTGTTAGAGCAGGACCAGCTTTTTAAAATTGGTTTCTAAAAAATGAATAAATTCTGACCTGTTCTGATTTTTCCTTCCACTTTTAAGGGTTCTATTTTCAAGCTTTTCTCTTCAGGCTGAAAGCTCACAATCTCTTGACACCAGGAATGGTATCTTAAATGAAAACGTAGAACGTTGTGAAGCTCCTAAGTGTGAAAGGGTTGGGCCAGCCCTGGATCGGAGTGGAATACCCTGGCTGCCACTGTGGAAGCAATTTGCCTTTCCTATATATATTTGTTTTTAAGTTCAGTTCTCTAACACAAAGACCTGGGACAGGGACAGGGTTTTGTTTGCACAACTGGGAGTTCTGAGGTGCCCCGTGACCACCAAGTGCTCCAAAAGGACAAATAAAAATACAACACTGAATAAAAAAATGGCCATTGCACTCTAACCAGGAAGGGAATCGCCAGTGAAACCATCTCATTTCCATACATGGATAGAGCTGTGAATTAAGGGAAGAACATGGAAGATTTAAGACTGTTTATGGAATTCAGGCATCTGCTATTGAAGTTTTATGTCTTTTTGTGACTTCCTCTCCTCAGTAAGAAAGAGACATCAAAAAGAAATTATTATGTCCAACCTATTTGCTTCTTCTCCAAGGAAAAAAAAAGTGCTAAATCAGATAGGCTGGGAAGTGTCAATAGCTCAGGAATGCAGGAATGAGGTTAATGGACAAATATAGACGTGGTGTAAGCAGGGCCAGACTTCATTAACATATTTGGAGTTACACCCATTTATACCCAGCCTGGCTTTGGCCCTGGATCAGCAATTCCCCAGTGAACAGCCTGCATCAAACCACTGCTGAATTTGGCCCACTGCATCTGACATCTGCATCCTGCCTCGAAGTGGCCTGTCACACTTACTGCACATCAGATCACACCTGCCCAGGCAGCCACGGGCAATTGACTTTCTTGTTTAAAAAAACCCAAAAAACAACTCCCCCCCCAAAAAAAAAAAAAAAATTTAAAAAATTTAGTCACATATCATCAAGAAAAACAACATTGTTTTAGGACTCTTATCTCTTCACTCCCAAATATCCTGTTTCTTCGAGCTGCGGTGGCCAGGACCAATAGAAACCTCTTCCTGCCATTGGCTGACTTCATTTCCCAGAGTTAGCACAATCTCATCCGCTCTAAACAACCTCATCAAAACTTCTTTCTGGTCAGAGCGAAGCAATAATTATTATTAGCAATTATTAGCGATCAATAACCTTGATCACATTATGGCAAGCACTATTAAGGTAAGGAGGGGGTACCTTTTTTTGTTGGAATTTTTTTGTCACTGCCGTGTTCTTTGGTTTCCTTTATCAACCTAGATAAGTTAGAATTGGGCAACACCCCCACTGCCACAATAGAGGACAACAAGATTTCCTTTGTACTGCCTAGTAAATTTCCTTTTTCCTACTCCAACCATCCGCAAGGCTTAAAAACTTCAAACTCGGAAAAAAAATTGGGTTTTTTAAATTCACTGTTCAGTGGTGTGGATTGCATAGGCGAAGCCCTTTTGTGAGAGCTTCTGAAATTTCTTGGAGGTATCCCTCGGACAATTTGGATGTGTTTGTGGACTGCCATGAGGGGAGAGGGTGTGCACTGGAAGGAAAAACCGGGTTCCTAAGAGCATGAAAGTTTTGGATACTTTGAACTGTTTCTCTTGTGGATGGGGACACGAATTTTAGTGAGTGGGAAGGAGAGGCACCCGCTCTTGTTTCTCTCTCTAATGCAGGTGTTAGTTCCTTGCTTTTCTAGAAACTCTTAAGTTTAAACTCGGGACCTTTCTGAATGTTATTTTAACGGTGGCGGGAAGATCTCACAGGCATGTTCTTTTTTTGTTTTAATTTTTTGGACAATAAAAGTCTCTTCTTGGTGCAGAACTTGATCTCGGTGCATGGTTTGTTGGTTTGGGTTTTTTTTATTTTTAAAGAATGCCTTTGCTGAGTTTTTTTGTGTTGTGTCACTTAGAAAGTTGAATAAATCTGTCTGTCTGTCTAGTTTTTGTCTCTCTGGACAGCAGTTACCAGCAGAGCAATAGCTGTGATTAATTGCAGAATGTAATGATAATTAAGCGTTTTGTGATAGCGGAACTAATTTTACATAAAGAGCACGGACAGGGAGGACTCTGTGGTGTTGTATTATCAGGTTTGGGGTCAAGGTATTATCAGATTCAGGACTGAGGTATTTGTTTTCTTCGTGGCATTGTCTGTTTCTGTACTTTTCTAATTATGTCAGAGATTTAATAAGGGATGTGGAATAGCCTGGCCGTTGGATAAATAGGGCTGCAGCTGGATTTTGCCATAAATTCTGCTCCAGTGCTTACATTTTAGAGATCATTTGATGCTTTTTGTAACGGTTTGGGGAATCTGACAGTCTTGCCTGGGGGCAGTATGATTAAAAAGTCTAATGAACCTTTTGTGTTTGCAATCACTGATGTTTTCATGGGGCTGTCAATAGAGACATAGATCTGACTCTCCTCTGCATTGCTGGCCAGCATCTATTAAATGATAAGTAGCTCCTGAAACTGAATTCCCTTTGGTTTTTCCATGCGTTTCAGAGCACACAGGACATGACTGGCACTGTATGAAAATCTTGAGGTTCAGGGAGTCAAGTTTTGGCTAAAAGGAGGGCTGTGTACAGAGGTTTTAATGCTGAGTTTGTTCCTTTTAATCAGAATATTGATGCAAAATTTATTTTCCAAAATAATGGCACCACAAGACTGGATGCTGTTTGCATTTTAGGTAACTCCTATTATTTATTTCCTTTATGTTTTTTATTGGCTGAATTTGAGTAGGATAGAAGATTGTTAAATGGTACCTCTTTGTTATTATTTAACCTCCACCTTACACTGAGAGAACTGTTTTATACAGCTTGGTAATGCAATGTACTCAGCAAAGTGGAAAAATGTACAGTTCTTTCTCCTCATCTGGAGTGTGAATCTTGCAGAAGGTCTCAGAAAACCCAAAGTGTTGAGGATTTTGCTGCCCAGGGTGCTGGGAAGGCCCAGCATGAATTCTTGCATGCTATAGCAAGAATTTTACACATGCAAGTGCAAAATGTGAAATGACTGGAAAGAAATGACAGGTGCTTTGTATTCAAGGTGCAGGAAATGTGCTCTGACACGAGGCTGAGACAGTCCAAAGATTTTCAATTCCTCTTCTATAGGGAATGGATAAAGAAGTCTTGGAACTGAAGGTTTCTGAAATAAATTCCGTTTGAGGGCCAGGCAGGTGTTTGTTTAGCTTTTGCTAAACAGTTATAAATATATTTAATAAGAAAAATATTCAATATAATGGCTTGTGTTGTCTGCTGGCATTGGGTAGCCCAGCTATCCCAGTGTGGTTAAGCAAAGTGGAGAGCCTTATCTGGGATCTCTGGGAATTCACTCCCTTCTTTAGGGAAGCCGTGGAGTCATTAAATTTCCAAATCAGGATGTGAATGGTTCTGTATTTGTTCATAACTGGGCAGAGACTTCTCAGAACCTCCACAAATGCAAAGGTGTCCTTCCAGTCAGGGGGTCTGATTCATCTTTTCCCTCTCCCCAGCCTGCACACAGACCCGTGGGACACTGGGGCTCGGGAGAAATCGGGCTGGTTTCACTGGGGCTCACTGGTGTCTGGGAAGGCAAACCCTGCTGTGAGTTTTTGGGTGCTGGGTTTGGTGTCCTGAGCGTGGTTTTCCCATGGGATCTCTCTCTCCTCACCCCGTGCCCTCTTTCTGCTGCCCCCTGTTCCTTTTTCCCCGTGAAGGGGAAGGCGCCGCCGTGGGAGGTTTCTCCTGAGGAGCAGGAGGAGGAGGAGGATGAGGCAGCAGGGCCTTTCCCCAGGCTGTGACATGGATGGATAATATTAATTATGACTTTCCCACAGGACTGTCTTTGCCCAGGCCAGGGATCTCTCCCTTGGATGGGGAGCAGGGATGTCTATAGGGCACAGCAAGAAACTGAAAGGGAGGGTGGTGCAAGAAGGTGCCTCCCCAGGCAGGATTTTGGGTTGATACTTCCAATACCTGGTGCACGCTCAGCTGAACTCTCTGCTAGGTTTTTTGGCATTTTGAAGGATAAAATGTGGTTTTTCAAGTGGAAAAAGTCTCCTAAGAGTGAAGGTTTCAGTGCTGACAGGTGTCCCTCTGGTGCAGGTGGTATCTGACAGCACTTGCAGTGGCAGAAAAGTGCAGAGCACTGAAGCTGATTTATCAAATAAATACAATTATTTGTACTTATCAATACACTCATTACTGTAGATACAATTGTAGAACATATCTGAATTGGGCATCAGTCCTTTTTGTGTGCTTTGGTGGTTTTTTTTTTTAATAGAATGGAGCAAAAGTTATTTAAGTGTTACCTTGAGGTGAAGTAAAAATAGCTGTCCTGGAGGTCATCTTGGTGTTTTTTTCCCATTATCCATCCCATAGTGGAGGAAAGAACATTAAATAGACAAGAACAACCAGAATTCTGATTCCTTGCCATGTTCAAGCCTTGCTCTGTTTCTCTCTTTGCCTGCCAGTGCCATTGTGCTTATTCTTTGAAAAACTCTTCATTAAGTTGACTTTATAAGGATTTACTGGTTATACTTGTGGACATTTCTTTTAAGTTACACCTAAATATGCTCACGTCCACTCTTTATTATTATTTTCTACAGTGATGTTCATATGGAATCTATAATTTCTGTGAGGAAAGGTCTGTGTATTTGATAAAGGACAGGAGAGTCTTTGTGGTTTCTGAGGCTTGAGGGTGTGGATGCACTGATTAAAGCAGAATAGAGGGGTGAGATTCATTTTTTCTTGAGGAATCTTATTCTATGCTTGTCTCTATAGCATTACTTTTCTCTCACTGTCTTTTAGAAACTCTCAAGTAATAGCTCAAATGCTTCTGAAAGCTGGAGGCAGTTAAGAAATAAATCTATTCCTGCCATATGGAAATGTTTAAGGCTTTGTTTAGAGGATTGCATCTGCACTGAGTCCAGCAGAGCTGATACAGTAATTTGTACTTTTGTTCCTTGCATTAGAACAATTATAAAGATTATTATCTTTTTTTTTCCCCCTCATCTCAGTTAGCAGATGATCCAATGGCATATTTACCTTCAAGCCTGTAAATGCTTCCATTGGCTTTGATGTTGCACGTTTAAAGCTGAGCACACACCTGAGTGCTCTGGTGAACCAGAGGCAACAGCAGCAACAGAGCCTTAAAGCACTTCCCCTGATCCTCCACTCCTCAGTCCAAACTTCCCACCAATTTCAGGAAGGTTTTGTCCCAATAGAGGAAGTAGAATCAGAGCTATAATTATTTCCAGGTAAAGCAGTATTTCTTACTCAAATTCAAATGTGCAGTTTCAAGGCAGAAATGAGAGGAAGTTGTTTTTTGGGGGGATTTTTGTGTTGTTTTCTTTTGCTTTTAATCAGCAATCATTTAACTCAATTTGGTTTGTGTCTTCATATGCCAAAACGAAGTGAAATATAAGGATTTTGCTTTCTAGAATTAAGTCCCCAGGCAAGGAACAACAGCTGGAAAATGCAAATGTCAGGCAGACAGACATGTCTGAGTTTGTTGGTTTGTTTGTTTTTCCTGAACAAGAACTACATTATCCCTTAACAAAATGTTTTTCAGCAAGTTCTCCGTGTTACAAAAGGCCTTTCAGAAATAATGTTAAAAGAAACAAGTGCTCTTGGAGAATGACTTGATGAAAGATAAACACAGAAGTAGTTTAGCAAAATACGAATGCCAAAAAAGGCATTTCTTTTCCAAGTGATGCTTTATAATTCATTAAAAATATATAAAGCTGTTTGCTCAGGAAGAAGTTGCCTTTATAATGCAAGTTTCTAAATCAAGAGAATTATTTAAAAACTCAGAAAAGGGAAAAAAAAAAAGAAAGAAGAAATTTTGGGTTTGTATCACTTGTATTATGAATTTTAGCAAAATAAGGGTGATACAGTAGAAAATATCACATGCAGTGCCAAACCTTGTCAGGGTAGCCAATTCATTGACTGCAATGGGATTTTTATCAGATCCATCTTTGAAAAATTAATTTCTTAGGATAGATATTTATACAGCCCCCCTGCTATCCTTGATATACATATAAATAGATGTGTATATATAATATATATTTGTGTATTACAGTAGAAAATTTTGTGTTGAAAGCATCAACAAAGATAGGAAAACTTTGAAGAACTTATGCAAAAAAGGCATCAGTCCTTTCCTTAAAGAGTGGATGTCTTTGTGGTTGGAGGGGTTGTTTTAAATGTTGTAACCAAGCCTGCCTGAGGCTGGCTAAGGCTGTGCCCATCAGTTTATTCCTGCTCCCTTAGAAGGACTGTATAACCCTGTAAATAATGTATAACGATGAACAGAGGGAGAAGTTTGAGGAAATCTGGTGAGATTTGGGTTGCAAATGTTAGCTTTCCACTTGAAATGCATCCTTAGGCACTGTGTTACCAATTTGTATTATGCACAGAGAAAGATGGGATATTTCTTTCAGGAAAGGGATGTTAGTGGTAAATAAGTAATATTCGTGATGGTTTTTAATAATTGTTGTGTGTGAACCAGTGATTATCACTTCTGGTAATTGCCGCTATCAAATTTGCTTCAAAGTAAAATGAATAAATTGACAATTATTGTCCTAAGAATGTCATTGAACATTAAAAGTTAAAAAAAGAACGATGAGTAATAGCCATTTTTTTTTTTAAGGGCTAGACTGGGGGACTCAGAGTGGACAAGGGCAACGGTCTTTTGGGAATACTGAGTGGAAGGAATGCCTAGGATGTGATGTGTTCCCCTTACAGTGCGTGTTTATTTGGAGTGTGTGTCTCCAGCCATGGGTGGGAAGTGGTGTCACCAGGCTGGTGCAGCCTCGTCACCCTGGCAGAGGAGCTGACTTGCTTAGTCAAAGGTGTGTGCTGCCAGCAGATGACAGGGACTGGCTTTATGCAAATACCTGCAGGAAGGGGTGGATCCCTGTTTTCGGGAAGTGGCAGGACCCTTTAAAGGTACCTGCCTGATTTAACAGGGAGGTAGAGAGTGGCACAGACACACAGTGCCACAATGGGAGAAAAAAACCCCAGGAGGATGGGAATGCTTTGTTTGACAAATCCCTCATTACAACGAGCAGCAGCACGTTAATTCTACGTGGAAGGTTTTGCAAAACTGCAGGAGTTTTTTTAAACCTCATTCTTCGGAGCTGAAAAACATCTTTTTTTAGCCTCTCTGTTTATTACCTTGATAAACAGCAAAATGCTGCCACAGCAATTACCTTGATGATAAAGGGTCTGTAGACAGATACTTCCTGCGTTCATTTCCTACCCAGATAAGCTGCCAAAATCAGGGACTACCAATACAGGAAATGCTTTCAATAGGAACTTCCTATCTGTTAATATCTAAGTCACTGGAAAGCTCTAAGCCCTTCTTGTTTCATGTAAAGGTAATGCTCTACCTTTTATTATTTAAACACTCAAGCCCCTGTACAATGCATCTGTTGGTGTAATAAATTTCAAACCAGTGCTGTTATCCTGGACTATGAAATACCAGAGCTTTTCTCTGCAGTGGTAGGAAAAGTGCTCCCGCATTTTATAATATTGGAAATCAGGATGCTTCAAATCCACTTTCATTTTATCAGATGAAAAACAAGCATCCTCCCTCCAGCTCCTTATTTCCTGAATCCTTTCCTTATTTCTGTACATCTCCAAGTAAAATAATACATTTCAGTAGCACTTGGTGTTGGACTCCTCCAACAAATAGTTCAGGGCATGTTCTGGAGATCTTGGAGATTCATGGCCAACTCTTGCAATCCACAGTGTTCTACATATTCAACAAAAATGACTGAAACAGAAGTTTTGCCTCACTGTGCAGGGCAATAAAACCATGACTAACCTGTGTGTTTGAAGCTCTGCTAAGGAAAAGAGAAACTCAGAGCAAAGGAAAAGGAAATAAAGACAGAAAACCTTCATTGCTAATCATAGCTTCAGGGTAATTCATTTCAGGCACATGAATGATGAGTGAGGATTTATGAAACCTGGAGTGAAATTGGCCAAAATTAAGTCAACAGGATGGTTTGACTGGTACCACGCTTTCACCCACGTTATTCAGAAGTTCAGACCAAAATTTCTGCTTTGTTTTGCCAGTGATTGCCCTGCAGTCATTCCAGGTTTCTGCCACTGTTACTGAAATGGGTGTCTTGGCCTTTCCCTGCAGAACTGGGAAGTCCTTTGCTGTTGTGGCTTCATTTATATCCCATCTTCTCATCAGGGAAGAGTATCCCATGTTCAGTCATCTTCTCAGACTGCTGAACTCCTGTTGTGCTTTGTATCTGGGACCTGAGAATCTGGTTGGGTTTACTGAGGCTGGGAATCTGAGGTTGGATTTACAGGCTGGCAGTCTGAAGCTGGGTTCCCAGGCCCTTCCATGGACCATGGTGAACACATCCCTTGGAGATCCCTTGGCTGTGGGGCAGGAGGGCTGGTCCTGTGGGCACCTGACCCAAACCCTGGATACTGCAGAGGGATCTGCGAGCTGGAAGTTGGTTATGACAAGTGATTTTCCCAAGGCCATGGGGGAAGAAGCTCTAGGAAGTTTCCCCTTGGCTTTGGGCTCCCGGGGGTGCTGGGGAAATGCACACTTTGTCCTGAAAGCAGTGTTCCTCAAATGTGGTTTAGTCAGCTCTTATCTGCTCACATAAATTTTTATTATTGTTAATCTTTGGCGTACTCACATCAGCTTTCCTCATGCGTCAGGTATTCCCTTGGAAGCGCTCAAAACTGTTGCTTTTTACTAATCAGATCAACTCACTAAAGTGGTGGCCAGAGACATTTTTCACATTATTTCCACGCTGGCATTACCATTTAAAAATGTCCCTGCTATTTGTCATCAAGGCATCGTTACCTCTGCTGTTTTCATGGAATCCAGAATCTGATTGTTTAGTCTACGTAAAGCAGGGACAACGAGGGGGATCCTGTGCCTTTAATGTTGTTTATAACGGTTGGACAGAGCTTGTCAGGTGAAGGTTAATTGCTCTCCAGTTAAAGCAGTTCTCTGCACAGATGGGTTATCAGGGCTGAACACTCGTTACAAGATTAATCTCATTTCCGACAAGACTTCCCTTTCCTCCAACTGATTTTTGCTCAGCCATTGGACCTGTCACCAGCCGTTAGGAGAAGGGTGGGTTACCTCTGGGATATTAATGCCTGTGAGCAGTGAAACAATGCAGAGTGTGTGTCATATCGGCGGGGAACATCTTTAGGAGACAGCACATTTCAGAGCTCATCTGAAGGTCGAGATTCATAAACAGCAGAAACAATCAGGAGTGTTCGTGTTAACCCTCCTCGTGGACACAAACCTGTAGGCTCCTTTTTTGTGTCCCTCCTCTTCTCTTTGGACCTGTTTTTTAAGGTCTGAAAGTGTATTTTTGGTGAAAATTTTAGCCAAGAAAGCACCCCTGGCGAGATGTGGAACCCAAGATGCTTCTGTCCAGTCGATTGATGGAAGTGGCCTTCAGTTCATGCCTAAGTGAGAGGAAATAAATTATGGGGACCACTCAAAGAAATCCAACCTTTGGGAGATTTTTCTTGGGCCCGAAGCAAACCCGTTGAATTTTCCCCTTTTTCCAAGCTGGGGTATTTCAGAACTGGATACGCTGTGTCCAGTGGGCTACAGAGCTATGAGGTGGATGTAAAGTGAGAGGAGAACCAGGCACATCGTGTTCTTAGCACAGTACTGCCTTTCTAGCCAAGGCTGCAGCAACTCTGCCAGTCCAGGCTCATCCTGAGCATTTGGATGGACTGAGTTCAAGGAGGCTGTGGCACGAACACGAAAACCTTGCTGGATTTTTTGGGTTTATTTCAGGAGTTCTGATACAACCAAAATAACACAACTTGGCAGAAGGCTCTGGCTGCCAGGTTTCTTGCATGCAGCTTTAGTCAGTAAATTCCAAAACACTAAACAAATATTCAAGGCAACAAACAGGGTAGCTCTGATGTTTCCTCCAAGTTTCCTGTCCTGGCTTGGGGTCAGCTCCATCCTGCCGAGGGT
Organism: Lanius ludovicianus; assembly: GCA_013397235.1. Lineage (NCBI taxonomy): Eukaryota > Metazoa > Chordata > Aves > Passeriformes > Laniidae > Lanius > Lanius ludovicianus. The sequence continues at coordinate 167,916 of VYXG01011134.1, forward strand.
GCTGAGTCTCTCCATTGACTTCTGTGCACTTTTGAGTCAGGCTGGGTTGTCCCAGCCAAGAAATCAGCTCTGTGGAGGGTCGTGGGCTGCACAGCGTTCATTGGATGGTTTATTTTTCATTTCTTTTATAAACATGCAACAAAACGAACAAGTTATATAAAAAACAAATTTTGTTAAGAAACAGCTATCTACAAGCTTCTGACAACTTCTTAATTTTCTTTTTTAAATTTTCTTTCAGTCATCAAGTAGTCTAATAACCTTATTGCTGAATTCTTAGGGTTTCTCCTACTAGCGAGATTAAAAATGCATTTTCCTTTGATTTAGAATCCACAGGGTTTAAGGAAATTTGCTTGCTCCAGTTATAAAGCTGAAATGAAAGGTAGACAGGAATGTAACCTCTGGATGTCATCCTCTTCAGCACTGTGCATTCAGAGCCAAAGCAATTCAAGAGAGTGAATTCCATTACTGGTTCTAATAAGATAGGAAAAGTGTATAGTAAATCTTTACAATGCCAACTAAATCACTGGTGCTTTATGCCAAAGGAGGCAAGTTTAGTAGAAAGTTTTTAAATGGGCCAGGTTGAATGATTTTTAAAAGAAGAGAGTCCCCACGAGGTTGTTAAATCTCTGCTTAAAGCCTTGAGTAAGGATCTTGTTTTTCAAGATGCTGATCGAGTTGAGAGTTCCTGCTGTCTGTGCTCAGTGAGAATTCAGATGGATTTTTGAAGAGGGAAGCTTACACACAATTGGGAATTGTTGTTTTGCCACTTACCTGATGTGAGAAATCCCCTCCTTGTCAACAGCACCTTTTTGGAAAAAGTAAAGGAAATTGAAAGTAGTCAGATCTTTCTTTTCCAAGAAAAGGTTTTGTGTGGCAAATAATGGAATCTTTAATGTGAGGGTGGGGAGGGCTTGGCACAGAGCAGCTGTGGCTGCCCCTGGATCCCTGGCAGTGCCCAAGGCCAGGCTGGACATTGGGGCTGGGAGCAGCCTGGGGCAGTGGGAGGTGTCCCTGCCATGGCAGGGGTGGGATGGGATGGGATTTAAGGTCCCTTCCAATCTAAACCATTCCATGATTCCATGATGATTTGGTTTTCTCACTTAGAATGGGAAGCTTTAGATCCAGACATTCAAAATGAACTACGAATTCCAAAGCTGTTTGTTGGACAGGTGGGTTGCAGATTTGACAACTGCAACATCTTAAAAAAAAACATTTAAATAGATATTGGAAATATTTTGAGCTAAAGCAGAGTCAATTATGGTAAATTATGTAAATAATGTATGTGAATATTGTAAATAAGGTAAATTATTGACTTTAAACTCATTCTGATTGAATTTTCTCTCCGCAGCGGTGCCCAGATCCCTTTCAATTAGCATGAATGTGAAATCTTACAGAATCATAGAATCACTGAGGTTGGAAAAGGTCTCCAAAACAACCAAGTCCCAGCTGTGCCCCATGCCCCCCTCGTCCCCAGCCCAGAGCACTGAGTGCCACCTCCAGCCCTTCCTGGGACACCTCCAGGGATGGGCACTCCAAACCTCCCTGGGCAGCTCTTGCCAAGGCCTGACCTCCCTTTCCAGGGGGAAATTCCTGCTGGTGCCCACCCTGAGCCTGCCCTGGCCCAGGCTGAGGCCGTTCCCTCTCCTCCTGTCCCTGTTCCCTGGGAGCAGAGCCCGACCCCCCCTGAGCCCCCTCCTGTCAGGGACTTGTGCAGAATGATGAGGTCTCCCTTATTTCCTACCTTCAGATTTACTTCTTTTTCTCCACACCTTCACCACATACGTATTTTACCCTTTTATAACCCAGACCAGACCAAATTCAGTTTCAAGTTTGTTTGTCTTCTGAGGTTGGGCCTTCATAATCCTGTTTTTCACAGAGGTTTTGTTCGGCCTCGATCTCTGTCAGTCTCATCTGCTTCTTGGAGGATGCAATTCTTGACAGCTCTCATCATTTTTATCAGGAATTGTGATATTTAGTAATTAAGGGGCAGTTTCTTGAATTGTCTGAACACTTGAAGTCTTCAGTTTTCACTGACAAAAGGCTCTGGTTCTAAAAATTTTACCTGAAAAGCCAAGATACAGACCCAAAACACGTTGAGTTTAAGTACTTTTTTTTTCCCAAGGTCTGCCATACAAACTTTCTGGTCATGTTTCTGGCTTGCAAGCTGGGATTCAAATTCAGGTTAAATCTTATTCCTGAAGGTATAAAGAAATAAAGCTGGCAGCTCAACCTCTTGGGGAAGTGCATTTGCTGTGTAGTGAGTGCCAAAAGCTCCAGCTTGTATTTTAAAGCTTGAAAATATTCAAATTTTGCATCACAAAATTGGGATGGTATAATCACAAGTAAGGAAAACGTGCCTCTATTTACATATTTGTAGAAATTTTCCCTCCAATTATTGTAATTAAGGGGGCTTGGAGGCTTTTATGGCACTGGAGAGAATCAGTTAAGGGGGTCTGGGTTGCTTGAGAAAGGTCGACATTAAGTGGGGTGTCTGTGAGCCCCAAGGAATTGCTTTCCTTTTCTTTCCTCTCCTAATTCTCTGTTTCTTTCCTTAGAGGAGAAATTCAGAAAGTTGAATAGGAAGACAAGTCAAAATGTTGCAAAAAGTTTTATATGAAAGTTTCATGGTAGAGGCAGAAAGCAGTGGGATGTTATATTGAAATTAAGGTGACAATAAAAAATGTTACTTTTTCTGTCAGTAAAAATATTCAGAATTCACAGTGACCTGACCTTAAAAACCATGGAATTTCAGGGAATAATATATATATTGTTGATCTCATCTGCCTTCTAATTCACAAATCTTTTACTGGGAATGAAAACCAACAGCCTTTGTAGCTGACTCTAGACTTTAGGTTCAGAGGAACCTGAGATTCAGTAAGATCATGAAGGTTGGCAGCCACCATTGTTAAAAAAGAAGCTTAATAAATCCTCATAATTAACTCTTTTGAAATCCTAGTTAAACAGGATTGGGATGATGCTGAAAATGAAATTCCTATGCTTGATAAAGGTGCTAAAACTAGATGCTCAGAAGAAAGAGGAACTTGACTTAAAAATTGATATAAAATAATCTTCCAACTACTCTGTGGACAACTGAAGCAGAATTATCAGTGCCAGGCAGTGCTGCAAACCAAAGCAAAAGATGGGAAAACAAAATCTGTTGAGGAAGTTCTTTGAGTCATGAAGTGTCCTGAGAAGAGCAAAGTTTTCAATTTTTTTGAGAGTGTCAGCTTAGTATAGGAGAGACACTATCAGAAAAGAAAAACAAAGTCATTATATTCTGAATTTCCATGGCAGTGAGTATAAACTGTCATCTCCAGTGCTTCAGAGACCGTGTACAATCACCAGGATTGTTTAAATAAATGAGAAGGTGGCCAAGCAAAGGAGAAACTGCCAAAACAAGTCTAGATTTGCAAACAAAGAAGTGCTCTGCAAAATAATGCCTCAGTTTCCCTTGAGTTTCTCAGATTCCCTGGCTGACTTCTGAATCCCACATCTTCCCAGTGCTCCAGCCACCAGCAGAACGCTCCAGTGTCACAGGGTTCAGCCAGGTTTGAATCATTAATGATCTTTTCTTCACCAGATTTCTTTGATCTCATTTTGCACTACTTCATCTCTTCCTGCGTTTTCTTTTTTCACTCAGATTGCAATTTATTTGCTTTTATTTAATTCTCAGTTGCCCTCAACTTTTAAACGCACATTTGTGGAGGACAGAGCTGGTTTTACACTGTTTGTCTCTTGGAGAGGGACTTTTCACAAGGCCTGCAGGGCCAGGAGGCAGGGAATGGCTTCCCAGTGCCAGAGGGCAGGGCTGGCTGGGATCTTGGGCAGGAATTGTTCCCTGGCAGGGTGGGCAGGCCCTGGCACAGGGTGCCCAGAGCAGCTGTGGCTGCCCCTGGATCCCTGGCAGTGCCCAAGGCCAGGTTGGACATTGGGGCTGGGAGCAGCCTGGGGCAGTGGGAGGGGTCCCTGCCATGGCAGGGGTGGGATGGGATGAGCTTTAAGGTCCCTTCCAACCCAAATCATTCCATGATTCTGTGATCTTCACTCCACCACCTTACACTCCTTCCAGCAGAAACACAGTTCACCCAACTCAGCAAATTCAAGTCTTGCTGAAATGTTTCTAACAGTACTTTGCTCATGTTGGGGGAATCTTCCCCTCTGAATAATGAAAACAAGGGAGGAAAACATCCCCAAATGTATAATCAGCAGCCTGTTTTTTACTCCTGTTTTTGCTGGATGGGACATTTTGCCTTTTTTAATTCCATGTGATGGGTGCTGAGTCTGGCAGAGGACTGGGAGAGAGAATTTTCAGTTGCATTCACAGATCCTCACTGTGACGTGAAAAAAAATCACTGTGTTTTCAGAAACAGCTGGTTTATTTTCACATTCCCATCTAAGAAACTTACATTGTGATTTTCAGAGCTTTTCTGTTTCCCACAGAAATTTCATTAATAGCCTTTAAGAGCTTTTCATCTGACGAAATGGGTCATTATTCTGCTCAGCTGCTAAAATTGCATGGGCTGCCACTAAGCTCAGTTAATGATGAAGTTGTTCTGGTACTTTGAGAAATATCTATTAATTAGATGCACTTAGCTCTTATTTGCAAATAGTTCTGTTTATGGCAATAGAAGTGCTCAAATAAAAGATAAATTTGGAATGCAGAATTTTTAGCTACCAAGTTTTAAAATGAGCGGTGTGGATTTCATTGCAAGGATTGATGATTTCCCTGACACCTCAAAACTACTGTAAAAATTAGAAAAATATCCTGAGAGGTGTTCCTAGAAATACAGAATCGAGAGCTCTGGACTTTGAAATAAATAAGAACTAATTCTTCAAATAACTGACTTTAAAATATCCTTGTACATGTCACCAGTATAATATTTAATGTACTCAGCGTGCAAAACCTATCTGTAGAAAAAGTAGAGTACAAGAAGATGTGGCAGGAATTTTAAATGTTTTTAGCAAAAATTTTCTCCACGGTTTTGTGTGAAGCCTGAAGCTTCAGAGGGTCATAAACAGCTTTAAAACACGCCTGGACAGTGATGAAATACTCAACATGAGGAAGCAAAAAGTTTTACTGAAGCTTTAGATCTGTTTTCCATATTCTTACAAAAGAGTTGGTTTCTAAAGATCTGTTTTAGATTTCAGCCTTACTTGGAAGTATCTTATAAGAAAGCTTTTATATATTTAAAAGATGTTCTGAAGAGTCAGAATTCCAATAAAACCAGTAACGTGTTTTTTCCTGACTCTGATGGAGCAAAATGAGTTTTGCTAATTGTTTTGCTAAAATTAGTGTGTGAAATCCTCAACAATCAGTGTTTGGCTGGCTGAAAATTTACAGTCTTGAGAAATGGATGCTTTGAACATATGCCCAATTCAGACATAGAAGAAAGATGGAGGGGGACTCTTTACAAGGGCCTGGAATGACAGGACAAGGGGGAATGGCTTCCCAGTGCCAGAGGGCAGGGCTGGCTGGGATCTTGGGCAGGAATTGTTCCCTGGCAGGGTGGGCAGGCCCTGGCACAGGGTGCCCAGAGCAGCTGTGGCTGCCCCTGGATCCCTGGCAGTGCCCAAGGCCAGGTTGGACATTGGGGCTGGGAGCAGCCTGGCACAGTGGGAGGTGTCCCTGCTCATGGCAGAGGATGGAACTGGATGATCTTTAAGGTCCTTTTCAACCCAAACCACTCTGGGATTCTCTGATACCTGAAACTGGATTCCTCCATATGCATCATAATTAACTCTTTGCCTTGCCAATGCATCAGTCACCCCCCAGCTACAAAAGCCTCACTACCTGGATGTGTTCCAGGTGAGCTGAGTGATGTATTAATAAAAGAATAAGACTTTTCTTGGTCAAAGTCCAATCTTCAGGCTGCCAAGCTCTCAGAAAATAAAAGACAAAAATCCCACCTTGCTGCTGTCATGTTAAGAGAGCAGTTTGCCCTGAGAAGCTGTGGATTGCCCATCCCTGGAAGTGTCCAAGGCCAGGTTGGACATTGGGGCTTGGAGCAGTCTGGGACAGTGGGAGGTGTCCCTGCCCACAGTAAGGGGTTGGAATTAGATGATATTTAAGATCCCTTCCAACCCAAACCTTTGCTTTTCCTTCCCCGTTCTTCAGGCTTTTCTCTTCCCCTTCATTCCACTTCTTGCCTGTCATGCGTAGTAGCCTTTCATTATTTATTGTTTTCTGGTCATTCAAATTGAAAAAATAACCCCTGGCACAACTGTGATAGTCACACTGGTCACACTTTGCATTTAACTTGTGCTTTGTATCTATTTCCCTCAGTTTGTGTCTCTTCTGTGTTAGTTACAGGCATTTTCTGACAAGGTCTGCCTAGTCCTTTGCCTTAGTTCTGTGCCCAAGACAGCAGAGACCATTTATTTCTTGCATTTAGCACTGCTTAAAATTCGTGGTTAGTCAGTAGTAAATACTTTAGAGACACTGGAAAGATCCTTTTTGCTGCAGAATTATGGCAGTCTAAGTAAAAGTCCGCAGTAGGAAGTCAGCACGTTGTGACATGAGTGTTGCCCCACATCTCCCTCTGGGCAGAGTGCACCTTTCATGGTAATGCCAGGTCTCAGTGGCAAATGCTTGTGTTTGGGTTTTCATTGCACTGACTGCAACATCTGTGGGTTTGCATCTTTTACCAACAGAAAAAAAGAAAGGAACCACATTTTTGTCTTTCATTTTACTGAAGCTGTGTCTCCCTACCCAAAGATTTCAAAGCTGGTCAGATTCTTGATTTCATAGATTTGTAAAATGGTTTGGGGTGGAAGAGAACCTTAAAGCCCATCCCATCCCACGCCTGCCATGGCATGGACACCTCCCACTGTCCCAGGCTGCTCCCAGCCCCAATGTCCAGCCTGGCCTTGGGCACTGCCAGGGATCCAGGGGCAGCCACAGCTGCTCTGGGCACCCTGTGCCAGGGCCTGCCCACCCTGCCAGGGAACAATTCCTGCCCAAGATCCCAGCCAGCCCTGCCCTCTGGCACTGGGAAGCCATTCCCTGCCTCCTGGCCCTGCAGCCCTTGGAAATTGTCTCTCTCCAGGTTTCCTGCAGCTCCTTCAGGCCCTGCAAGGCCACCCTGAGCTCAGCCCAAAGCTTCTCCTGGCCAGGCTGAACAATCCCAGCTCTGGCAGCCTTTCCTCCCAGCAGAGCTGCTCCAGCCCTCTGCTCATCCTGGGGCCTCCTCTGGCCTCTCTCCAGCAGCTCCACGTCCTCCCTGGGCTGTGCCCAGGGCTGGGGCAGCTCTGCAGGTGGGCTCTCACCTGGGCACAGGGGCACAGCCCCAATCCCTTCCCTGCTGCACAGGCTGGGAGATCAGCCCAGGGCACAGTTTGGGGAAGACCATTCCAATTGTGTTGATTCTACACAAGTTTATTTCTTACTTGAATAATCCTCATGGGACAGAAGGGCTGAAATGATTTGTTCCTTCTTCACTTTTATTCCTGCAAATACAGAAACAAGTTTTTAAACTGTCATGGTAACATTTACCACTTTCTTTTATCATACATGTCTCAGTGAGTGGTTTTTATCCCTGTGGGAGCTCTCTGCATAGGTTTTCTTGGTCTACTGAATAGCAGGAGCATTGGAGATTGCTCAGGTCAGCCAGGAATGGAATGAACAAGCTCATCTGGTTTTCCCTTCTTACCGAACAATATCTATCATTTCACTTTATTTAATCCATGCTTTCATTTTATTTGATTGCAGAGAAGAATAAATGGTGTCTGTTTACATTCCGTACTGGTTCAACTTGAAATGCTGACCAAGTGTGGCTTGAGGAGTCTGTAAAAAGATGGAGAGAGCCACTTTCTGGCTCTCAGACATGTAAAGGTGTTCCTGGAAGCTCCAGACTCAGAGCGCAAATCAGTTAAGCCTCCTCGACGATTTTGAAACCTCAAATCCTTTGAAATAGTTGGCAACCTGCCTGTTGCATATTTACAGTTACACAACTCACAACTCTTCCCCTCTGTGACTTTTAAAAGTTCCTCCTTCCTTTTTTCTCCAGGTCCCTTGGCAGCATCACAGCACCTCCCTCCTGCTCTTCCCCGCCTTCCCCAGAGCCCTCCTCCCCTTTATCTCTCTCTCTCTCCTTGGTATGGCACATTGTTCTGGGGAAATGGGTTGTTTTGAGTTCACACTTTGTTTTCCTGCTGTTTTTCTGGGAAGCTGGACGTGGCACGAAAGATATGGGAACAGCTTGTAGGAAATGGGTTTGTTTGGGGAAACAATAAAAGAGAAACAGCCTGCAGACCTCTCTACCTCTCATGTATGTTGGAAAGCCTGGATTACAGTATGTAAAGACATTTTGGGGGTCATTTTTCAATTCAGACCAAAGACAAGTAAATAAAAATATTTATCTTTTAGCGTATCTTAAGCTTTTCATCCACCCAGCTTCATTTCTTGTAGCAATGTGTATTAGACACTTCTTAGTGAGGTGTGAGGAAAACCATCCTAAAGGTTTCTGGTGCTGTGGTAAATGCAGATCTCACAGTTCTGGGCAGGAGATTCTCTCCATTTGCATTGACGTTCTCAGTTCACTTTTTCATCAGTGGCAGCAGCTGATCTTTTCTGTCCTTCTGAAGCTGATGTTGGTGTTGTTGCAAAAACCAGTCAATGTCAGAGCTGCAGGGCCTGGTTCTTGACTGATAACTTAGGTAAGCACTAGTTTGGAAGAAATATTGCCACAAGGAAAAGCTGCAGGATTTTTCTTGCCACCACATCAAAGATATTGCCACGTGCATTTTCCTTTTCTTCTTCACGTGTAAAATTAAAAATGGGCCACAGCCTGTTTCTGCTGCATATGAGATTCAGCAGAGAGCCACAGGCTTGTACAATCATAGAATGGTTTGAGTTGGAAGATAAAGGTTAAATTTGTGAGGCAGATCTCTTAAAAAAAGGAAGAAAGAATGAAACAGTTGAAATTCTTTCTAAAATAATCATTTATATTTCATGATTCTGGGTTGGAGATTTTACTTAGAAAGACATTCCTTAAATAAAGTAATAATTTAGTTTAAAAGCAAAAGCACAAGTGTAAATGGGATTGGATTTTTTTTGTGTACACAAAGCAATTTGGTTTGTGTGCATGTGAAGGTTTCTTTTTGGGATGGTTCTGTTTTGATCTATTTGGGGACAAACAAGGAACGTTCACTCCGACCTTTTTCTGCCATAGGTATGAAACAACATTTTTTTTTTTATAATCCATTGGTTTGGCTACTTCTCTGACTGCAGTATATCAAAAACAATACCAGTCTGTTGGAGTGACTGGAGTTAATATTTGAGCTGAAACAACAATATCTTCATTTTATACTGGTTTGGCAGAGCAGGTTAAATATCCTTAAAGAAAAGCAGGCACTTTATTGCTATTTCACCAAACCCTCTCCTGTAGGAGTCTTTGCACCCAAAGAAATGACTTAATGCTGTGACATTCCACCCCGTCTTAATTTCATTAGTCATGTTTTGTGGCAGATGACTAAAATAATGTGTACAGAAGTATGAATCAAGATATTCATTATAAACAATTATAGGAAAGTATGCTGGGCTATACACTGCAAAGGTTATCGTGACAGGAAGTCATATTTTACATACACAGTGGGCATATTTGGAAAGTTCACTCTGAATTTAGAAGAATTACCCATCTGAGCAATATTCCATATGCTCCTGAAATGAGGAATACCATGGAGGTGTGTAATATTACATATGTATATATCCAGTGTGTGTACATGGGAGCTCCAGAATAAAAGGTGTCTGAGGAAAAGGAAGGGGGGAATAATGTAAACAAAAGATTTTCTGCTCCAATGTTGTGCAAAAATGGACAGCACTGCTAACAGAGGAAATTTTTTAAAAGCAGCAGAAATTTGTGGTTTAATTCCAGTTGTCTCATGTGGAGAAGTCAGTAAAATATATATGGAATTACAGAATCCTGTAAGGGTTTGGGTTGGAAGGAACCTTAAAAATCACCTTGTTCCCACCCCCTGCCATAGTAGGGACACCTCCCACTGCCCCAGGCTGCTCCCAGCCCCAATGTCCAGCCTGGCCTTGGGCACTGCCAGGGATCCAGGGGCAGCCACAGCTGCTCTGGGCACCCTGTGCCAGGGCCTGCCCACCCTCCCAGGGAGCAATTACATCAAGACAAAATACACTTGGAAGTGAATAAAAACATACATACAAATCAAGATGGCTTGAGCAGCATTTGCCAAAGGTTTCAAGTAAGGAGATTCCTAAGAGTTGAATGTGCTCAGTGCTGTCTAAACAGGAAAGTGAGAGTTTTAAATACATATGAAGGTAAACACAGGCGATCATCTGAGATTTGCCAGCGTGCTGCTGGTTGGACTTGGTAACACATCCTTTTGTTTTCCTGTGATTTCCTTGGGATGGGGAATATTTGGAGCTAAGACTGCCCTGTAAGTGCCAGCTTTCCAGCAGGAAGGTGAGTGACCCCCTCATGACAGAGCCACGCTCACCCTCGTGTGTGCACGTGCACAAACACCACGCACAGACCCTGCAGGGAAGTGATGGGTCACCGAGGAGCTCAGCTCGTGGCCTCCATCCAAGTGTTATTTCCCTCATGCTCTCAGGCATTCCTAAAAAACTAAGCTTCATTGGAAAGGAAACTTGTTTGCATGCATTTTTTCAGGTTTCCTCCATGTGATGGCTGCAAAGATCTCTTCATTCCTTCCCATATATTTGTAATCGCTTTGCTGATGAGCTTGTCCTTGGTACATGCTATGCTTTAGAAAAAGGTGTTTTAATAACTGAGTTATTTTTATTTAAAAATTTGCTCAGAGATTGAGGATTCTCTAAAAATGTGCATGTGTACATACACTTTAGAGTGTGTTTATATAAATATGTGTGTGTATATATATATATCTTATATAAAATAAGAGTATGTAGATATATATAAAATATATCTATGGTCGATCAACCCACCACAGTGAACAAATACTGAATGTTGTAGAACAAATTTTAAATGTATAAATATATAAATATTAATCCTTAATTAATGACTATAAATGTAATGTATAAATGTTCCTTAGATGCTAGCAAAAAGAGTTGCAAATGTTACCATAACACTTCACAAATCTTTTGAATAAGACTAAAAAAATTCATGTTAAAATTTTCTCAATAAAGTTCCCAAATTTTACTGAGGGTAGTTAACTGTGTACAAGCAAAGCCTTTAATTCTGGGCAGGAGACTTAACTCTGATTAACACACAGTAACTCTTGAAGAAAGCCCAGCTGAACTGCTGGGGCTGCCCAAGATGCAGAGGATTTTAAGAGGGAGCAAAAAGTGGTTAAGACTGATGGTCTAGAATGGGATCAGTGCCTTGTTTCGGGCACTGTTTGGTCCCAAGCCTCTTTCCCAATATCATTTTGATCATTTTGATCATTTTGATCATTTTTGATTGTGGGTTCCCAATATCAGTTTGATCTGTGAGTGTTGTGTGCAGCCTGAGTTCCCTTCCTTCAGGGCTCTGGACCACTTTACAAACTTGCAACCTGCTTTGCCAAACAAACTTTTGCTGGAAAGGTTGCTGAAAAAACACTCAGATGTTTGTACTTTTAACTAAGTAGAAGGTTGGCTGCTCCTTCAGATCAATACAGTCCTGTACTAGAAAAGCAAGGTAGCAGCAACAGGCCAGCCCTGGGCTGAGATAGAAATTGAAGAGTTCTACATCCAAGTTCTCCCAGTTTTCTAGGCATTTCGAAGGCCTAGAAGGTAACAGTCAAGCATGAAGGCATAAAAAACTCCCAAGCTTTCAAAGTTCATAATTGACAATACTCTCAAGATAAAAAGGAAGAAAAGTCTATTGTATTGACTGAAAAAAATAGTCATTCAAACTTCACTGCTCGAGCTCTTTCCATGGATGGAAGTGCTAAAATAAGCATACAAAGCTACAGTTTCTTTTAGAAAGCAATATATTGTATACAATATACAATCTGCAGGATATATTTGTATTGTTTCCAGCCCTGGCAATTTAAGGTTGACATAATCATTCAGGAATACATATTCTGATCATTGTGCTGCTCCAACCCTGCACCCTCTTCATTCAGCTCATGGTGCTGCTGATAAAACCTGGTGTTGCCTCAATGTTTCAGTAATTTTCAAGCACTTTGCTCGTGCAGGAGGAGAATTTTGAGGTCCTGTTTAGCTCAGGAGACTGGTGCAGTTCTTTGGTGGTTGTGCATGGGCAGAGATGCTTCCAAGCAGCTTGGGGCTGACTCAGGTGTTGAGATGGTTGAAACAGGTGCAGGGTGGAAGTTTTCATCTCTGTAACATGTATAAAAGAGTTTCCTGCTTCCCTTCATTAAATCTTGGTTTGGTATTAAACTATTCACTTGCACTTTGCTGTCAGATAAAAATGGCAGATGAAATAATTGATTGTGAAATGGCAGTTCTCCAAATCAGGTATTTGTGCCTGCTCTGGAAGTTACTCTAATCAATGTGATAATTTTAGTGTGTGAAATTCAGGGTAGTCCCAAACACAGCACACAGCTTGGCATGAGGGAGGTATGTTTTGTAAGACTGACTTTTAGTGATTCTGACCAAAGTTTCACCATCTGCAATGATGGAATGGTGATTTTTTATTTTCTGAAGCACTTGGAGATGTGGAGTTGAATGGCTCATGCTGCAAATATTACCTTATGGTTTGCTGACATTTCAGGAATGACAGTTTATTAGAAATTGTGATAAGGCACCAGGGCCTGCATTTGAATTTATAGTATTTCAGAGTTTGTTCATTAAGACACAAAATATGAAGCCTTTGGGCTTAGCCATGAGGCCTCTGTTCACGTTACCGGTGAAGTCAGAGTTACGCAAAGAGGGCTGCAGGATCAGGCCTCAAACATCTGCTGCTGTTTCCCAGAAATGAATCCAGCCTGCAATTTCATAACATCAACTTGATGGATGCTTGATTATTCCTTTTTTCAAGTGGGGCTCCAAACATCCTTGTATTTTTCTCAGCAAGAGGTGAGGAGAGCTGATAAGTGGCAGCACCGGGCCTGTGTTTGGATTAACACGGAGTCTCCAAGTGCTCCCTGAAAGGCGGTGGAGGATGTTGGCTGAGCTGGCAATCAGATACTCATGGGTGGAGGTGAGGACAACATCTGTCTTTCCTATCTTGTACTTGCCAAGGCTTTTTGTTGTCCCTGAACTCTCCTCATGAATATAATATGTGGGTTTTTGTCTGATCTAATGAATCCAAGACTCGGAGATTTAGAAGGAAAACATATTCCAGATGTGTGTTGCAATTCCTGACTCAGGTGACTGCATTTTAAGCAGTAACCTTTCCCAGTATGTTCCCCACACCATGTTGAATATCCTTCTCCTGCAAATGGTCAGGAGAGACTTGTACAAGCATCATGATTAATAAGCTACAGCAAGGCTAAAACATCAATCATTTGCCTTTTGTTTCACCCCGTTGCTGCTGGATGCAATGAATCCAGGGCTCAAAGGCTTGGCTTTGGAGCAGGGCTGCCAATTTAGGCTCTTTAAGCAGTTCAACCCCAGCTTGTTTCCTCGTGCAGTGGTGCCTGTTGCAGACGTGAGCAGAGTCTCAGACTGGAAGAGTTCCTGCTGCTTGGGGAGGTTCTGGTGTCCAGCCTCCCTGTGCTCTCTGTTCCAGCCTGGAAATGACATTCCTGGCCTGTTTGAAATCAGGTTTTCTCTCCAGATGAACAGCTTCCTAAAGCCTCAGAAGATGCAGTCTGAGGGAGGATAGGTAGAAGAGCAGCAGGCAAAAAGAGTGATTTGGTCAAGTGTTGTGCACTGTGTGCTCCCCTCTCCACTCTCACCTGTCCTTTCTTTCAGTGACAGCTGTAATTCAATTTACAAAGCTTCAACAACAATTGTTATCAGGTATGCAAGGCGATACCCAGAGCACTAAAGCATGAAAACCCTTAAGGAGCTAATTGCATGGCCTTAATAAGAACAATCTTCCCTCAGAAAACACAGCTCCTCTCCAAATGTGACTTTTTATTAGAAAGTTTTAACATCTGCAAAACACACGCTGGTGTGTTACAATTATTCCTCATAATAAACAGTTTGGTGAAAGTTTTTGTATAACAGCTTTTGGTCTAATTTAGAATGAAAATAAGTTGCAGTATGTCAGAATTCTTTTTAGAACAGAGGGATTTTTCTGACCAACTGTAGACATCTGAGAAGTGATAAGAAACAGCCCATGTCTGAATGGATTGTGGCTGTGGGGAGGTCAAAGCTGGTGCTTATCTATGTATTATCATGAAATCGGGTTAGAGAAGAAGTAAAATGTGTTTACATCGATGAGGAGAAATATTACAAAACTGATGTCAAAAAATAGATGAGATAAACACAATGCATATGGCAATGTTAATTAAAAGTTCTTTATTGCAGTGTTGTTGCAAGCCAGGGTAGCAGGTCCTTTTGGGAGTGTGGGAATGCTGTCTGAACAAGCAAAAAACGCATTTTATTTCTGTACCATCTCAGTGTACAACAAGAGTTGCTGCTGTGTTTGTGTCCCCTCATTCATCCTCCTCCTTGGGTTCACTTAATGCCCAAGCCCCATCCAACCTGGCCTTGGGCACTGCCAGGGATTCAGGCTGCTCTGGGCACCCTATGCCAAGGCCTCCCCACCCTCACAGCCAAGGATTTGTCCCTAAAATATAATATAAACTTTCCCTCCTTCAGTTTAAAATCATTGCTCATGTAAACAAAACCAGTTCACAGTTTAAAACCATTGTCCCTTGTAACCCCTGGGTTAGAGTGGCCTTCAAAGTGCTTTAAAATCCTGCTGCTGTGTTTATTCCCCACTATCCCTCAGCCCAAGCAAATTCTGCTGCACAACCACACACCTCATTGTCCTGTGTAGCCATGTCTTAAGTTTGACCAAACTTTAGGGGAAAAAAAAGTCTTTGTCCTTAGTTCCTGACATTGCATTTAAAGGAGAGGGCAGCTTGCATGTGTTTTCATGATGGGAACTACTTCAATCACATTTCCTGTAACTTCATGCTTCTAGGCCAAGTAATCTTGCATTTGATTAAGTAAACACCTTTGTCCTAATGACTTTATGCCTACTTTGAAGGCGTTGCTGTACCTATTGTTCTACAGATTTGTCAGTCTGTTATTCTTTTTCTTTTTTTAAACTTATCAGTGAAGTGTAAGTCAAAACCAAATAGAGAAATCATTTTGTTCTTTTATCATTAGTACAGAAAGTCCAAGGGAGAAGCCAGGTTTGGCATAGTACAAGCCATTAAAATATAAAAGGAATATAGTGAAGGAACACGGATTTGTTTGGGTTTTGTGGGTTTTTTTTTTACTGTGATGTCATGAGAGGAAATATGTGGAGAAAGGAAGATGAAATAAAGAAAATCTGTGTTCAATATTGACCTCAGATGCCAACAGCTCTGCTTTACAGACCCTTGCATGGAAGACCCTTCCCACCTTCTACTTTAAGCTCCATGTGATCCTTTCTTCATATCCTTTTACTCCAGATATTAATTACTAGAAATTAAAGGCTTCATTTCTGAGATGCCATGAGAATATGTTACATTATGGGAAATCCAGGAAGATGACCCCTTTCACTGCTAAAATTATTGTCACAAAGGCACAAACCTTTGCAAAACTGAAAGAAGCCTGTAATGCATCTATTTTGTAATAATTGTTAATGTTTACATTGCTTTATCCCACTTACAGCTTGATGTTGCCAAACTGCTTCAGCGATGGCATTAATATGGATGAGAAAAAGAGATTAACATGTAAATGACTAATGAAAAGCATTTACTAGGAATAGAACTGGCATCCATATGTAATAAAACCTTGCCAAACATTGTCAGTATTAATAGCTTTGTTTACATTTATATGTGGCCAGACCATGCCTCTATTTTTTCATGATGGTGAGTCCTGACAATTTTTGTATTAGATTTGGTCCAGGAGCTTGCATTTGCAATTATAACACAAAACAGATTTTTAAGTGCCTGTATTTAGCAAAGAAATAACCCCACTGCTTTCTGTCAGCTGTTCCAGGACAGCAGTTTGCTGGTGGAGCCTTCCTGTCACAGCTCACAGATTGGGGATACCAAGTTATGCCCCTTGTCAGACATTCCTGAATAGCTGAGAAATGCTTCCTATTGCCATTTCTGTGCTTTTCCCCAGGCTGAACTTCACAGGAGGTTCTGTCAGGTTGGTTGAGTTCTGGTTGTTCAGCATCCCTGGGTCCTGCAAGGTCAGTGGATTCAGAAAAGCCTGGGCCAGAAATCCTCACCTTTTAAGTGACCTAAGTTGATCCCAGGGCTGGAGCCCCTCTGCTCTGGAGCCATGCTGGGACAGCTGGGAATGTTCACATGGAGAACAGAAGGCTCCAGGGAGAGCTCAGAGCCCCTTCCAGGGCCTAAAGGTGCTCCAGGAGAGCTGGAGAGGGACGAGGGCTGGAGGACGGGAGGCAGGGAATGGCTTCCCAGTGCCAGAGGGCAGGGCTGGCTGGGATCTTGGGCAGGAATTGTTCCCTGGCAGGGTGGGCAGGCCCTGGCACAGGGTGCCCAGAGCAGCTGGGGCTGCCCCTGGATCCCTGGCAGTGCCCATGGCCAGGCTGGACATTGGGGCTGGGAGCAGCCTGGGGCAGTGGGAGGTGTCCCTGCCATGGCAGGGGTGGCACTGGATGGGCTTTGAGGTCCCTTCCAACCCAAACCATTCTGGGATATTCTGATTTAAGATCACTGAGAGGAAGAAGTTGAAGAGGACATAAAGCTGATTCCAGCTTGGGCCATTTTCTTTAGTTGTGCTGCCTACTCAACATTTTGCAAAGGCTTTGATGTCCAGTGCAGTGTTTGTCACCCAGGGAGGGGTGACTCGTGTCCTGCTGTCCTTCCAGACGGGCCAGCTGGGACCAGGAAGGGGGAATGTCAGAGGCTCTCTCCGTGGTGGAGCTCACATTAATGAGCCTCCACAAAGGGCCCGACCCACAGCACACACAAAGCTGGCAGGAGCTCAGCTATTCCTCCAGAGCCTTCCCAGACCTGTCAGCGAGCCCTAACTGATAACCAGCAGGATGGAGTACAGATGAGTGCTATTAAACCAGAGCTAAACTCAGGCTGAGCTTGCTTTGTCCATGAATTTTCCTCTAAACGTGGAGTTTAAGTCTGTCTCTTGGGCTCATTAATGTTTGTCTTGTTTTGTGTCTGTAGTTGTGGATATTCACACAGCCCTAGGTAATTGAGTTCATATTTCCAGCATTTACTGTACTCCTCAGGAGGTTAAAATGTTTGTACTTTCCCTCGTTAGGCAACATAATGGGCACCCATAGTACAAGCAGTGTTTGTTGTCACTAGTAATGCCAATAAATAGAACCCCCTTTTTTCCTTCTTGTTTACATTTATACTTACCCTAAATTTCCATAAATTAACTTATATTAGGTGGAGTCATCTTTAATAGGAACCAGAAAAATGTGCTTTGTTTCACTTGTGTGGGGGAGGATAAGAAATAAATCCATTCTATAGTGCTTGATGCCTGTTTAGGAAAGGTCCATTAGTAAATGGCTTACAAAGTAAAATAATGTTTTATTTGCAATCTGTATCAGCTTTCTCCTGTATAACTCACACTTTAGTGTATTTGCTGGAGCTAAGTCTTCAAAAATTAACATTTTGTTAGGTGTTTTTTGTCTCATGAATTGGGGCAGACAAGAGGGAACTGTGCATACAGTAGTGTCAGTTATGGGATGTATTGTGATCATCTGGCCAGGCTGTGTTTGTGCATAAATATATTTAGTTTGGGGTTTTTTTTCCTGAAAAACTCTCAAGGACTGCTGAGAAAGAACTCTTTATTTTCCTTCCAGTGTAACATTTTCTTTCTTTATTTCTTATTACATGATCCTTGCTACTTTACTATCCAAGCATATCAAGTTCCCTGCTATCTCTTAGTGGAGCCAGGGAAGAATCTTTGGGGAACAACAGACCAGTGGCCACCTCCTTCCACACCTCCTTGGTCTGCAGCTTTTCCCAGAAAAAGCTGATCAGAAAAGCTTCAGACCACCAAGAGCAAAGGTTTCTGGCATGAGGGGCATGGCAAAAAGGAGAGATGTTCTTCTGGCATCCTTTTTGTATCACAGAACCAAAGAGGCAGATGTAGCTGGTTGCAGCTTGGTGGGAGAGTGTGCAGAGCACATCAGGAAGGATGGTCACTGGGAGCAGCCTAGTGGTGATCTTTGCACTCAGATGACATCTGAAAATCAGCAGTAGAAAAGTGCAGATCACTGCCTGAACTCAGGGATTCAATCATGAGTCTCAGGGCATTTGGAGGGCCCAAGATCCCATTCCCCAAGCCCAGGGATTTAGGGGTGATCTCAGTTTTAATGAGCAGTAAGAAGCCAGAAGTGATGTCCCCACCTTTGCAGTTGCAGAGCAGATTGTGAATATTAACAGAGTGCCCCCCCCAAGGGCTCACAAACCAGGTGGGTAAAAAGAAGGAGAAATGTAGAATCGCAGAATATCCTGGGGTTGAAAGAAACCCACAAGGATGGAGTCCATCTCTTTCCCCTGCCTAGGTTGTCTGCAAAAGTCACACCCTGGGCCTTAAAATGAACAAATACTGATTTTTAGGGCAGCATGTGACTGCTGGAGCTTGGCAAAGCCCTCTTCCAGCAGCCGGGGAGGGTGGGAGCCTGCAGACAGCCACCCACCCTCCCAGAGCTGGGGAACTCCCATCCCTTTTCTCTCTCCCTTCTCTTGTGCTGACAGGACCGTGCGGTTCTGGCCGTCAGCAGCAGATCTGGCAGGAGCACAGCCCACACACGCTGCCTCACGGAGCTCCCTGCCCCGAGCCTGGCTCAGGATTCCCCCCACCCTCTGATCCTTGGCCCCCACACTCGCAGCCATGGCCAGCTGGCCCGGCCTCGCCCTCGGCTGCTGTCGGACCCTGGGCTCACACGGAGCCTCCTCGCCCACCCAGAGCTGGGGATTGTCCCCACAATGGCAGGGGGGAGGTGCTGGGCTCACCCCTGCTCCATTCCGTGCCACAGGGCCAGGATGGCAGCATGGAGCCACATGGTGGGTCTTTTCAGAGAGTCACTGAGGCTGGAAAAGCCCTCCCAGCCCATGGAGGCCCAGCTGTGCCCCATGCCCACCTTGTCCCCAGCCCAGAGCACTGAGTGCCACCTCCAGCCCTTCCTGGGACACCTCCAGGGATGGGCACTCCAAACCTCCCTGGGCAGCCCCTTCCAGTGCTTGAATTTGCCCCCTTATGTGCCTTGTCTACCCTAAGTGACCCCTGGAGAGGGGGAATTTCCTCACAACTCTGTTTTTGAAGGGTGCCCTCGGAATCTGCACTGCTGGAGGACAGCAGGAGTGTGGCAGCCTAGACCTGCTCTCGTGGCTGGGGAGCCTCATCTTGGGTGGGATGTGTCCCTTAAGCAGTTTCAGCTCTTCCCACATTTTCTGATGGATGTGGTGGCCACAGCACCATTCCAAGCCTGGCGCTGGCACTGCCTCACTCACAAGACTCAACTCCAGATAGCCCAGGGAAGGAATTGGTGCCAGCAGGAATGCTTGGCAGTGGGGATAGAGGGTGACTGTCCCTCCCTCTGGTGTCTGTCTGGCCTCCAGACAAACATGGTGGCAGCTGTCCCACCACTGAGGGAGCTGATGGGCCCTGCTGCCCTCGATGGCCATAACCCCAGTGCTGCCACAAAGAGGATGGGAAGCTCTTCCCACAGCTCTGGAGTGGGATTTCCACCAGGAAGAGTTGCCATGAGAGGGAGGGAGGTGGCTGGTGGGCATGATGTCCCTGAATTGGAGGTTGTGCCCAGATGTCTCAGCTCCTGGTGCAGAAAGGACCTGGCCTGGGTCCCTGAGGAAGGAAAGGGGGATCCCAGTGGGTCAGCAGGGCCTGGCTTTCAGTTGCTCCTCACAGGGGCAGCAATTTTTGCCACATCCTGCAGATCTCACCCTCTCCATCACTACTGAGACCCTGCAGACCTGAGCTCTGCTGCCCATCCTGCCCTCTCCTCCTTCCCAGCTGCTGGCCACCGTTCCCAAATATTTGGTAGCATGTGTATGTGCATCTGCTGTGGGAAGGGTCTCTCCAGGGAGAGGTTCCCTTGTCCTCCTGTCATGTGCTGACAACATCTGTCCACCTCTCACCTGCACCAACAACAGTGCTGTGCCTAAAAACTGAGACCGTTCACCCCCCTGTGAAGGGACAAGCCCTTTTCCCTTGGAGAATACTGTGATGGCTGCCCTGAAACGTGGCTGCACTGACCCTTCTCTGGTTTGCAGGAAGCGTTATCGGTGGTGAGCGAAGACCAGTCCCTGTTCGAGTGTGCCTACGGATCACCCCACCTCACCAAGACAGAGATGACGGCCTCCTCCTCCAGTGAATATGGGCAGACCTCAAAGATGAGCCCACGTGTCCCCCAGCAGGACTGGTTGTCACAGCCCCCGGCCAGAGTCACCATCAAGATGGAGTGTAACCCCAACCAGGTTAATGGGTCAAGGTAATAAGGCTGGTGGTGGCTCAAGAAGAGGGTTTTTTTGATGGGTGTGGCTGAGTTGTCTAAATTTGTGCGTTTAGCACCATTTTAAGTGCCTCAGGATATCCTGCCAGGCCACTGCTGCCATCCCAGAAGGCTCCAGTTTGCCCTGCCTTGTCCTGCCAGCCCTGTTCAGGTGTTCCAGGGGGTCTAAAATGGTGCTACAGGCACAGACTTCTCATGAGCTTGTGCAATACCTTTCCTCCTGACTGTGGGTAATTTTTGGATGTGAATTTGCTTTGCACACCAAGTGAAAGAGCACATATTAAAGTTAATAAAGTGGGGATTTGCTGTAGTCTGGAGCAGCACCATCAGTCCACTGAAGGCTGTGGTGTGTGTGATCTAACACTGCATGGAAGTTGTCAAATCCAGCCATTTGGGCAGTTGCCTTTGCACCAAATATAACCAAACAGGGAAATACTGGAATTAAATTCTTGTAATGCCAGAGGGAGTGAACTGTTGATCTTTACTTTTGTATTTACTGTAAACATAATGCCAAAAAGTGGAGTTGGATTTAAGAACTCAGGCTACAAAAGCAACATAAATATGGAGGGAGGCAGGGGAATAGAAAGGAACAGGAAAAGAAATTACTCAGCTCAACAGGCAGTAGCCACAGAGTGTCTGTGCATTAACTGTTGTCTCAGGACATTTTTTTAGGAATGTCACTATAAATACTATATATACTTGAATCAATTAGGCTGACAAGGTATTGCAGTGGATTTTTGGATGTTGGCTTTCCCAAGCTTAGGAGTGCCCTGTGGGACATCTGTAAAAAAACCACAATGAAGATTTGTATTTTTTATTTTCAAGGAAACTATCCAAACAAGTGCTTTCCTGTTTAAAATGCCTGACTGTCAAAACAGTTTTCCTTTGGTGTTGCTGAAGGGCAGAGGTCCAGAAGAGTCACTTGCTGACAATTGTTGGTGATGTACCAGTGGAGCCTGTGCTTCACATCCCTCTGTCACAAACACCTGCATTTTAATCTCATCTCCCAGGATCAGTTGTTCAGGAAAACCTCAGCCCTGGGCTCTGTGGTTGCTGTTCACACTTGCTGTGCTGCTGTGATGAGCACCATGAGCAGGTCATAGTGGTCTGGCAGCTTATCACACCTCCTCTGTTCAGTGGGGAGGGTGGAAACTGTGCTGAAGTCAAATCAGAATTTCCAGGGGGTAGTTGAAGATTTGAGATACATAGAAATGAATGGTGAGCTGAAGTTTCAAAGAATTAGAGGAAGTCTTCTTGTAAGGCTGCTTTTTCAGAAGTTCGAGTGTCTTTAATCTAATTCAGTGTTTTTTTTTTTTTTTTTTTTTTTGTGCTAAGCAAATGCAGAGGTATAATCATAAATGGAGTATTGATTCAAAATCAGTCTTATCTGCTTCCTTTTAAGTATTTCTGGTATTTCTGTAAGAGAACTGATCACGGTGTCCCTCAGTATGAATTAGATTAGGTAATCGGATGCATTAGAGTAGATAATTATTTGTAGATAACAATGTTACCTGTTGCTGAGCGGTTTAGGCTGGCGATCAGGGAGAGGTTCTTCCCCCAGAGGGTGCTGGCACTGCCCAGGCTCCCCAGGGAATGGGCACGGCCCCGAGGCTGCCAGAGCTCCAGGAGCGATGGGACAGCGCTGCCAGGGATGCCCAGGCTGGGGGTGTTGGGGGGGCTGGGCAGGGCTGGGGTGGGACTGGGGGATCCCTGTGGGGCCCTTCCAACTCGGAATATTCTGTGATTCTATAATTTCTCCTTCTATCTTGCTTTTGTCTGTTAGTGCATGCATTCACTGAATCACTCAGGATGATGCTCTGGCTCCCTGCAGTCAGTAGACAGGAGGTGGCTGTGGTTTCAGCTGCCAAAATTCCCCTTGGTGTAGAGAGGTGTCTGCATTTCCTTCAGAGGTGTCTGCAGTGCCCTCATAAAATGCTTGTGATTGTGGAGAGGGACCCTTCATCAGGAACTGGAGTTCCAGGACAAGGGGGAATGGCTTCACATGGCCAGAGGGCAAGGTTAGGTGGGATCTTGGGCAGGAATTGTTCCCTGTGAGGGTGGGCAGGCCCTGGCACAGGGTGCCCAGAGCAGCTGTGGCTGCCCCTGGATCCCTGGCAGTGCCCAAGGCCAGCTTGGACATTGGGGCTGGGAGCAGCCTGGCACAGTGGAAGGTGTTTGTTTATTAATCTTGAATTTTTTTACAGCCTCCCCTATTAAAAGGGCAGTGCAGAGTTCCTAACTGGAGACAACAAGGAAAATTCTTACTTTGCTACAACTCCTAAGTCATGATTTGCTGTAAAAGAAACAAATAAAATCACTTCCAAGCTACAAAAAAAAAAAATAGCCCAACAATAAAAAATATTGCATGCTCTTACTATACACAAAAATAATTTTAAAAATAGTCTAATTTAAAAACACTGTTCATTTCGTCAGAGGAGTTTTATTTTATACTGCCTAACTCATGCCTGAAAAAATAGATCTTAATACTACACTTTTAATGGAGAAGCTAACAGTGCCAAGCAACAAAAATAATATCTTGTGGCAATTCTAAACCTCACATACATACATGTGTGTATGTAATATGTAGTGTTATTACACTGGGAATTGGAATGTGATATTCCTGCCAGTTTTAGGGGGAAAAAATTGTGTATCAGATAGTGCTACCCTGCTTTTCTGTAGGTTACTTTGCAATTACTTTTTTGCAGAAGCCTTCCCCAACCTCATCTTCTTCAGCCCACAAACTTATTTCCTTAAATGTTATTCAGTGATAATATTTCCTCAGTTCTTAAAATGCTTTGTATATTAAATATTAACACAAGCAGTACCTGGAGCACTTGGAGCTGTGTTTCATTTTTAGTAAAACTGCTTTGTTTAGACCCATTTTACAACCTGAGTCATCCCAGAGGAGTCTAAAATATGACCCCACATTGCAGAGCCATGCAAGTGCTGCCTCAAGGATCTCCCAGGTATCCTCTGTAATTGCCTTCTCTCATGGGCATCTGGATCTAAATAAATCAGGATGCAAAGCAGGGAATGAGATCCCACAAAGGGGTGGCCAGGGAGAAGTCAACATAGCAATTTTTTGGTGTCCAGCTCTCCCTTCTCCCTGTGTCAGTGCTTCCTGGCCATATATTCTGTGCTTTGGAAGAGGGTATAAAATTTTAGGAGCATATTGAATCCCTCAGCCATGCCCAGTTACGCACCCACTCAGAGAAGAAATGTGCCCCCTCTGCTAGGACTCTCCCTAGATACACTTTGGCTGTAACTGCCCGACATTAAATCTCAAAACATAAGGGTCTCAGAGCTGGCATTCCTGTGAATACCAAAGAAATGCCATTAGAATGAAATTAAAGGGTTATTTTCAGTGTGCTGCACAGGGATTAGCTACCCACTTTTCTTTCAACAATAACAGTATTTTTCAAGCTAAACCTCACTGCCCAGCACCACAAAATATAGCCTGGGGGCTTACCTTAAATTAAATAAAGCAAGAAAAGTTTAAATTAAAGCTGTCATTTACCTGGCTGTTGTTGCATAAATAATGCAGGTTGTCACAGGTATCAAATTGAGTTTCTTTAAGTACATTATGTTGGTGCAGCCATTCCATTCCTTCCAGGTACATAAATCTAATGAGGCCCTTTGTGCCACCCTGCAGTCAATCTTTCACCTGAATGTAATAATCCTGTTTCCTGCTATTTATTGCTCCTGGGTAAGGCCAAGAGATTCACCCTGTAGTATAAATCTGGAGGTTGCAGATGCCACACTGTTACTTTGCTGTTTGTTGTTCTTTATATATTTTTATCAAATTAGGCACGAGCAATTGCACAACGAGTGCAATTCACGTCATGCATTTAGGGAGAAATTCCCTCTGTGGAAATGCTCTCATGAGGCTCTGGGTACTGCTTAAACAACACTTAAATCCATGGATTTCCCAGTGATCTTGGAATACACTCGCCCATGGGGCTCTGCCGTGCCCATGGGTGGGACTACACAAAGGTAGCTTGGAATAATGACATTTACTGTAGGTAATCCATCTTTTTCAGGCAGGCTGAAGTGGAACACAGAGTCTTATTCAGGTCACAGATAAATTTCTCTTGCCATGAGCAGCGTGATGATTTCATTGAAGAAGTATTTTGAAAGTTAACTGCAGTGAAAGCACAGCAGAAGCTTTCCAACATCAGCTTGGCTGATAGAGAAGTTTTAAAGAAATGCCAGAAATAATTAGTTGTCCTTAGGATTTAATCATGTGCAAAATGTTGATTTAAGTGCTACCAGTTGTTGCTTGAAAACCATTTGAGAATGAAATTATCACTTAATACATCTTTTGTGCTGGCTCTTTGGGGAAATACCATTTTTCTTTGCATGTAACTGCCTGAATTTTCATCAAAGAGCCTCTGTACTCGCTGGGTTCAGTACGTCTGACACACAGGAGGACTTTTCAGAGTCCAGGGTGAACTTGAGTTTTCTTGGTGGTGTTTTTTTTTTCTTTTCCCCTTGATGTAAAGTCTCCTAAGGAGTAGATTTTTTGAGCTGTACAAGCCAGCAAATTGGAATGGGGAGCACTTGAGGTACCTTGCACTATCGAGATGTGTGACAGATGCTGTGCCCAGGCTCTGGGGAGAGAGAATTCATCCATGTGGAGCTCTGTATTCCAGCAGATCCATCCTGCTCCCAGGATCCAGACTGGCAGTCTTTAAGCTGGAGGAGGCACCTGTGATACTGTGGGGGTCTAATTAGAGCATTTAAGCAGCTCTACAGAATCACAAAATCATTGAATCACGGAATTGTTGGGGTTGGAAGGCACCTCTGGAGATGGTCCTTGTTGCCAAGGCAGGGTCACCTGGAGCAGGTGACACAGGAAGGCATTCAGATGGGTTTGGAATGTCTGCAGAGAGGGAGACTCCATGTTCTTCCTGGGCAGCTGTTCCAGTGCTCTGCCACCCTCAAAGTAAAGAAATTCTTCCTCCCGTTGAGGTGGAACTTCTCGTGGTTCAGTTTATGGCCATCGCTCCTCATCCTGTCACTGAAAATTCTGGCCCCATCCTCTTGACCCCCACCTTGTGAGCATCCAGCATGTGGAGGGACAGGGCTGATGTGCACCCTCACCCTGACATCACTTGTTTTCCCAGGGCATGGCTTTTTCCAGCCCTGGACCATAACCTCGTGACAGGGGCGTGGTGCCACGTCCCTTCCACATCTGGTGGCACACCACCGGCATCCAGCCCTGGGATTCCTGGGAAACCTCAGCTCAGACTAAACAACAAGCCTGGCCCAACCCCCCAGCAGGCCATTGGGCTCTGTCTCCAGCAGAGTCAGCCCCTACAGCAGGGCAGAGCTGGGAGATGTGTCCTAAGGGGAGGGTTTTCCTTATTGGAGCTGCCTGGGTTAAGTATTGCTAATTTGGGGTAAAAAGATGTTGGTTATCTCAGACTGATAATCCTTTCCTCCAAAGACTGGGTGGTTGGTGAAGTGGCTGGCTACCAAGGTGGAAAAATGGCAAAGTCAGGGATGTGTGACTGCTTCAAGAAGCTCCTCTTTGCTCTGAAAATCCACCAGCTTAACACGAGCACTTGCGTGTGTGTGTGGGCATGGTTTGGCTCTGTTCTTGAGGCAAACACGTTGCCAAGGAGAAAAACAAACTCAGCTCACTAATACTACCACTATTTTATTTTTTTGGAAGCTTTTTGGGGGGATGCTGGGCTGGCAGGTGCTAAATAAAAAGCTTTCCACTGTGGGATAATGGGCTCATTCATAATTATGGCTACGTTCACGATTGACCACTGACTTTCCAGCAAGCAAAGGCTTTCAGATGGGCAGTGAAATATAAAAGTAGTCTTCAAATAATGACATAGGAGCCCACAAGAGTTGTGATTACTGTCATTATTTAGGACTGTTGCTATCATTTGCTTTTTGATTTGCTGTACAGGATTTACTGGGTCTAGAGCACTTTAGAGCTGGTGGTGAGTTTTCTCCTCTGCCTCGTCATTAGTGGGTGTTTCATTTTGGTCAGGGCAGCATCTGTGGGGGTGTCCAGTATTCAAAATGTGGGAATAGCTTTTTAAGACAAAACAGAAGGTAAGGAAAAGTGGCTGATCATGGGCTTTAGCATTTTGCACCCTCACAGCCCCTTAGTGCTAATCATGAAAATCAGCAGA
Source organism: Lanius ludovicianus (assembly GCA_013397235.1). Lineage (NCBI taxonomy): Eukaryota > Metazoa > Chordata > Aves > Passeriformes > Laniidae > Lanius > Lanius ludovicianus. The sequence goes on from VYXG01011134.1 coordinate 194,545, forward strand.
CATTCCACAGACATGGGGGATTATGGTTTCCATACAAGATGTCACTTGTGTTTATGCCTGGCATGCTCTATTTTCCTAACTTTCTATATTATCCCTGCCCACAAAAAAAGGCACGTGAGGTTTGGGAAGGGCCCTGTCTCCTGGTATTTCATATTTTATGAAACCACAAATACAACAGCCTTACAAGCTCTTGAAATGAAATACAATTTGAGAAATGTAATCCATTACCATCATAATAGAATTTCTATAAAAATAATAAAAGAAAAACAAGAGAAAATAGGTCCTGAAAGTTATAGGCCAAGTGGGAAGTCGTTGTGGCTTTGGCCTAGCTATCACCATGTCAAACCTCAGCCTTGTCCCAGGCAGCAATCTAATTGTAAATTATGTATATACAGAACATCATTTCTTAGCTTTGGCTTTTCGTGACCCCCTTCCCTGCTTTCCCTTTCTTCACTCCAACCTGACACGTAAGAAATATTGAAGTGTTTGCACTAATGGAGAAATGACAACGTGCAGTCAAACTTAAACCAGCTGTTTCTCCACACTGTGAGCACAAAGAGCCAGGCTGGGAATATTTATAGCTTGACTGGCCTCTAGTGAGCCAGATGCTGACTGCCTTCATTTGCCACCATGGCCTTGAGGCTCAAGGCAGCTGTGGGTTGCTGGGGAAAGCTAAGGGGAAGAAACTAAAAAAGAAAAGATTGAATTAGCTAAAGTTATTGTTTAATTGGAGATGAGTGGTTGCTGTGTGTACCGCTCAGTAAAAAAGCACCTTCTGTTTTGCTCACAGAAAGCCACCGACTGTGTGTGTGCCGTCACGGGAGAAAGGAACCAGAGGTGCCTCCAGGTGACATCTCTGAGTGACCCTGTGCCAGCTCCACGTAACCCTGAGCACCCACCGAGCCCAGGGCACCCCATACAGGGGTGTTTGCCCCTGTTTTGGGTGCTCTGCTTGCAGGGGGATGCCCCATTCCCAGCCTCTCCATGGCCTGTTGGGGCTGCTGGACCATGCAAAGCCCTACATGGAGCAGAGCAGTGCCATGACTGAGTAGCCCAGGGGAGGCTGCAGTTTTCTTTGTTCTTTTATTTTGTCTTCTTAGGACTGCTTTTGACACCTTAGAGCAAAGATTAGCCATGGCTTCACCCGCAGTTTAAGCAGCTTTAGCCAGTGGTGTGTTTCTGAGGGACTTTCCTGCCTTCCACAGACCTGGCAGCTTGTTCCCACCCTGGCCATTACTTACTCACCCATTTATTTACTTCTTTGTGTACAGCTTCTCAGCCCAGTTCACTGAGCAGTTGGGCAGGAGCCTGTGGGACACCCCAGGGAGATTTTGACCAGTGTGAGTTTTGTGGCATTTTCATGCCTCTGTTGTGCTGGACTTCTCTGTGGGAAATTTTGCTCTCACAAGAAGTCTTGGAAGGGAGGCCAAAGGAGGCACCAGGATGAGCAGAGGGATGGAGCAGCTCTGCTGGGAGGAAAGGCTGCCAGAGCTGGGATTGTTCAGCCTGGCCAGGAGAAGCTTGGGCTGAGCTCAGGGGGGCCTTGCAGGGCCTGAAGGAGCTGCAGAAAACCTGGAGAGAGACAATTTCCAAGGGCTGCAGGGCCAGGAGCCAGGGAATGGCTTCCCAGTGCCAGAGGGCAGGGCTGGCTGGGATCTTGGGCAGGAATTGTTCCCTGGCAGGGTGGGCAGGCCCTGGCACAGGGTGCCCAGAGCAGCTGTGGCTGCCCCTGGATCCCTGCAGTGCCCAAGGCCAGGCTGGACATTGGGGCTGGGAGCAGCCTGGCACAGTGGGAGGTGTCCCTGCCATGGCAGGGGTTGGAACAAGGTGATCTTTAAGTTCCTTTCCAACACAAACAGGTGATTCTCTGGGAAGTGTTGAGGCCTCTGAAATCACCCCTGGAAGTGCTTTTCAGAGTCTCAGCACAGGCTCCTTCTCACCAGTGATGGTCTGGCTGTCCCCACTATATCTCAGAGTAACAAATCTCAGGAAAGTTTCAGGTATTTTCTTCATGGGCCACTTTTTCAGGGACAAACTCTTTGGGGATGCAGCACTGACCAAATTCACTACAACGTGAGCAGTTTCAGTGAATGAGGATGAGGCTGAGCAAGCTTTGCAATGCCCTTGGTATGAGCTGACTTTCTAGCAGCCTCTGTAATCCAAGCTGTAGTTATTAAATAAACTTCTGAAGACATGTAGATATTTGGAAAATACATTTTTTCTCATTTATTTCCCTCTGAAACTCAGAAATATTTAATAGAGGAGCTTATACTACGGGAATGACACATGTAGGGTTTTGCTGATTCCTGATCTGAACTTCTCTGACACCTTGCACTTGACACAACACAGGTGTTTTATGTCACATGGGGAAAATAGTAGCATAATGAAAAGGAAAAAGTGTGTTTCATGCACTTATTTATGAACTTTCATCTGCTTTCATCAGAGTCAATGGCTGGCAAAATTCCAATCAGCTTTGGTAGGAGAGGGTGATAAATTTAACCATCAAGTCGGCTCGATTTTGAGTAACCCTGTATAAAGGTGAGGCTTTCAAGGTGCAAGGAGAAAATACTTTCCCAGCAGACATTTTTAAGCTCAAGACTGGACAAAGTGCTCTTGGGTACCATGATTATGTGTAGTCTTACCTCTTTTTAATTTTTTTTTTTGGTGAATTCCAGGTGTAACACAGTATATTTGCAAAGGGCAAAAATAACAGGCAGCCGTGAAGAAAAACACCTCTGGTTTCATTTCAGACCTGGAGCTGGGGATGAATCACTGCAGAGCTGCACCCTTCACTCTGGGCACACTTTCCAAAAGCTGCTTTTCCACCCTGCTCCCCCGGTGGTTCAGAAATAAAGCAGACTCACAGAAAGTCCTGAAAAAACCCCTTTGTAGACAATCACTCTCTTGTTGTTCTGGGCACTAGAAACACCATTTTCTTGCATCTGCTTGCGTTTTCAGTTTTGCTTTCTGTACTGTAGAAGTTTGTTCCAGGCAGTTGAGTTAAGCCCTGGCTCAGTGGTTTAGGGCACACACTCAATTTGAAGTACCAGAGTAGTCCTGTTAAGTCCCACAGAGCTGATTCCATGCCTGAAATTAAGCGTGGTCTCAGGAGATTTGATGGATGGGGGATTTTCTTGTCCACCCAGTGAGCTAAAGGGACAAAACCCTTGACCATCTGCTTCTGGATTTTAATGAAAAGTTATGACTTACTTATGATCTTCTTCCAAATTGACGTCTGTTTATATTCAGATCAGAAAAGCATCTCAGAAGCCCTGTCAGGTTGCCAAAAGCTGTGTGCTACTGGATCTTTCACATCATTTACTGCTCAGTGTTTACAAGAGTGTTTTTAATGCACCATTGCCTGTAGGAATGCTGTAGGCTGCTACTGATGGGATATTTCACTTTGGACTCCCTCTATCCCAGATTTCTTTCCCCAGAAAAAAAACCCCACCAAAATTAAATAACTGTGCTAGTTAAGCTAAAGGATGTTGCTAGCTCTCAGTTTCTAAAAATTCAGTGGATGGGCCAGATAGTTCTTTGTAACAGAACTATTTGGGGGAGTCACAGTCCACATCTGCACAGGTATAAGGGCAGGTGGTGGAGGATGTTTCCAAATATCCATAATTTAAAGTGCAGACTCACTCATGCGTTTATGCCATTTGTATTTCTGAAAGGGAAGCAGAAAAAGCCAACGTTTCACTCACAAGGAGTCATCACAAAAGCTCTTCTTTAGCGTTTGTGTCTGAAACAAAAAGCAGCTTTGTTTTGCTCAGCTCTGTTTGGACAGAAATAGGCTGCATCCCAGGGTTATATTTAGTGGTGTGTGGTAGGAGAGCAAAACTAAACCTGAGAAAACATTGCCCAAGTGCTCTGGTTGTGAGAGGAGGGGCTGAATTCACCACCACGCAGTGGCAGGTGCTGAATGTGTTTTCCCTCGTGGTTGTTTGTCAGGCCTGTGGCTGACACAGCAGTTGCAGGGCTTTTACACAGGGCAGATTTCATATGTGATGTGTTTAGAGGCATCCTGGAAAAAGTGTGCTAAGCCAACATTTTCCAGGCAACATTCAAGGCCCTCTGCCTTCTCCTAAAGAAGATGTTGTCATCCATTGAATGATGTTGGTGATATATTTTATTTTTAAACTGAAAGTCATCAGCAGTTGATTTTTTTTTCTTTAATATTTGTCTTAACACACAGAAGGGTAAAATTAGTAGGAACACTGAGTAGAAAAAAAATTGGTTTTATTATTGAAGATGTACACTAAGTATCTCAGCTTCCTAAGTACTTGACATTTTATTAAAACACACCTGTGAGAATTGTAACTGCATTAGTTCCCGAGCCAGGGTAGTGCTGAGCAGTCAACACAATTGAGTCACTTGTCCTAAAAGGGGCTCCAAGAGGGCTGAAGAGGGACTTTGGACAAGGTATGGAGTTACAGAACAAGGGAGAATGGCTTCAAATTGACAGGGGGCAGGGCTGGATGGGATCTTGGGCAGGAATTGTTCCTGGCAGGGTGGGCAGGCCCTGGCACAGGGTGCCCAGAGCAGCTGTGGCTGCCCCTGGATCCCTGGCAGTGCCCAAGGCCAGGCTGGACATTGGGGCTGGGAGCAGCCTGGGGCAGTGGGAGGGGTCCCTGCCATGGCTGGGGTGGCACTGGATGATTTTAATGTCCCTTCCAGCCCAAACCACTCTGTGATTCCATGGTTCCACGAATCTGTGACTTGCCTCTTGTTTAGTGAGGCCACGGCACAATTTCAGGAGTTAAATGGCAGGACTAAAAGAAAGCTTGTTAGTAATGAGGTATTGCTAAAGAAACCAAACCCCAGCTAACACCCTCCTTCCCTTGCCAAACAACCTCCTTACATTTAAAGGTATTCCCCGTGGCTGAGTTCTTTATTTTGATTTTTGTAACAATTTTTCTCCCTCTGATGAAACACGTTGTAGACATTAAATTAAGGGACAAATATGTCTGTGTCTGCCAGAAAGAAAACTGTGATGCAATTAAAATGCCATTAGGGAACCCCCTGTGGGATGTTAAACCTAAAGACTCTATTCAGAGAGCAAAGCCAAAATTAAAGAGGTGTCTGGTTGCAGATCCTCTGCAGATTTCCCTGTCTTGACTACAGTACCATGGAGACTGAGCTAGTCAGGAGCTGAAAGGTTTTTCCAGTCATGCGTGTGGTATTTTGAATCATGGCTTTGGCAAATGTTCCCCTTTTTTGTGAGCCTTACGTAGGAATGTGAATACATTGCATGACATGAAGTGCAACTGAGTGTGGAACAATGATGGCAGTGGAGGTGGGCAGCTCTCCAAGCCTTGGACTGCTTGGACAACGGCAGTGAAGAATAGTTTTCCCCCAGAAAATGTGAATTAAGTGCATTTCTGTGTTTCTCAGTTGTCTGTGAGATGTTTGGAGAGGGAAATGCAGCTCCTTGCAGCCACCAGGCTGAACAAGCTCGTGATCAAACCTCCCTTCCATGTCTGGAATTAAATTATTAGTGTTTATAATTTCTGGAGAGAGCTGAGAGCCTGATTCTGTGATAACAGAAATCAGTATGTGGTCCATTGAACCTGGTTGGTGTTTTTAGACAACTGGAGGAATCAGCAGAGTCACTGGGTGTAGGGTACTGAGTTTCCAGGTGCTCAACTCCCAGTTTTCCATTTCATTCCAGGTGATTCTGTGCAGGTGATATTTATAAGGACTGGAATAATAATGGAAGCACACCTTTCTTGTATGCCTAGGAATTCTCCAGATGACTGCAGCGTGGCAAAAGGAGGGAAGATGGTGAGCAGCTCAGACAGTGTCGGGATGAACTATGGAAATTACATGGAAGAGAAGCACGTTCCACCCCCAAACATGACGACCAATGAACGAAGAGTCATTGTGCCAGCAGGTTAGACCCTCTACACCAAAATGGCAAGCTAAAAAAAGATGCATTTCTCTCCAATCCACTAGGAGTATTTCAGAGGGTTTGGAGAAAAGTAGTGAGGCAGGTGATCAGGAGGAAAAGAGCAGAAAGTTTTAGGGGTTATTGAGAGAATGAGCTGAGAGGGATCACAGTGGGAACACCTCCAATCTGTTCTTCCCATTTCAGCAGCAGAATGGGCTGATAAAAGGCACTCAGATCTTATCTGACTCCTGTAGCTCCTTTTGGAGGATTTCACCCTAAAGTGGGCAAAAGGAAGAACCGTTTCCATTTCTCATCCCTTGGACAAGCTGGGTGCAGGGTGTGTGGGAGAGAGAGAAAGGACCACTGTAGCAAGGTTATCTGTGAAAATACCAAAACACAATCGTTTCTGTGGGACCAAACAAGGCATGAAAAGCCTTTATGTGGGTTATCCCCTGAGTCTGGGCAGCATAAAACATTTTAATAAACAAACTGGCAACTCCACTGCAATGTAAGAGAACAATTGAGAAATTCTCAGTCAGCCTTGGCAGGCTTGGCTGTGGGATTCAGCAGTTAGTGGGACAAGAAGGCTGACTTTTTGTCACTTCTGGCTGCCTTGTCCTCCAAACAAACCTGGAATATTTTGCAGAATAATTAGGACACCTGTTTCCAAGTCAAAGCATCCTGGCATCTGTGGGTGCTCTAAAGCACAGGATACGCCCAGGGTAAACTCCACACCTGCAGCCAGGAGGGAATGCTTTGCTGCTGGTTCTTCTCCAGCAGAGAGGTGCCTGCCTGAAATATTTCTGCCTCTGCCATGTTGCTTAATATTCTTACAGTTTTTCAGTTGCTTAGACATGCAAGAGTACTGACTGTGGCCAATTTTGCAAGCTGTGATTATTTCAGTTATTTGTCAAGAAAGGTGTGGACAAATCTGTTGCAGTGTCCCGTGCAATGGTATTGTCATTTCTGTTCTGGACCCAGCAGAGTGATGCTCTGAATAATGAGTGTCCTGCCCACACTGAAATACACAACTTTGGAATGTTCTCCTAAAACATTTTTCTTCCTGGTGTTTGACACATTTTTTTTTTTTTAAAAAAGTCTTTTAGTAATCCTTAGCATGGTTAGCTCAGCAAGGGATTTTTTTATTTAGTATATTCCTGGAGGTGTGTTTGAGGTGGATTTGAATGAGTTTCAAGGAAGAAGATGGACACAGTCACAGCTTTGCTGTTTTGAGGTCACCTAAATAAATTATTGGGTGCAAATCAGTTGGTTTTGATTACTGCATAGGCAGTGGGCAGTTCATGTGGTAAAGTTAGAAGTAAAAAAAAAAAAATCACATTTCCAGCTGTGGTAATTTTCTATTTTTCATAAATAAGGAGTGTTTAAAAACACAGACATAGTGAAAATATTTGGTAAATTTCCTGGTGTTTGGTTGTTTACTTCAGACCAAACTGAACTTCTCAGAGTTCTCTGCTGTAGGTGAGAAATCCCATCCAGATCCAAGATTTACCACCAGACTTGAATCCCTTCAGATTCCTGTTTATTTCATATCAGATGGAAGCATTATTTTAAATGTTTTTTGATGGAATTCAGGAGGTTTCCACCTCTTTCAGACCAGCCTCAACAACAGTCAAAATAGAGGGAATGACACTGAAGTTGAGCCATAGAAAAGCTATTTAGGCTCCCATTTATGTCCCAGACTTTCTTGGGATGGGCAACAGCCAGCTGACCTCCCTGTGCTCCATTCTCAGCCTTGAGGATATCAAAAACTCAGAATTGTTAAGATGATAAGGCAGAAACTCCTGAAGAATTTGTTTCCCCTTGGCTTCAATCTTTTCTCTGCAAAAAGTATAGATTCTTCATGGTAGGAGCTGAGGGACCTTTGTGTTGTTGGTTCCTTACTCAAGAACAAGGAAAAGTAAAAAGTGGAGGTTAAAATTAATGATTCATGAAAAAACATTTTGCTGGAAATCTGGACTGTTTGGGGGTTTTTGGCCCCACATGGTTTTGCCAATACTTCAGGTGTTGAGTAAAAACCCACGTGGGTGTAGCAATGTACAACACAGCAGTCTAAGAAAGAAAATGCAGAATATTTTAATATTCTAGTTAATATTATTCACTAGAGGCCCACCCTAGTTTGTGAAATACCTGCCCAAATCTGTGAGTGCTTACTTAGCCTACACCCAAGAAAGATTCGTTCAGACATGAGTCAAATAAAGGTAAGGATTGAACAAAGACTTTGGAAAATTGTTCAGCTACAGCTTGCAGTGCTGTCAGTGGGCCAGCAGCTCTGTTAATCTATGGCTAAAAATGCCTAAAAACAATGAGGCAGAAGAGCTGAGTGGGAGAATGTTGTGGTGGACCCCCCTGGGCCTCCCCCCCAACCCCAGCTGGGTCCCTGCCATGTCACTGAGTCAGGTCTGCCTTAGGTTCCAGCCCCCCGGGCTCTGATCTGGTTGGTTGTTTGTCCCATCTCTGCCCCTGGGATCCCCTTTCCCCCTGTCTGGGATAAAACCAGCAGGACACAAAGCCCCTCCCTCTCACCTCGCTGACTTTTGCCGAGGTCGGGTGCTCTGTGCCCTCCAGGACAGAGGGAATAAATGACTTAACATCAAAAGAGGTTTGAGCTCTATTTCTCTTCTCAACTTCTGCTCTGGGGGTAGCTGTCACTGACACTGGCTTAAGTGGGGCTGCACAGTCGAGGGATATTTAGGCTGGTTGTGAATGGTCTGAGGATATTCCAAGACATAAAGAGGCAAGCTCGCCACAGAATTAAGCAGTGGACAGCTGATAACCCCAAGAGGAGAAGGAGCTCACTCAGCAGCACGGGGTTTGTTGTTGACACTCAGAGCTCACAGTTCTCCACACTTGTTCTCCCTTGCACTCAGCACACCAAATGAATTCCTCCAGCAGTCAGTGGAGATTGTTTTGCACTGGCCCAGGGCTGCAGCAGTTCCCCTTCCCTGCCTAATTTGCTGCTGTGTGGCCCCCCAGACCCCACGCTGTGGAGCACAGACCACGTGCGCCAGTGGCTGGAGTGGGCGGTGAAGGAGTACGGGCTGCCGGACGTGGACATCCTGCTCTTCCAGAACATCGATGGCAAGGAGCTCTGCAAAATGACCAAGGATGACTTCCAGAGGCTCACCCCCAGCTACAATGCAGACATCCTCCTGTCACACCTACACTACCTCAGAGAGAGTAAGCCAGTCCTGCGTCGTGTCTGCCAGTCAGTCCTGAGTTTATTGCTGTGAATAGTTGGGTTTTCAAATGTCGGTTGCAAGTGTTGCTGTTCCTAAGAACATAATAGGGAGCCCAGCCCAAATCCTAATGAATTTGATGGAAAGATTCCCATTAATTTCACTCATGTTTATCAAAGAGCAGAATTAGGGACTCTTTTCTATGTATCTACCTCAGAGAAAAATCAAGTTGAAGCTCACCATATTCAGCAGGAAGAAAAATCACATGGGGATCAGTGCTAATGTTTTTTCTGGTCACATACTCATTTCCTTCCATTTTAACTAAACAAGAGTGCAAACATTGATTCATAAAGTGAATTCCAGGCATGATTCTAAGGACTGGCAGCAGTTTGCTGCACTCTGGATAGGATCGGGAAGATTTAACTGAATTGAACACAAAAAATTCTGTAAATTCGTGGAAAAAAAGGAACAGTCCCTGAAGTCCAAATGCAGATTTATTGTCGTGCATGGCTAGAGTTTCAGTGGGAAAAAAGGGACTAGGGATTACCTGGCTTGAGGGCTTTCCCCTAAGCTTGAGGAAAATTTACGTCAGTTTAAAGAAGTTAAAACAAACACGGTTTTTAGAGAAAAAGCCACCAAGCATTGCAACACCAGTGCGGTGCAGTCTCCTCCACACGCACACTGTCAATAACCAGCCAGAAATTTTGTGCATTCATAATAATTAATTATGATATTGGATAAATGAATGCTCTGATTTACCCTGTAGCCCACACACCTCCCTCCAAACTGCAGGCTGTTTAGATAGACTCACATTCAGGCAATCCTGTCAGGGGAAAATATGGTTTAAAAAGATAATTCACGATTTTTTTTACATTTTGGTGTTGCTTTTTGTTTTGTTTTGTAGCTCCTCTTCCACATTTGACTTCAGATGATGTTGATAAGGCCTTACAAAACTCTCCACGGTTAATGCATGCTAGAAATACAGGTAATGCTGGCACTGCTCCCACTGCTGTAGGTCATCTTCTAAAAGCACAGGATTCCTTTCCATGGGCTGCTTGCTAAAAAAATGGAAGTGGTAAATCAGGAGGGAGACGAGAGAATCCCCTCCCTGCTGTCTGTGTGTTTTCTGCACAGACACACAGAGAAAAGGTGAGATCACACAGGGCCAGATGGTGCAAAAATGGTGCAAAAGTTTCTTGTGTCCTGCAAGGGAACGGAGCCCCTGCCACAGCATAAAACTGCAGGTTTGGGGCCTTTCACCTGAGGATTTTTTTGGTCCTTCTGTCTCATTCTACTGACAGATCTACTCCACAGATCCCTAGAAGCTTCTTGGAGCTCAAAAGTGCTTTGGGCTCTGGGTAATGGGGGTGTCTCCCCTCCCATGTAGTAAATATTGTGTAAATCAATAAAATTCCTCCTTAAGCAGTTAGCTCATCTCATTTTCTGGCTATGTGGAACTTGAGCTGGAATTTCCACTAAGTCTTATGTTGTTATTGCCACTAAGTTTGATCTGGATGTAAAATGTTTTTTGTTTCTATTCACCCTTCTGTTAATTTGGCCCAGGAAAGTGTTGAGTGTAGGTAGGAGAATGACACATGCCTTGTCTGTCTTTAGGATGCAACTTAAAATATTTATGAGCATAATTCAGAATCTATTTTAACTTGCTCTAACAGTTGTGCAACAGAGGATGGCATGGAACTGTACAAATAATGTGGTTTATATCCCTACAAAAGACGTTTGGAATATTGCATGATCATGCCTGAGGGTATTAGTTACCTACAGTGACCAGAAATAACAATTCTCTTTGAGAACGGAAAAAGATAATACAACGAATAATGCAAAAGAAAAAAGACAACAAAACTTGGATTGCAATGCTTCTTTCATATTTTATTTCGTTTTTCACTCTGAGTTTCGTAGCAAAATCCACCAGATTAGAAGATTTTTCCCTGAGATTAGAGGTTTGCCACTGGTCATCATGGCAAACAAAGTCCTGCTGTGGGCTGTAGGCCTGCTGCAAACCCCACCAAAAGCAACAAAAAATTTCCTATTTACTTTGATGGGGTTTGGAATAAGATTTAAGTCCTTTTTAAAAATAGATGGACTTGATGGTCTTTTCCATCTCTGGCTTTTGAGATTCTAATTTGCCAAGCAGTTTCCACTAACAGATATCCAAGTGTTGTTCAGCAGTTCTGTGTATTATCTTTTTCTCTATGTGTGCACTGACGATGATATTCTGAAATTCATTTCACCAAAATGAGGTTATCTGTCATTGGAGAGTGTGAACAATAATGTGCTGCTCATCAGCATATGGAAAAATCAGTTGTTTCAATTTTTGGTGGACTACAAAAGAGTTAAAACAAAAAATCTTGAAATCAGCAGTAATTGACCTTTTTCATGTTCCTGGAGAGGGTCATTAGAACTGCATTGGTGAAGTCAGAGCAATTTCCCTGAGAAAAGGGAGATTCCATTCCCTACATCAGGCTCAACATTTTTCATTTTTTCACTCTGAGGAAGATTAATGAGATTTCTGAGGGTCTGACCCAAAAGTCTCTGTTGAAAATGTGAACCTTTCTGGGAATGCAGAAATGAAGGCAAAGAGGTTTTATTTCAGAGGATACAAAGCCACCTGCCCAGGTGGAGGTGGTTGAGGTAGAAGGGATTTCCTGAACTTGACAGGACTCCTTTCTCAAAACAAATTTTGCACAGACTTTTATCCAGTAATTTGAATGGATTTACATAGAGGTAAAGATTATTAGAATGAAATTTATATATAAACAGTCCTAAGGCAGAAATTAGTTATTCTGAGTCTTCATTCATTCCCACTACAGGAGGGAAAACGTGGGTGGATTCAGGGACTGTGGAAATGAATCTTTAGGTGTTATGTCCTTTTCTTTCTCTTCAGGAGGTGCCACTTTTATTTTTCCAAACACATCAGTTTATCCAGAAGCAACACAAAGAATTACAACCAGACCAGGTATGAACAATGACCACATTTTGTGTGCTGTGATCTTACTCATTTCATCTCTTGAAATATCTCATTCTTTTCCTCCTTCGACTCCCCTTTCATAAATAGGAGGTTCTATTTTGAACACACACATTTTATACTTATATCACGTATATGTGTGTCCATGTAATTGGGTAGAGTACAATAATGAAATAGAGAAGTTCAATAAGTCCATTTCTTCCACAAATCTCTGTCTTTGAAGCAAATGTATCAACTTTTTAAAGCCCCAGGGAATCAGAAACCTGAGCTCTGTTCACTGGTTCTGTTGCATTGTCCCAGCACAGTCACTTGTCAATGCCCTTTAGCTCTCTGTTTGTAAAACGGGGCTAAAATTCCATTTTATTTGAAGTCTATTGTGGAAAAATACTCTAAAAATACAGGTACCTGGCTTCTCTTGCTACCTACATTTTATTTATGTTTGAGGCAAGCAAAACCCACAACAATCTGACTGTGAGTTTAAGAGTCTTAAATAAATAAAGTCAAAACATAAGGAAGTTCTTAATGCTCAGAATTTTGAAGCCTCTGAAAATGTTGTGGATGTGGTGATTTTTGAAAGGCCAGTGGGAATAATTAAAGAAGGTGAGGACATGGCTGTGAAGCTGAAGATTTTCTTTTCATGATCCCTCACCACAAAAAAATGCTGGAAAAATGCCTAATCTGGACATTTGCTTTTCCAATAATGAGTGCAGAATACTAAGGGACATCAGGAGGAGCTACAGCAAAACTCTAAATTCAAAGGAAATTCATTACTGAGCCAGAGGCATAAATCCAAGTGTTCTGAAGGGACATGCACAGGAATTGGCTGAGCTCTGGTCTGAAGACACATTCTCACATTAAAAAGAGGGGTTTTGAATAGCAGTTATTTTATCTGTGCTCTAGGGTAGAATCCAGGAGGGTACATACAGATAACTATTTTATATACACTTGTACACATGTGTAAATGCATGTCTGTAGATTTGTTAAGTGTTAATTAGAAAATACAGATAAGGAAACAACTGCCAGGCTGTTCCATCAACAAATTCAACCTGTTTGGATCCTTGGAAATCAAGCTCTGATAGATTTTTTTGTTTATATGGAAAAGGGAACTGCTGATCCATTGCATTCAATTTGGCTTTCATAAGGCATTTACCAAAATGCCCCGCAACTGTTTGCAATAGAATTTAAATCAGCCTATCATAAGAAACAAATCAAGAACTGCTTAATTAGCTTGTCACCAGTAATGGTCATCTTAAGTTAAGTTGGGATTGTTCAGCCTGGCCAGGAGAAGCTTTGGGCTGAGCTCAGGGTGGCCTTGCAGGGCCTGAAGGAGCTGCAGGAAACCTGGAGAGAGACAATTTCCAAGGGCTGCAGGGCCAGGAGGCAGGGAATGGCTTCCCAGTGCCAGAGGGCAGGGCTGGCTGGGATCTTGGGCAGGAATTGTTCCCTGGCAGGGTGGGCAGGCCCTGGCACAGGGTGCCCAGAGCAGCTGTGGCTGCCCCTGGATCCCTGGCAGTGCCCAAGGCCAGGTTGGACATTGGGGCTGGGAGCAGCCTGGGGCAGTGGGAGGTGTCCCTGCCATGGCAGGGGGTGGAACAAGATGATCTTTAAGGTCCTTTCCAACCCCACCCATTCTATGATTTTGTTGTTACTAAAACCCAGAGATTCCTCTAAGGGATTCCTGTCCAGGTACCCCGGATGCTCCTTAGGGAGAAACCACTTGGCAGTGTGTTAACAGCTGAAAATACAAGTTGGGAAATGCAGCACAAGGCACAGGTTATTTGCATATCTTACTGATTCCAAATGAGCCCCCTTCACTCATGAAGGAACAACTTAACACAGTCATCTTTATTTATGGCACGGTGACAGCCTCTGCTCTGCTGTTGGCCAGAGTGGAAAATGTGAACAAATGAAGGGCCATGGTGGAGAGTCCCATGGGAAATGTGGCTGTGCCATTAAATACCCCCACAGTGTGGCCTTGCATGGAAGGCTGTGTCAATCATCCCTTATCAAAAAGGCTCTCTGCAGGATTTGGAGGTGCTTAGAAATGTCTGGGAAAGCCATGGGAATATGGAAAAATCTTTGGAGCATGTTGAGAGATACAGAGGTTTGAAATTGTTCCAATCACAGCCTGGGGTTGAGGAAACGTGATATAATTATCAAATTAAAGAGTGCCACAGAGCACCTGCTTAGTGTCAGTTTAAGAAGAAGGGATATTCCAAATAAATCAGACATTTTCATGAAGCATCAAAGCAGACTGTGGCACCCAGGAGCTCTCAGTGGCACTGGGGAATGGCAGCACAAACCGTGATGAGAAAACAAAGCAGAACTATAGAAACAATTGCCAAACAAAAATCCAGAGGCTCCAAACTCTCAGTAATTCCCAGCAGAAGTGAACTTGTAACATAAGGCCAGAGGGACCTGGTGTCCTGCAAGAAAAGCTATGCCAGTTGAGAGGATTTTAGGCAAAGACTGGAATTAGTCTATTTTCCACTGGACTTGAATGAAAACTGGGATTTTTTGTCCCCTGATAGGGTCTATGATTTCAGTATTTGTTTTATCCTACTTGTGATGGGGAAATAAAATGTTAATTTTCTCTAGAGGAAAAGGTTATAAAGCACGTTTTGGACATGGGGAACTCTTCCATTTCAGTATTTTTACCTAACTCACTTTTAAAATGACACTTAGGAAACAAAATGCTTTGTGTCAACATCTTTCTGTGTTCACACAATTACTTGTGGAATTGCAGTTTGGTTTTAGGGTGTCTCTGTTCTGTGCAGAACTAAATATTTTCTACAAAAATCTGTAGTGATTTCAGAAGCATTGTTTTATTTTATCTTTTACAATTGAAAGCTGATGGACATCTCCAAAATCAGAATTTTTATTCAGAAAAAAAGGGGGTTTTGCAGAAATTCAGTTTTCTTTCAGGAAACTGTTTTGTAGGCTTATTCTGTGGCTTTCCTTTGAGTTAAATGTCACATTTCAACCAGACTGCAAAGAAGCTTTCCCATAATAAAGCGCTGTTCATGTGAGAGCAAAAGCAGACCCTGGGGACAATCACTTGATGACATGAAAAAGGTCAAAAATGAGGAGGGAGGGGGAATAAATAATGTTCAGTGGGAATCAGCCAAATCCTGGGGTGCAGTTCTTGAGAGAGTAATTAAGCACTGCCATTGTTAAGGCACTACAATAGAAAATGGGAAATGAGCAGGGCTTGCAGTGACAAAGGAGGGTTTCTCCAGTCACCTTTACAACAGAACATGAGGTTTCAGTGAGAGTAACACAATGAGGCTCTCAGGAGCTCAGGGACACCTGGTTGGGGTTTGTCTCTCCAAACAGGAGCATTCCCATCAGCAATCTGTCCAAGATAAGGACATGTTGTGCTGATATCTCATGGACAAGGACAGATCTACTTATCTGGAATAACAACATGTGTATCAAGGCACAATGCTGAACTAAGAATGAGGCTGGAAGTTTGCTCTATTTCAAGAAAAGCTGATAACTGGATTTTTCTTTTCATGGAGAGGGTGTAGTCAAAAGATCATCTTGTGATGTGTTGAGTTAAAAGGCAAAACATCTTTCTCACTGTACTGAATTTGTACCAAATGTGTTTCAAGTGCCTCCAAGTACAAGCACACACAGCATCTCCCAATCCTCTCAGGGCACAGGTGTTGATAATTTGGAGATCCAAAAATAGGAGAAAGGGGAAGAGGAGAAGGGAGAGAGGAGAAAGGAGAAAGGAGAAAGGAGATAGGAGAAAGGAGATGAGATTGTGGGTGGAGTTGTGGTTGGGACAGCATCTTTCTGGACAGGGAATGGAAAAACTGGAGGGAAAAATAGGTTCTTTATGTGACCAGAATCTGTGGCAAGGGAATCTAGAGAGGAGGTGGAGAACCTACCATGGAGAACCTGCCGTGGAACTGGCCAGGCAAGGCAGGGCTGGACAAGCTTTCCACAGTTGAGCCCCCTCTGTACAGACAGAACTCAGAACCCACTGGAATTATGACCAGAGTAATTGTGGAATTTTTTTTGCCAGATGGTCCAGTCTCTAAATGACCAGCAGTGTTGATCTCAGCCTGGGCAGGACAGCTGCAGGTCACAGTGGTGCACATGTACAGCAGTGTCCTGCTCAGAGATGAGCACCTGCACAATTCACAGCATTGTCTCTGAGGCTGTGGAATAGTTCTCAAGAAGTCAGGGATACCAGGTTGCTCATTATGAAAATGCAGTACAAAGATCAGTTGCAAATTTCAGCACAAGCAAAGGTTTTGAAGTGTAGGGTTCTGGGAGGTGGAAGTGCTGCCAGTGCCAAACAGACTAAATAAATTAAAGGCAATTTGGTTGTGCATTTCACACTTTACATTTTATTTCCATGCAATGCTGCTTCTCCCAGTGCTTGGAAAGGGGCAGACCTGCCTTGCACAGAGCCAGTCAGGGGCTGTTTCTTTGCTTTCTAAACTGGTCTCATTTCCAGACACGAATTCTGAAATAAAGCACAAGTAGTGTTGAGAGTCAAGACATCTGCACTGACTTAGTTCCACCAGGTGGGCACTGCTACCTTCCTGAGATCCTGGAAGTTCCATAAGTCTCTGATTTTGGCAGTAGTTTTAGCTAATGTGTTAAAGTCAGCTGTGGAAAAGCACAGGAAACTGCCAAAGATTTCTGAGGGGAAACCAAACATTTGAATTTACTACATTTGCTTTATGAAGAAAGCTTTTATGGTTTAGTTTTTTTCAATTTTTTTATATGCTAAAGCACTGAAATAAAATAGAAGTAATGAGTAAATGAAAGAAAGGGAAATGAAAATTTAGATGTGTAAATTGAAGGAGCTTGTCCCAAGAAGCAGAAAGGAATAAATCAACTGAAGCCTGTCTTCTTAAAAGGAAATACTGCTAGATGCTGAATTTGGGAGGTTTTAACAAAGAATTCCCTGCCTATTTCAGTAATTTTCCAAATCCCGAGTTCCCCCTAAACCTACTCTTCCTGGACATAACCACTTGATGCCATATCTGCATGAATGAGTGTCCTTTTCCTTCCCAGATTTGCCTTATGAGCAAGCCAGGAGATCAGCGTGGACGAGTCACACCCACCCCAGCCCTCAGTCAAAAGGTAAAAGCATCTGCACAGCTGGGGAAACATGGATTAGACTCCAAAGGGAATTAGAGGAGCTCTGGAGGGGTTTTATCTGTGCATTTTTTGAAAGCCAATTCTGGGAGGTGTCACTGGGCAGCCACATCCCTCCTTAAACTCCAACTTCATCACCATAGAGCCTTAAAAAGCTTTTTATGAGCTTTAAATCCTGTTGTGTCTATCCTGGAGCAGAGAGCAGCAGGAGTTCCACTCCTAGGGATCTCTCATAGGTTTGGTGAGCAACTTCCTGACTGGAAAAATAACTACATGTTGTTTTTTGGGTTTTTTTTCCATTTTTCAGCTACTCAGCCATCATCCTCAACAGTTCCCAAAACAGAAGACCAGCGTCCTCAGTTAGGTGGGTGTCATTTGGTTTGCACTCTGCCTGGGTTTGTTGAACATGATGAGAAGGGCAGCTCTCACCTACCAGCCAGACTGCACAATCTGGTTCAGACCCCTCCAGCTGGAGACCACTGAAACCCCAGCTGTTTTTGGGCTTGGCTCTGCAGCTGGATTTGGGATGAATGTAATGTTTAAAGGCAGTGCCAACCTTGCAGAATGAAAATGCTGTTAAAAAACTCTACCTACAGTGTGGGTGCAAAGGTGGAAGGTAGAGATGTCAAAAGACCCCAGTAGCTGAAATACCAACAGCTGGAAAATGTGCATGAGCCAAAAAAAAAAAGGGAATAGATTACAGCCTACAGAAACCCCTTTGAATTTGGCTCCTGAAACTCAACAGGAATATTAGAGAGATTCTCAGTCTGTTGGGAAACTGAGGAGAAAGTAGAAGTTTATGGGTTTGGAGAGTATTGGTTTAGCAAAATGGGGGCCTGCTGTGTTTTCAAAGCAGTAAATCCATGGGGTGGGACCTAATCCCTTATTGCAAATTCAGCTGTATTTTGGACAGGTAGCTGGAGAGCATTACAAAGGTCCTGAGTCAGTCATGGCTTTTGTTAACAGCAAAAGGTTAGAAGGAGGAAATCAAAGAGATTTAGAGGATATTCTTAGCTTAGAAGACTCTGAGCCAGTTTTTATCACATGGATTTTTAATCATTATTCTGGTTTTGGTTATAACTAAACAAGACTGTGCATGAATAGGTCTCATTAACTCCTGCACAGACTGCCTGGGAAGTATTACACTGATTTTTGCTCAAGCAGTGTTTTATCTAGTCTGGCCTTCAACCATGAGAATCTTCCTAGAATTATACTGATGATTTATGTAAGTCCTGAGGACCAGTCAATGGCTGTGTGTGAGCTGCAGATTATTTGAATGTGTAAGGAATGTAACCTGATTGTCTTGTTGGCTGTGGAAGTGACAGGGTCACTCAGTGCTTGCAGCCCATCACTATGGCTTTGGTCCTGCTGTCACAGCCTTCCCTTTTTCCCTGCTGGACTTCAGATCCAACTAATTTTTCATTTCCAGAGGGAATTCCGAGAGGGAGATGCTGAGATGCTACAGGCATTGTGGGGCTGACCCAGGCTCATCCAGTCCCAGCTGTGCCCCATGCCCATCTTGTCCCCAGCCCAGAGCACTGAGTGCCACATCCAGGCCTACCTGGGACACCTCCAGGGATGCACCAGAATGCTTCATAACAAAACTTACACTCTGAATAAATATTTCTGCATGTGATGCATAACAAAAGGCACACAGAGTTGGAAAGAACAACATGCAAATATTGCCATGCAGAGAGAGGAAATTGCTTAGGTGTTGGAGCTGCTGTCCCATCAGGCAGTGCACACTGCCTGTTACAAGGTTAAACAATAACACCTAAAGTATTTGCCATCATTTGGGAATGATTTTAACTCTTTCTCTCACAATTTTGTAGATCCATACCAGATTCTTGGGCCGACCAGCAGCCGACTTGCAAATCCAGGTGAGAAGGGGTTTTGCTGATGTAGGAGGCTTTCCTTTCACTGCTGAGTATCCCCACTTCAGCTTTAAGACCAGACCTGGGAGTGGATGTCACTGATTTTCCCACTCTTCAGTGAGATTTAGTGGGAGCTGATGATACCCAGTGTGTTGCAGAATTAGGTTTCTAAATTACACAAGGTGGGACTGAGAAATGTAGAGTCATTAAGGTTGGAAAGGACCTCTAAAGAATCCAGCCTTCAAAGCTGGAGTTTACTTCAGTTGCCTGAATATCAGGATTTGGTTCAGGGATGTAAGAGACCCCATCTGGTCTCCAGTTACCCCTCCAGAAAGGTGCAAATCTCTTACCAATCTTCATCAGATGTGTCCCAGTTCCTATTAATCCACAGCACAGTATCATACTGGCCTTGATGAATACAAAACTTTGGGATGAATAACCCAAGCCAGCAGAAATATATAGGAAAAAAAAAAAAAAAAAAAAAAAAAACAACACCAGGAAAGAATAATTGCAAAGAATAATTGGGTTAAACACTTCAAAAATGTTCTCCCACCTCAGGGAGGCAATGGGGTGCATTGTGGATAGGGATGTGGATAGCTTAGAAGGGAATCACAGACTCACAGAATCATTCAGGTTGGAAAACACCTCAAGGACCATCGAGTCCAGCCTTGGACCAGCATGTTTTTGCTGAAGACAGGGGATCTGCTGGGTGATTTGGTGGCTCTGGTGCAGATTGTGCAGATTTCAGTGCTCTGAGTCTGCAGGCCACACTGCAGCTGCACAGCACCACGACTGACACCACAAGGGACTGACCCTGTGTGTTCCACTTGCCCAGGGCACAGCATTCCTTGTGCCACACGGATCTCCTCAGCCCCCAGTGACAGTGGTTCATTTTACAACAACCTATGGCTTTTGAAGGCCTGAAATTGGCAAAATGCTGATCCCTTTCCTTTCACTTCATCCCCAGTGGAGCACAGTTCTAGATTAGCTGACTTTCTAAACAGTTTTGTGTGGCAGAGGAAAGTAATTAAGTATGTGTTAAGGGTAGGATTTTCCAAATGGCCTGAGGTGGTGGGGGTTTACAGGCACCACTGGTTTTAACTGGAAGTGGGGGCCTACATGCCTTTAATTTGTTCATAAATCATGGCTTTTCAAATTTTATCTAAAGTGTCCATTTGGTAGTCTTCATTACTGTGGATGACACTAACATGATCTGGATTGGGATGCTTTTTTAACATTTGGAGATGGAATTCCTCCATGCCATCATTCCTGTGCTTTCACATGTTTTGTGTGTTTATAAATCGGTGGAATTACTCTCTCATTAAAAGGAAATTGACAGCAACCATTTATTTTCATAGGACTATATATTACATTTGGAAGGCAAGTGTTTATGTTAGAACATATGTTGGATTGCTTATTCAAAAATTTGTGTTTTGTCCAGTGCTGAACTGTTTATTGATTTTCAAAGCCTAATCCTCTTGTTATGTTTCGTGTATTAAAACTTGCATGCCTTGCTCATACCACAGATTCTTTTGTTTGTTTGTTTATTTAATGCATGTTAATGGAACAGAAGAAATTCATTAAGGCCAGTTTGGATAAATACAATTTAAATGAATATGGGTTTCAGTTGCACTGAAGTATAAACTGCTAATGGGTTTCAGATGCTGCTCTAGCTCAATATTGTAATTGCTACTATAATCTTTCTAAAGAAAAGCTTGTTTATTATACCCACAGAGCTGGTTTGGATAAAAAAGAGAAAGAAACCTAACCGATTCCTGGTCAGAGATGTAGTTCAGAGTTAGCACATCCAGGCTGGTTGGCAAATTCTGCTGACACTGTGCTTGTGAAACAGATTGCGTCGCAAGCTGCTTCAGCTGCATTTTGCATCATTTCAGTGCTGCTTTGTTAAGAAATGCTAAGCTTCCAACATGATTATCAGTGGCAAGGCCCTTGGAAATCTACTTGCACTTGTCCAAAATGGTCAAATTTTGTTGCCCTACCTCACTTTTGCAAAGTTTACAGCAGACTTAGCAATTTTCTTTTTGCAGTGGAATTGGCAGAGAGTGAGAAAAATACAACAGCAACACTATATGTCTTATTGTAAAATAATCATTTAAACTCATTCAAAGCAGAATGATGACAAGAATGTATTTTATGGACCTTTTCACTGTTCTTGCAATTGTTTTACCCTCTGGTTGTATGCAGTGCAACAGCAAGCTAATAAGTTTCCGTTCTGCATTTCCCCAAATGCTGCAAAGGGATGATATGGTTTGGCACAGGCCCAGCTTGCTCTAAACTTCTCCATTTTGTGTGGGCTTATTCCATAGCAGAGAACATTTAGTTGCAACATAATGCTGTGAGAACAAGCAGAATGTTACGCAAGTGAAAGCTGTTTGTGCTGAACTTTAGGGATTAGTTTCCTAAATGAGCGCTGTATCATTTCCCCATCAATTGTCTGCGCTGAATGACATTAGGTAACAATTAAAGCTCCATGGAATGGCATTCTGCCACTCACATGAGGGAAAACATGACACATTACAATTATCCCTGCTCTTTAGGGTTTCTCTAGACCGTCCTGGGAGGAGGGGGACTGGTTAACAGTAAGAATTAGGAGCCGACATCACAGCATTTCCTAATGGGATCCTCGGGGAGAGCCTGCAGGATTGATGCCTTGACATTATTCACGCTATCCCCGCTTTGTTCCTCCCCACAGGGAGCGGGCAGATCCAGCTGTGGCAGTTCCTGCTGGAGCTGCTGTCGGACAGCTCCAACGCCAGCTGCATCACCTGGGAGGGCACCAACGGCGAGTTCAAGATGACGGACCCCGACGAGGTGGCGCGGCGTTGGGGCGAGCGCAAGAGCAAGCCCAACATGAACTACGACAAGCTCAGCCGCGCCCTGCGCTACTACTACGACAAGAACATCATGACCAAGGTGCACGGCAAGCGCTACGCCTACAAATTCGACTTCCACGGCATCGCCCAGGCCCTGCAGCCTCACCCCCCGGAGTCATCCATGTACAAATACCCGTCAGACCTGCCCTACATGAGCTCGTACCACGCGCACCCGCAGAAGATGAACTTTGTAGCTCCCCACCCCCCTGCCTTGCCCGTGACATCCTCCAGCTTTTTTGCCGCCCCCAATCCGTACTGGAATTCGCCGACTGGAGGGATCTACCCCAACACCAGGCTGCCAGCTGCTCATATGCCTTCTCATCTTGGCACCTACTACTAAGTGGGGTGGGAAAATAAACACCAGACAAAGCAAAGACGCTTCTCACGGGGATTCGGTCCCTGAGGAATCGCCATGAACTCTGTTGGAGTGCTCGAATTAAAAGTGCCTAAAGAGACAAGTGAAGGTTTGGCTGGGAAAAAAAAAACCAAAATACATGTTAAAAATAGATGTCAAAAAGACTCTTTGTAGTAGGGATTTAAAAGGAAATATCCAAGAAGTATTAAGATACTAAAATGTAATGTATATGGGCATCGACTCTGTGGACCAAACAACAATAGACTATTGTAGGTAGAAGCATGAAATGATAAGGAAAACCTATGGAAGCTGGTGGTCTTAAAAAGTTGATAAGCTTGTGTGTAAAGTTTGGTATCATGCTAGTGCAAAACTGGGTCTTTACTACAGCAATATAAGTCTATAGTGACCTAACATACAGTATATGGATCGTTACAAAAGAGAGGGAAAAGGGAAAAAAAATGAAAGGAATAAAAAGCCTATCTGTATTTAAAAAATAGAAACATATCAGTGGAAGAGACTGGTTAGTGTGGAAGCTGATTTGGAATAGAACAGCAGTGGTGTAAGTAAAATGAAATGAGATCCATTCATCAGAGTGAATCAGCTGCTCAAACTGTGAAGACAATCCAAACTTTCAGATTCCTTGACAGTTTTACAGGAACCCTGAGCCAAACGTGGGAAATGAGAATGTGCTGGAGGGCAAGTGTATGATTGTAGATCAGTGGCCTGCACCTGACAGAGGAAGCAGGAAGGAGAAGGAGGAGGATGAAGGTGGTGAGAAGGGGAGGAAAGAAACTTCTTGACCAGTAGAGACTGAAAAGACTGAAAACTGTGTAGTGTTGGGACTATGAAGAAACACTTGTTTGGACTTGTGAAATATATTGCTCAGTATTATACCATTCCCAGTATTTCAGGAGGAACAGACTTGATTTAGTAGTAATAAAAAGTGGTAAAAAGGGAAAAGCAGAAAAAGCAAGAAATCAGAATATGCATCTCTTTTTTTTTTTTAGGGAAGAAAAAAACAAAACTGGAATTGTGTTTGATATTTAAAAGTTACCAGTTAGAACCTCATCATTACTAAGGGAGTTTGTTTTCTATTGGTTAGAGCAAGAGACAACCCTTGACTGCCAAAATCAGAAATCACCTGAGTATTTTTGTTAGGCGGGCGCCAGTTTTTCTTATCGAGTCGCGAACGCTGTGCGTTTGTCAGAATGAAGTATACAAGTTCAATGTTATTTTTTTTTTCCTTTTTATATAATTATTATATAACTTATGCATTTATACACTACGAGTTGATCTCGGCCAACCAAAGACACACACACACACACACAAAAAAAAAGGGACAATCCAAAAAAAACTATCGTGGCCTTGAATTTTAACTCTGTATGCTTAATGTTTACATTATGAACCTATTAGTCCTTAGATTGCAGAATGTATGTAATAAAATAAGCTTGGCCTAGCATGGCAATTCAGATTGACACTGTGGTTTGCATTTGTATTTGCATTTTCTTTGTGGGGCACCCATGTCAGCTCTGCTACTTGCCAGGTTAAAATAGGCCAGGATTTTTGGGTTGTGAAAAATGTAGGAGCAAACAGCCTAAGTTGGAAGTGCACAGGTGCTGTGTATCTTCTTTTCCAGACAGTTCTGCTAAAACACTTCCAGCCCTTCTTTAACAGTGCCTTGCCATTCGTGTGCTGAACTTCTCCCCAGTTAGTCCCCACTTAATTCAGTCATAGCTCCACATCCAAGACTGGAAATGAAGCCAAAGGGAGGTCTCTAAGGAAGAGTATTGATACTCAGAAATTATCTTTTGTTGCTGTCAAGTTATGCTGCAAAATCTCAGCCTGAGATGTATCTTCCTCCTGAATAATGTGTTGCATTACCATGCCCTCTTGCCCTTAATACATTCAGTATCATTACTTGTAAATAAAGTGAATAATGAATAATTTCCATTATTCTCTGCTTTAGAATGGAGTGTATGGCAGCTTGCTCATCTGTCGTGGCAATCCATCCTGGCTGTTTACAAAGGGCAGGAGTTTTTATTTTTGTCTTCCAGCTTCAGAGGCTTCCCACTCTGTACCCTGGGCTCCAGAACTGCCTACTGGCATCTCTTCATTCTTTCCCAACACCATCTGAAGAACTGGTTTGGAAGATCAGCCCTGACATTTATGAGTGGCTCTCCACAGTGTTTACTGCAGGAATCCCAGACAGCTCAGCCCTCCGTATCCCATTTTTGCTGTTCTTTGGTCTCTTCTTTTTCCCAGGCAAAACGGGTGTGAGTTTAGGGTTTATAGGAAATGTTCTGTTTTTTGGAGAGCAGTGGGAGCCAACTCACCAGGCCTCTGTGTTAGGGGTGTCTGGGTGGCAGTTTAGAAGCACAGGATTGTGTTACCAGTGTGTGAGACTTGAGCAGGGAAATAAGCACTGTAAGTCTGTATTTCAAAAAAAAAACAACAAAAAAGAACTCTTGGAAAAGGTTAGTCACTGTTTTAGAAAGTTATGGAGTTATGGCAGGCACACCTACGTGTGACTATAAAGATAATAATTTGCCTTTCAGTGGAAATAAATCTACAGATCCTCACTGTCTGCTTCATGTGTGCTTCCAACCCAAAAATGGTAAGTGTATTTTTGAACCCACTTTTAATTAAACCCTAAAATATCCAGATGTAAATGAGGTCTTTGTTGAGATTGGCAAGGCCTGGAGGCCTCCAGAGCGTCCCCAGATCTCATGGGCTGCCTGCAGGATTCCCAGATTGTGCTGCCCCCCTGCTGTCCTGTGCAATGGGAACAACATCCTGGCACTGGGGTCCTCCTGCTGGGCCAGGGGTGGAGCCTCAGCAGATGGCCTGATGGAGTCCCCTCGTGTGGAAATCCCCGAGCTGGCCCCAGGAGGCTCACTGGTGAGCCATGGTCACCCATTGCAGAGCTACACCTTCCTGCACTGCCTTCCAGGAGCCTTGGAAAACATGGATTTTGCAAGAGGATATTGAAGGATGGAGAGACCCTACTGCTGCACTGGGATGATTTGTAGGGTCTCCCAGTGACCATGACAGGGGATGAGCCCAGATGAGCCAGAGCTGAGGAACTCTGTTGTCCAAACCATGAGAGATGTTCATAAAGAGGCACAGACAAACCCCAAGACCTGGGCTGGCCCTTCTCTTTGCCATTTAGCACCTGGACAACACGGTGCTGATGAGCCCACATTTGCACAAATCGGTAATATTAATAACTTTGGGCCTTTATTTAAGTTAGAGTTTCTTCTAAAGTCAACTGTCAGCCAAGCTGCAGACTTCACCCACATTCTGAGGAGTGCATGTTTGGTACCTCACAGTCCACAGCCTTCCTAACTGCCCACAGAAACACAGGGATCAGCAGGGATTTGGACTTTTCTTCTGCATATTTTTCTATCTCAGACTATTTCTTTCCCCAGATAAGATATAATTTTAAAAAAATTCCTCATTACAAATGTATTAAGGGTAAAAAACACATCCACTTTACCTGTATTATAGGGTTGGTGAGCCCATGATCTCAAGTTTTGGTCACACCAAGGGAATAGTCTCTGGTGACCTACATTTCTGGTTAGTCAGAAGGGCTCCTCACCCATCCACAAGGTTCAGTTAATTCCTGACTGAATTTTGCCTCCTGATACAACACAAATTCTTCATTCCCTCTCTGGGCAGTGGTGGGAGCACTTGGGACATCTTTGCAACAGATCCAGCCTGCATCCTCCAAAGTGTCCTGGCTCTGCTGCTGTCCCCTGGGTGCTGTGACCTCTCCTTGGGGGCACTGGCAGCTGGAAGGACATCAGAGCATGACCCAGCATGAGCTGTGCTTGAAGAAAGATTAATGAGGATATTTTGAGCTGGTTAATGAGGCTATTGGGCCAACTGGAATGTGGGAGATTGTTTCCAAAATTTAATTTGATTGCATCACAGAATGGTTTGGGTTGGAAGGGAAATGAAGGTTCCAACAGGGACCCCTTCCACTATCCCAGGTTGCTCCAAGCCCCATCCTTGACACTTGGACACTTCTAGGCATCCAAGGGCAGCCACAGCTTCTCTGGGCATCCTGTGCCCAGGCCTCACCACCCTCTCAGGGAAGAATTTTTTCCAAATATCCCATCTAGCCCTGCCCTCTGTCAGTTTGAAGCCACTCCTCCTTGTCCTGGCACTCCAGGCTCTTGTAAAATGTCCCTCTCCATCTTTCTTGTGGGCTCCCTTCCCAGCATTTTTTGAAAAGGGCACATATTTTCAAGAAAACTAATAAAACACCCAAGGTTCTTAGGCCAGGAATTGCCCTGAGGTGTCCTTTTAAATCACTGGAGTGAGGATTTCTCAAAACCAGGCTCAGAAAATGTCGGGGTTGTGTGCCAGAATATTGGTCCATATATATGTTATAAAGACCTAAGGGCAGAATGATTTTCTGTGCACAGTCCTGGAAGCAGTGAGGAATTCTGCTTGGGAAATCCCATCCATCCCCCTCACTGTAACAGAACTATTTTCTTCTGTACATTTACTGGTGTTTCCTTAACCTTCTCCTTTGAAAAGGTCTCAATTCCAGGGTATTTCCACTCAATCCCGTAACACAGAGCCCAGCACATCTCATTGTCAAAGAGGGGTTGTTTTTTTTTATGTTTTCCTGCCATTTTTGTATTTTGCAGTTCCTTCTGACTCCACTCCCCAAGCATCACCCTCCGGAGTTCTTCGCCTGCCTCAGTGTATTCGGCTTTCCAAATATTTGGGGTTTGTTTTCATGCTCCCTTTGAGTGGATGTTTGCCAAGCTTAGACATAATCCACTTCACAAACCCATCCCTCTTCTTCTCTGACAATTGTTAACGGGCTCTGCTTCTTTTTCTTTTGGTTTTTTTTTTTTTTTTTTTTTTTTTTTTTTTTTTTTTTTTTTTTTTTNTTTTTTGTTTTTTTTTTGGTTTTTTTTTCCTTTTTCCCCCCTGTCTCTGCACATTGCCAGGCCTGATGTCTCCTCCTGTCTAAACCATTCCCATTTAGGACTTTTTTGACTGCCCCTCCATCCCACTGGAGTCTGTTCTTCCCAGTCAAGCAGCTGATGCACTTGTAATCCTACCTGGCTGAAAGGTGAGCACCTTGAGCAGCTAAAATATGGATTCCCATGTCCCTTTTTCTTTGGAATTTCCTTCTCATGAGCTGAAGAAGCCTCCTTTCCTCGGGTGTCTCCACCAGCAGACCACTGGGAAGGTTTTTCCAAATTCTTGGGGTGAACTTGCTGCTCTTGGTTCCACCAGCTCATCCTGCCCCAAAGAAGTGCCTAAACATTTCCAATTTTCTTTGTGCTGAGGGTGTCATTTTTCTCCACAGAAAACTTTATATCTGCTCTGCTGAAAATCACAGGATTGCAGGATCATCAAGGCTGGAAGAAACCTTCAAGATCATCCTTTCCCACTGACACCTCAGCACCACCAGTATCACCCCAAAACCATGTCCCCAAATTCCACATCCAAGTGCCAGATTGGATACAGGGTTCTTAAAGAGGCACAAAAGCTTGGACTAAATGATTGCCACGGCACTTTTAGGCTTTCAAGCAGTTCCAAGAGAATGTGAAAAGCCAGTTTTAACTTTTAGGCACATCTTTACTCAATTCTGTCATATATTTTTGCAAAACTCCCAGTCTGTGTCACAAAACAGCCGTGTAGATCCCTTGGCCACCTGACACATGGGCACAGGACTGCAGGAATAAGAGAGGGCTTCAAAGGACGCTTTTCTTCACCCTCAGGGAGAAGAGCTGGATAGCTTGTGAAGCTCTCCAGTACTTCTGCAACCACAGCAGGCACTGGAATGGTCACTTTTAGAAATAATGTCCCTTTTCCCCCGTGGGTTGGGGAGGAACCTGCATTAGTGTACTTAAAATAGAAAGGGAAGGGGGAAAAAGGGGGGGAAATCAAAATATTCATTTGTTTTACGGCTGAAAAATCTCCTCATGCTGTCTGGTTCCCAGAAATTGGTCTGGTCCATCCCAGTTTGCTGGGATGGGAATGGCATTCGGGTGACCAGCCCTGAGTTGGATCCCATTGTGCTGGAGAGGGTAAATACAGATCATGACTAACAGATGCTGCTTTGAAGTGCTCCTATCTTTAAATACACAAGGCTAATAAATGCTGGAAAATTCTGTATTTTCTACCAAGACTAGGCTGAACATTTTCCACTCCAGCTCTTTCTTCAAAGAGGGGGGGGATGGAATTTTTTTTTTAATTCTTCCAGCATACGCTGAGGATAAATCCAGGAAATATGTGGAAGGTCCTTGGACATTGTGATGGGCTCATATCCTGGCACAGAGACACAGCTCAGAGCCTGGCTCCCCAAGGGACTGGAGTGTCTGAATGGCTGCTGGTTACAAATATGGAAAAATTCTAAGTGCCTCTGCATGGCTGTAAGCAAGTTGTAAACCTCCCACCACAGGTTTCCAAGGAAAAGCCAGAAAATCAGGACTCCAGCAAGTGGCACTTGGAGGAGGGTTTGGTTCTCAAAACAGGTGTGAAAATTGCCTTGGCTGTTCCTGGAAGATTAAAGTGCAGGAGAGGGGACATACAGCCAAGGTTGCAGGGAAATGAGAGAGCTTTTATCAGCAGGGCTTGGGAAGGGGCAGGAAAAATATGAGAGATAGGCAAAAATGGAGATGCAAAGAAGAAGAAAAGGAGTTCTGAAGTGCTGTCAGAGGGGTAGCAAAGTGCCATGACACTAACACCTTATTAACAATTTATGGAAGGGGATGGAAGGGGAGTTTAAGACATCCCTGCAGGGGTTCCTTGCTGCTGCTGGACCTGATTTGATGATGGTGACACCAGGGCAGCTCTGAGCTGCCAGCACACAGGGAGCCAACCAGAGCACCAGAACATGGGCTGACAACATGAAGGCAGCAACCAAAGAGGTTGACTTAGCTCAACCTCCCTTGCCCTCAGAAAAAGGGGAATTCCACAGGACATGGGATGCCAGGGAGGCTCCAATGGCCAGGGAAACCCAAACAGCTCATTTTCCTGTCTAACCATGGAAAGTGAGATGGATCTGAGGGATTTGGGGAAAGAAACAACAACTGGGTGTCAAGAAGTTTGCAGAAAGAGAGAAGAAATACCATGAGCCCGAGGGAATGTAGTGGTTCAGGAGAACAAAAAGGAGGTTTAAAAAGTGAATAAGGCCAGGTTTAGTTCAAAAACTGAGCCCAAAGGATGGACTGCAGAGCAGCTGTGATGTGCACTTGGGTAGGAGGAGGCAGGTCAGCACATCTGGGCTGAAGCAGCAGCCTGAGCCGAGGAGACGCTGGAGCGGGTAAATGTTGTACTTCATTTCTCTTTCTACACTTACCACTTTAATATATTTTCAGCTAACATTTCATTACAATTTCCACAAACATTTCATGTCACGACTTCATTACAATGCAGGCTGCAGATGGAACAGCTGTAAAATAGCCCTGCCAGTGCTGGTAATTTGCACTGGGAATGTAATATCCAGCTCCAGCCGCTGACGAGTGCTGTGCAAAATGAGCTAAGCGGCGTTTTTCATTTCTTTAACCACTTACCTCAACAATTAAATGTATTGCAATGCTAAATGGGGAGTATATAATCAGTCACTGCAGACTGTATAACAGCATCAGACCATACATCTCTGTTGTTTTGTCATGAGCTGTACAAAGTGCTGGCTTAGCATTCTGCAAACGGCTTTGTACACTCTTGTTATTTTAATTGTACACCAAAAACCAGCAAAGTTTCATTCATACTCTGTGTGTGTGTGTGTATCCTACTCTGTGCCAAATCCAATATTCTCTCTTTTTCCTACTCAGTGCAGATCAAAGAGGAAGGTTTTAGCACAGAAGGTTTTGAGGTGGGAGGCCAGTCACTACTTTAATATGTTTGATGTTCCATTGTCACTTCTGAACAGCTCTTGTGCTGAGACATGGTTGGTGCTCCCAGTTACTGCTGGATTTGTATTTCTCTGCTTTGGACAAAATCTGAGGTGTTTGGTTTGTGACTCAGTCACCTATTTCTCAAAAATGTCTGGTGGGCTTTACTCAGAATAGAATCACTGAATGGAAAGGACCTTAAAGATCATCTTGTTCCACTCCCCAGCCATGGCAGAGACACCTCCCACTGTGCCAGGCTGCTCCCAGCCCCAATGTCCAACCTGGCCTTGGGCACTGCCAGGGATCCAGGGGCAGCCACAGCTGCTCTGGGCACCCTGTGCCAGGGCCTGCCCACCCTGCCAGGGAACAATTCCTGCCCAAGATCCCAGCCAGCCCTGCCCTCTGGCACTGGGAAGCCATTCCCTGCCTCCTGGCCCTGCAGCCCTTGGAAATTGTCTCTCTCCAGGTTTCCTGCAGCTCCTTCAGGCCCTGCAAGGCCACCCTGAGCTCAGCCCAAAGCTTCTCCTGGCCAGGCTGAACAATCCCAGCTCTGGCAGCCTTTCCTCCCAGCAGAGCTGCTCCAGCCCTCTGCTCATCCTGGGGCCTCCTCTGGCCTCTCTCCAGCAGCTCCACGTCCTGGGATGGGACGTGGGGCAGCTCTGCAGGTGGGCTCTCACCTGGGCACAGGGGCAGAATTATGTTACAGAGAGTCATTGATTTTACCATGCCTTTCCCCCTATTTTGGCACAGTGTAAAAGGAGAGAAATCAGAAGTAAAGCAGCTGTATTTAGTCAGAATACCTGGCAAAATGTAGTGAAGTGAATGTGAGCTGACTGATGATAAGGTTTCCAAAAGACCAAAAGCAACTTAGGCTCTCAAATCTGATAGACTGATGGGTTTTATGTTCCTGAGACATTCCAGAAATCCCTCTCTGGTGCTTTGTCATTTAAGAAAGTCAGGTTCCTTTGGAAGGGCTTGAAGCTGAGAGCACAGTGCTGGGGTGAGCCTCCCTCCAGCAAAGGCAGCCATGGCGTTGGGGGAAAATGCCGCCATAAAAAATCGTAGAATAGGCTGAGTTGGAAGGCACCCACCAGGATCATCCAGTCCAACTCCTGGCCCTGCACAGGACACCCCAGGAATCCCACCATGTGCCTGAGAGCATCGTCCAAATTCTTCTTGAACTCAGACAGGCTCCTAATGTCCAACCTGAACTTTCCTTGGTGCACCTTGAGACCCTGTCCTCTCATCCTATTGATGGGATCAGTCAGCTCCTGATTGATCAATCCCTATTGCTGATGGAGCTGTGGCTGTGCAAGGCACCAGGAGTTTTTCTCTCCAGCAAATAAATATAAAATCTGTTTTTAAAAGCACAGGAGTGGTATGTGAAGGTGGGTTGAGAGTTGGCTGGATGGGAGCCAGCCTGTACCCAGGTGGCCAAGGGGACTGATGGCACCTTGGCCTGGATCAGGATTAGTGTGGCCAGCAGGACAGGGCAGAGATTGTCCCTCTGTGCTGGGCACTGCTGAGGCCACACCTTGAGTGCCATGTCCAGTTTTGGACCCCACACTTCCAAAAGGACATTGAGGGGCTGGAGCGTGTCCAGAGAAGGGAATGGAGCAGGAGAAGGTCTGGAAAACACTTCACACATATGTGGAGTGTCCTTGTCCCCAGTGCTCCCAGGTAAAGTCTCCCCAGCCATCTCATCATTCCCACACCAGAACTCTGCAGGGTTTTACCAAGTGGTTTTTAAGTGGTGTTTTGGGGGCAATGTTTTGCAGCACAGGTCTTACCCAAACTCTCTCCCCTCACCTCTTTCCTCCCACTCTGTTGT
Source organism: Lanius ludovicianus (assembly GCA_013397235.1). Lineage (NCBI taxonomy): Eukaryota > Metazoa > Chordata > Aves > Passeriformes > Laniidae > Lanius > Lanius ludovicianus. Next base: position 226,555 of record VYXG01011134.1, read on the forward strand.
GGCCACTGAGAGTTGGAGCCACAGGATATTTTAGGATGCTCCCTGAGGTTTCTGTCTGAAGGTCTGGGCTGTGCCCTTCTCCCAGGCTGGAGCAGGCAGTGGGGCTGAGCCTGGTCCCCCAGGACAGCTGAAGGAGAGGCAGAGGAGCCTGAGAGTGGGACATGAAGGCTGCAAGGGCTGGAAATGCTGCAGTCAGTGCCCTGGGCTGGTTTTAGGCTGTTGCTGTAGTCACTGCGGGTACAACACCAAGGACCCTGCCCTTTTCCTGCCCCCGAGGAGGTCCCTGCGGTGTGGGTGGCAGTGTGCTCACCCCAGGGACTGCCCAGAGCCGGAGCCCAGAGCCAGAGCTCCCTCTCCTCGGATGTGTCGGGTCACATTGGCTGCTCAAGGCATATTCCCATTTCTCCCAAAAGATGGCACTAGGATTCACCGAAACGGAACCACTCGGCACCTGGAAATGTTCATATTGGTGCGAAATTCCAGCAGGTCCCTCCAGGGCAGTGTCCATCCCTCACTTCCATAACCCTCTGGAGCATCCTGCCCTGGGCAGACCCTACTGGGGCTCGACGTTATGGGCAACAACAGCAGAGGGAAAATGGAGTTATCACCTGCTTGGAATGTGCAGCAGGAGGGGATGTCTTTTCCTAGGATGAAAACATTCCCCCCTCCCCTCCCTCTCTTTACATCCTGTGTTTTATTTCCGAGGCAATGAGAAAAACAAATATGCAATATTGGGATTAATCTTCTGGCATGCTGACATTATCTGCTGTAGCAAAATTGACATCATTAGGGTTTTTACTCAGAAGTTAATTATTTTTTCATTTGAGCAACATAGCCCATAGATTTATGAATAGAGACTCTGCCTGGTAATTTAGAACACGTTTTAAGTTTTTTTTTTTTTTTTTAATGTGAATGTTTCTACATAATGATAATTATAGAAATATTTCCATGATTAAAAGGATAAAACTAATAAAAGTAACTTTTGGTGAGATTATTTTTCCTTGCAATTTCTATAACCCATTGAAGAAAGCTTTTTATCTGTCAGTGAAGCAATATTTTTTTTTTCCTGAAAAACAATCCCCATTCCAAGATAATGGACTTTTTGTATTCATTAACATCTCTAATGGAGCTATCACCTGAAGAGATGGAAGTTTTCTTTTCATTAAAGAAAAGGATAGGATCACAGCTCTATAAATGAAAAGAAGTTAAAGTGTGCAGATGGTTTCCAAAGACAGCAGAATTCCATGGCTGAAAGTGCTGTCTCATTTAATAACACAGGGAGCACCTTGTCCTAGTAATTCCCCTGCCTGGGCAGCTCAGCAGCATCCAAGGACCACTGAATCCCACAGCAGCCTCAAAATCATGCTCGTTAGCAACAGCAACTTCAGCAGTGACACCTTTGGTCCTTTTGCTTTGCAAAAGTTGCTGTCTCCTCAAAGATAGGCACCTGATTCCCGTGTGCTTCCCATTTTCTGAGGGACCAAAGTTTAGCTTGCAGCCAGGAAAGTTTTTTTTTCCTCTCTGTGTGCTATCAGCACTAAAGAGTGATTAAAAACACGAGTGTGAGAGGCAGCTGAAGACTCTGCTGAGCCCTGATGTGAAAAGCCCTCATGGCAGACCTGGGGAAGGTGTTCTTGAGATGCAGGGGTTCTTCCAAGCACCTGAGCTGGGAGGTGCCTGTCCAGCACGTTACTGTCCCTGTCCATTTTCCTATTTAACAGTGATCTGCACGTCCCACTCACTGCATTTGCTGTGCTTTGCAGTCCATTTTTGCTGCTCCTGTCTTTGGGGCTGTTGGGTGGTGCACGAATTATCGTTCACCATTGCTGCACAACTGCTAATTAAACAGTGAGGTGGTAGCTCACACTTGGGGGAGAGGACTGCTCCAGGGTGGGTTCACTTGTAGCCCTTCTGGAGGACTGGATTGGATTCACTCATGGATGTTCTGGAGTCACCCATGGCCATTCTGAAGGGCTTGATTCATCCATGGACATTCTGAAGGGCTTGATTCTCCCGGAACATTCTGGAGGGCTGGATTCATCCATGGACATTCTGGAGGGCAGGACTGACCCATAGCCTGTCTGGAAGGCTGGATTCATCCCTTCTGGAGGGCTGGATTCACTCAGGACATTCTGGAGGGCAGGATTCACCCATAGCCCATCTGGAAGGCTGGATTCACCCCTTCTGGAGGGCTGGATTCATCCATGGACATTCTTGAGGGCAGGATTGACCCATAGCCTGTCTGGAAGGCTGGATTCACCCCTTCTGGAGGGCTGGATTCACTCAGGACATTCTGGAGGGCAGGATTCACCCATAGCCTTTCTGGAAGGCTGGATTCACCCCTTCTGGAGGGCAAGATTTACCTATGACCCTTCCAGAGGCAGGATTCATCCAAAGCCCTCTTGGAGAGCTGGATTCCCCCATAACCCTTCCTTTAGGGCAAGGTTTTGCCTCCTTTTATAAACTCAGGAGGCCCCAGACAAAACAAAACCAAGCCCAAAAACCCTCCAACGAACAACAACAACAAAACGCTTTCCAAAGCAGCTCCTGACGGTGGAAGGAGCATCTGTTTGGGATGTTTTGGAGCCGAAGGCACAGGGTGCTGTGAGAGGCGCTGGCACTAGATGGAGCGATGGGTTAGCGCGATCCCTGCTCGCCGGAGATCCTGCTGGAAGCACATTCCAGGGCCGCCCTTGGGGTTTGGCAGGATGGAGCATGTTTGTCAGCCTCCTCTCCAGAGGCGCCGAGCTCTGAAGGAGCCATGTGGTCTCGGGTCAGGGCTCAGAGAGGTGCTGCCTTTGCCAGCCCAGTCCCACCCCAGTTCCACTCCTCCGCTCCCATTAACAGCATCGTTGCCCAGAAACTGCAGAAAAAGCGGAGCTAATCACCAAAATTAATCATCCCCGGGGGACAGGAGCCAAAAACAGGCCCTGGGTTGAGTCTGGCTCGGCTGTGGGGGCTGTTTTCTGGCAGTCTCAGAGTCCTGCTCGTAGTGCCACCAGCCATGGGAGCAGAATTCCACATCTGCTGCCATCCCAGGGCACTGGAGCTCCACCTGGCCAGCGCTGAGCTGCCACGGGGAGCTGTGGGCGCCTGCCACGCTCGCTGATGTCAGCGGCAGCAAATGGGATCGGTGCTCCGAGGATGCCTTGGCACCTCGCTGCCAGGAGCCTTTCATGTGGTTTCTTGGGTGGAACTGAAAGCAGCTTTTGGCCCACGGGGATGGATGTTTTTTGCCTTTGTGCGTGCCCTGTGTTTTGTCGCCGCGGTGTGAAATGCGTCTTCTGGGGAGCGGCAATTAACAGAGGATTTATTTTAGCTTCAGACATCTTAGGGGATTTTTTTAGGATCTATTTCAGCTGCTTCTTCAGGAATCTGTATCAAAAATAGTGTGGCAAGCAGGATCTGGGAAGTGACTGTCCCACCTTGAGGGCTGGGGGATTTCAATTAAAGAAAGACATTGAGGTGTTGGGGTGGGTCCAGAGAGGGACGATGGAACTGTGGGAGGGTCTAGAGAGTAAATCGTGTAGGGAGTGGCTGGGGGAGCTGGGAAAGGGGCTCAACCTGGAGAAAAAGAGGCTCAGAATAGACCTTTTTGTTTTATGGCTGGAGGGTGCAGCTGGGGTGGGGGGCTCAGGGGGAGAGGGACTCTACTCCCAGGAGACAAGGGACAGGACAAGGAACACCAGGGGAAGCTCAGGTTGGACCCCAGGAGGAGTTTTCCCATGGCAAGAGCTGCCCAGGGAGGTTTGGAGTGCCCATCCCTGGAGGTGTCGCAGGAAGGGCTGGATGTGGCACTCAGTGCTCTGGGCTGGGGACAAGGTGGACACAGCTTGGACTGGATGGGCTGGGAGGGTTTTTCCAGCCTCAGGGATCCTGGGATTTTGTGATCAGGCCATAGACTGTGGTTGTTCAAAGCATGACTTTTTCCTCTTCTGAAGAGATGATTTTATTTCCATCACATGCCAGCAGCAGATTGGGGGTCAGAACAATAATTCCTGGGAAGATTTCCTTCATGCCACCATGGATTAGGCACATGAAATCCTACCAGCCTGTACTTCTCCTGACTCCAGTTTTTGGGCCACTTCAGCAGTTTTGGTCACTCTCCCACAACCCCCAAAAATATTCTGAGTGCAACTTAACCAGTCCTGGTGTTTGATACTTATCTGCTTAGATCCTCTTCAATTATATGCCTTAGTGGTCAAAACTGGGGCATCACAGGAGAGCCAAATGTGCCTCCAGTTCAGGCATTGCTTCCTAACTCATGAAGAACTCAAAAGAAAGAAAAAATGATGCATTATAGGAGCTGAATCCATCATAGCTCTCCTGTGATGCCCCACAGTGTAAACCTGAGCTTACCTTCCCAGAAGAACAAAGTTTCTCTTAGCACATGAAGGAGTTTTTAAAAGCTTGAGCTTTTAAAGCCTATGGAAAAATAAGCATTGAAAAAATACAGGAAGGGAATAACATCGGGGAGGGAAAGAGAGAGAAGGTAACGATCACAACAAAATGGTTGTGAGCGTGATTTCCCCATCAAGAACACTGAAGTAGAGATTTTTTTTACCATCCATCAAGAGGGATAAAGCCCAAACAATTGAGTCAGGAACATCTTTTAGGAACAAACAAGGCAAGCTGAGCTTGCTGTGACTCCTGGCTTCAGCTTTGAGGTCAGCAGGGCCCCGTTGCTTACCTTGCCTGACCTCCTTCAAGAACACAAACCTCACCATTTCAACCAGTTATTCCTGCAATGAGCTAAGGGAACAGCTTCACACTTTTTCATTAATATCCTGGAAAAAAACCCTACAGGAATTCTGTCACTTTCATCAGTTTTAGCCCAAACGTGTGTTCCTGCCGACGTTCAGCCACTACTGTGTTTGTTGCTGTTTCGCTCACTTATTTGTTTACTGTCTATCACAAATGTTGTGTTCTACCCCCTAAAAGTGCCCACACGTCAGTCAGGGAATAAGAAACAATCCCACATCCCCGAGGTGACTCACACACCTCGTGGATACTGAATCACCATCGGGATGAGGTGAACATGTGGTGTGCAAAGCAGAGGCTGGAACGCTTTCAGCCAAAACATTTAGAAAACACTGCTACAAATTAGGGAGTTCACGAAGAGCAGCAGCTCGTGAGGGAGTATTTGTAACCCAAAGGGCCAAGCTAACGATTCCCACATGTTTCTGGCTGTCACCCCTATTAGAGACTGCTCATTTTGTGTGCCCCCAAACACAGAGAAATATAGTAAAGTCAGCTTGGCTTTGTCTAGCTCTTGTCCAGAGACCCTCCCGAGCAATCCACACTCCAAATCTGGGCACTATTAGGCTAAAATATTATTTGCTTAGTCCTGTGAGCACTAACCATAAGGGAATATTCTGTAATATCCCACAGACCACCCAAAAATCCCTTTTTGGTGGCACAGCACAACATAGGTACTCTGCAGAGACTCTGGAAACTCCATTCATGAGTGACCTGGCCAAGGCTATACTGGAAGTACATGAGATTTTGGGAACTGAGTCACAGATCCCAGCACATACTGGATGCTTTTATAGGTTAAAAGTAAATCCTCTTGAAGAGACCTTTTTTTTCCCCCATACGAAGGCGACTTGGCTGATTATTTTGTTCAGGGTTGGATCTGTGACATTTTGTTGTTGCTTGAACTGAGAAGTTTGTGTGTTAAAACGCTGTTCCAGAGCTGCAGCTGATTGTGTGCAGGTTAATAGGCGAGCCTTTGTCAAGGACATTGTGCAAACACATTTCCACAAGACATTATTGTCTGGACACATGAGCAAATATTTGCCTAAAAAGTCTAATCAACCATTGTTCAAGAGCTGCCACCTGCCCCTGGGTTTTCTGGCACTCTCCTGGAAGGGCCTGCGTTGTACAGCAGTGCCTTCAGCCAACATTTCCACAGGAGCCAACTCCTGACCAATAATTAGGTAAACATTCAGCTTGCTGCCTATTTTTTAAACTTTCTTTTAATAATTAAGGAAGTGTTACGAAGAAAAGGAGTAAAGGCGACCAGTCTTGCTTTAACAGCGCTACAGGGAGAGGATGTGTGTGGCCATGGGATGACAGAATCCCAGAATCCCAGAATCACTAAGGCTGGAAAAGACCTCCAAGGTCATCAAGTCCAACCTGTGACCCATCCCCACCTTGTCACCCAGCCCAGAGCACTAAATGCCTCATCCAGGCCTTCCTTGGACACCCCCAGGGATGGGGACACAAGGGACATGCTGGGGTGGTCATGGATGAGACCATCAGCAGCACAAAGGATGAGCCCATCTGTGTTGTAAAGTTCCTTTTGTCAGCTGAAGCCACGAGAAGTGATGACAGTCACGATGCCAGGGGACGGACAGACAAAAGAGGATTGTGCAGCTGTCCTGGAAAATGTGGCATGTGACATGCCAGGAGGTTGGAGCTGGAGCCCTTTTGAGCAATGTCCTTTTGCATCTCCAGTAAACCTGCCCCAAACTGCAAATAAAAGACTTCAGAGACAAACACTCACCCACCTGCCTTAATCTTGAAGATATATTTATACAAAGATTTATTTTGGAAAGTTACCCTCACATTCAAAGTGGAAAACCAAATATTTTTGTTTGAGAATCTTGAAGTTAAATATTTTGTTGGTTAACATTTTGTCTTCTCAGCCCTTTCTGGTTGAAGTACTTCAACAATTTTGATAGAATTCAACAAAATATTTGGTCAATTAAAATTGCTGTTTTTCTTAGTTATACCCTTTTGTTAGAAATTGTTTCAGGCACTTCCACTCATGGAAAGTATAACTGTCCAAAGTGGAGGGTTTTTTTTTTATATTTATTTCACCTTTATTTCAAATTCCTTCTCCCCAAAAAAAGTGATATTACTGCCAGTTTAAGCTGTGCCATGGCTTTTGTGGAGGCAGTCACTGGCTAGAAACATGTGATTGTACTAGATGTACAGTCTTGGTTTGCTCATAAAACATTTTGTTGCCAGTTAATAGAAATTATTATTACTTTTCACATCTCTCAGATTTCCCAGCTGACCAGCTCCCCCAGCTCTGGCTGCTGCAATTCTATTCCCCTCAGAGCTCAGCAGATGAGTGTCTTTGCCCACTCCTTAGTTTTTTCTTCTCATGCTCCCATCACCAACTGAAAAGGTCCTGGTTTTTTCAGGATTTCACCACAATCACCCTAATCCTGACCTGTATGTTCCACTTGTCTCACTGCAGAAAATAATGGCCATGAAATCTCTTCCCTGTTAAGAGCTGACTGAACCACAGAAACAGAATTCTAGAATGTTAAGGAAGGGAATGGAAGGGATCTTAGAGATCACCCAGTCCCAACCTCCCCTGCCATGGACATCTCCCACTACATTGGGTTGCTCAAGGCCTTATCCAGCCTGGCCTTGGACACTTCCAGGGTCGTATAAATGGCTTAAATTCACCCCACACTCTTGTGCATTGTCATTGTGACCCCCCTGAGCTCTTCAGAGACATAATCCATGCACGGTATTCTGTACATGAGGATTTGTGGCACCTCCATCCTTGCTCAGAAGATACGATTGGCAGGCGAGGGAGAGCCCAGCCTATCTGAGGATGACAGGAGTGGAGAAACCTGCACTTGCCTGGGGCACACACACACTGACCTGAGGCCCTTCCCTGCTGTCACTTCCCCCTCTGATCTGTCGCTGCACTTGTGTTATGGCAACCACCAGCTCTGTTGACAAGAGGAGTAAAAGAATGTCACCAAAACTGCCCCAAAATAGCCTCCTCTCCATCACTCGGGACGCCCTTTCCCAACGCCAGCTGTCAACTGCCCGCAGCAGGAAATGCTTCCTCCGGTGTGTTTTCCTCCTCAGGGACTGCGAGCTCCCAAACATGCCATTGTGCAGAGCAGGGATTCAATACACAAAAGGCTAAAAACTGCACAGCATCCTGTCCTTGCTGTTCCTAAAGCAGAGTCCTTCTCTCACTCTGCGAGGTGCTGAGGGCCCCACAAGAGAGGCGCAGGTGCCTGGGGCCAGCAGCGCCATTGTCACAGCAGAGTCACATCCCTAAGGACGAGTCCTGCACCAGAGGTGGAAAACAGAGCAACTCAGAGGGCTGAAATGTCCCTCCCTGCCTAGAAAAAGAGGGAAATGGGATGCTGCATGATTTCCTTACACAAGCACTGCACGGTCTGCTGAGCTGAAGGAAGAGAGATGCTGATGACTGGTGGTGATTCCTCCCAGCAGATTGCCTCACCAACCTTCCAAAAAACACAGTCACACTGTCCTTTACTGTGCAGGCTTTACTGGCATCCTGCTCTAGGTTTGGCGTGGCAAGGGCCTTGGAAATGACTCTGTGTCCAGCCCTTTTGGAGAAGGGGGCAGAGGTGGTGGGCTGCAACAAATTGCTGGGGAGTCATCGGGAGCATGAATGGCGTAAATGCCAGGAAATATCCTCCTGCTGCTTATATTTAGTTACTGATAAGGCTGCACAGACCCAGAGCATGCTGTGCCCTCTCCTGTGTCTTTCCTGCCTGCTGAGGAGCCAGGGGAGGCTTGTGCAAAGGTTTCACTGATGAAAGAGGAAATCATTTCTTGCTGCATGCCAAGGTTATAATCGGGGGGGATTTGCGCAACTGGGAAGAACCTAGACTTTTCTTCATCTCTCCTGAGGAAATTGAGAAGCTCGATTGCCAAATATCTGTTGGGAGAATCAAGAGGAAGCAGAGGTGTTTATCCTCTGGAGGAAGTGGGAGGGCTCAGGGGCTGCAGAAATGACATTATCTCAGTGCAGGGCATGCCTGGGGCCGTGCTGGGACTCTCATCCTGTTCCCTTGGAGGAGCAGGAAGCTTCCATCCCTGAGTCCTCTCTCCTGCTGGTGCCCATGGTGCACCGAGCCTCAGGGAGGTCAGAAACCCCGTGGGATCTTTTATTTTAACCTCTGCTTCAAAGACTGTGTGTTTTACTGTGAGTCTGTGTGTGTGACTTGCCTCTCAGCCATGCCCTCCACAGCCCCCTCATTCAACTTTTCCTGTTGACCAAAGGTTTGATTCCTCTCTGGATGACAAAAAAACCCCACCAACCAAACAAAAACACTAACCCAGAAATACCTCTCTGTATATCTCGCCCATCCCTACTTCAGCTTAATGGAAACAGCACTCTAAATTCAGTCAACAACTCTGTTCAGGCTCTTCTACTATCCATAGTTTGGAGATTATTCTTATTATCCTGCTTTTATCTGCTCAGGAGCTGGATATGACTCCAGGAGTATATAATATCACGTAATTAGCATATGGGGCATGTGGTTTGGCATTCCTATCCTGGAGGAAAAGCTACTTGTGAAATGCTGCGTGTTGATCTAGTGCTTTCAGGGTTTTCAGGATGCACTTTGGGGTTTTTTAATATCCTCATTCCTCTCTGTGTGTGTATTAGGGGGTGACAAGGGCCCACAGCTCCTGTGGGCAGATGATTTCATGGTGCAGCACCAGCCCCCAAAGTTCCATTTTCTCCTGAATAGAGGAATATTAAATTTATGGGGGAAGTTACTGGTGACAGTGAGGTTGTTCTCCACCCCAAAACTTGAGGCAGAATTCAAAAATGCTGGGCCGAGACCTGTGGCAAGTCTGTGGTCCCCAATATTGCAAAGCAGAGCTGCCACAGCTTTCTTTTGCAGCTGGTGTTACCATGGGCTTGATGGTTTTCATAGGATCACATGCTGGGTTGTGTTGGAAGAGCCCTTAAATCCCATCCAGTGCCACCCCTGCCATGGCAGGGACACCTCCCACTGTCCCAGGCTGCTCCCAGCCCCAATGTCCAAGCTGGCCTTGGGCACTGCCAGGGATCCAGGGGCAGCCACAGCTGCTCTGGGCACCCTGTGCCAGGGCCTGCCCACCCTCACAGGGAAGAATTTTCTCCTCAGATCCAGTCTAACCCTGCCCTCTGTTGGTTTGAAGCCATTCCCTATGTCCTGTCACTCCATCATCTTGTAAATACTTGGAGCTTTGTCTGAAATGCCCACAAATCCCACAGACTGCACCTGGAGGTGGTTCAGCCCCATAGGGGGCTTGGAACAACCTGGTTTAAAGGGAAGTGTCCCTGCCCATGGCAGAGGGCGGGGGAATTGGGTGATCTGTAAGATCCCTTCCAACCCAAACCATTCCGGGATTCTGGGATTCTGCTCTGGATCAGAAACATGTGCACACAAGGTGCTTTGGCCTGCTTTGCCAGCTCCTACAGAGCCTTTCTAGGAGAAGTGAACAGGCTTTTAAACTATCTGCCCATTTACACATAAAACCAAATTATGTAATTGTAGCTCCTCTCAGAGTCCAGGGAACACATCCACAGAGCAGCAGGATTTGGCCTTTAAACAGGAGCACTTTCACTGAACTGAATGTGGCAAAATCTGCTGTAAATAATTTATTTCACTTGTGTAACTGCGAGAAAAGAGAGCAGGAAGGAAAGGGCACCTGCATTTGCAGCCAGACAGGTTGGCAGCAGCCCTGGAAATGGATCTGAGCAGGGATCAGAACAAAACTGACAAAGGTTGTCCTTCGTGTGTGATCTGCAATAACTAAAAATGGGTGTAAATGCCATCCAAAACAAACAGCAAAGCTCCTTCTCCTTTCAGCAGCAGCTCGTGGTGAGGACAGGGGCATTGGGGAAGCTGTGGGGCTGCCACAGCCCAGCCACAGCCGTCGTGTTGGCAGGGAGCAGCACAGTCCCCGAGTGCCCTGGCAGGGGCAGGACCCTGTCGGGTCACAGGGTGACAGGGACAATGCTTCAGCCCATGAGAAGCATCCAGAAGAGGAATATTTCCCAGCTGAGCCCTGTTGCTGCCAGAGCTGGCAAATGAACAACCCCTCTGACCCAACGAGATACAAACCCTCTCTGGACCCCTCTCCTACCCTGCTCCCCATCACTCCCTGTGCTGGGGGAGGCATCTCCCAGGTCCACCAGGTCCCCAAGGTCCCTCCAGGTCCCTCCAGGTCGTATCAGGCCCAGGCACTGCCAGCTGCAGCTCAAGGCATATTCTGCATGGCCCACATCCCTGGAGCCATCTGGGCCTGTTGGGTATCAGGCACTCTGGCTTCAGTCAAAGATCATCACCAGCAGGCACAACCTGCAGACCCAACGGCTTTTCCTTAAATCAAATCCACTTCCAAGGAAAGAAACAGTAGAAACCCTAATTCTAGCCCCTTCCCAAGGCCTGACCCTTCCCTGCTCCTGCAGAGGTCCATCCCATCCTCTTTGCAAAAACAAACCCATCCCTTGCTTGTGCTTGCCCATCCTCTCACCCCAAAGGAGCTTTGGATCCATAATCTTTTGATCCCAAACTCCACTGATATCTAATTTTCAATGCATTGGAGGCAAGACCTCTGAACCCAACAGCACTGCTTGTTATCTTTTGATATAACCTTAAATCACCTTATCCAGGAAACTGGAAGGTTACTTCCCTCTTTTTTCTTTTCCCCAGAATAATTTAAATTAACACGTGCAACACCTATCCCTGGACTCAGGTATAGTTTATACAGTTACTCCTAATAACCTTCATAAAATCATTATGTTCATTACCTAATAATATATAGCTGTCAGTCATAAATTTTATTTACATTAGATAGTTTTCCAGGCATGTGGAAATCAGCTCCATTCTGATAATCAAACAAATTCCTTAAAATTCAGGAAGTTGATTAGCACACCAAGTTTTTTTTCATTTAATGAAGTGATATTCCTGCCAGGTCTGGGATATTTCTCCACACTTGGTTGACTTTCAAGGGCGGTGCACTTTGTTCCTTTGTTCCCTTCACGCTGCAGTAAGCAGAGCCCTTCGTGGTTTTTTTCCTCTTGTACCAAAAGGAGCCACCTGAGAGCTGCCCATGGTTTCAGAGGGAGCCCTTGGGAGGCTGGGGGTGATGCAGTTCATGTCACATCAGCACTGGTTGTGCTGTCCCATGTGTGTTAGGACAAGTCCTGAAGTCACCCTCAGGTCGCAGGTGACGTGCCAGGGGCTGTGCTGCAGGATCCTGCCCTTCAGCACCCAGGGACACCCAAAAGGGAGCCTGTCCTCGTCCCAGTGGGGATCCTGAGCACCCTGCACAGGGCAGAGCATGGCCTGACACAGCTCCTGGGTGTTGGGCCACCCCAGGTTGCTGATCTCACTTCTTCAGCTTTGGGTTGATAACCAGGATTGGCAAGCAAGGCAAATTTGCCTGGAAATCGGCACCAGGGTTCAGTTCTGAGCTCTGCCAGGGACTTCCTGAGATAGCGTGGGAAAGCCACTCCACCTCCTGGTGCTGGGATGGGGAGGGAGAGAGAATCTCTCATTTCTTCCTCCCTTTGTTCATCTCATCCTTTAAGACTTAATGGCTGCTTCTCAGTGTATGAGCATCCTGAGTTTGGCCACAGCCTGTAGGTTTTACTCTAAAATAGGTAATGAATAGTAATGAAAGTAGCCATGAAATTGCCATCACCAAAAGAAAGAAGTCAAAAAAAAATTAAATAAATGGCCTGCAGCTGAATTTTATTAGTTCTCTTGGTAATGTGGGGCTTTTATGGCAGGTAAGTGAGACAGGTTCATGTAATGGCACTGAAATTCTCACTGATATTTGGGGTTTTTTTGTGAAAATTTCATGTCCCAGAGTCAGGTAGTTATAGCTGAGTCTCCATTTCCACTGAAACCCAAGTTTTTCTACTTTTAATGGTCCAGAGAAAAAACTTTAGAATATTATTCCTGGAGGAAGAGAGAGAGGTGGAGAATGAGAGGGAAAGAGGAGGAAGGCAGAGCAAGAGAGAGGAATAGAGGAAGAAAGAGAGAGAAAGAGAGAGAAAGAGAAAAAGTGAGAGAAAGGAGAGAGAGAAAGAAAGAAATAGAGAAATAGAGAAAGACAGGTAAAGAGTGAGAGAAAAAGAAAAAAAAAGGAGAGAAAAACAAAAGAGAGAAAAAAGAGAAAGAGAGAAAGAGTGAGAGAGAGGAAGAAATAGTGAAGGAGAAAGAAAGAAAAATAAAAGAAAGAAAAGAAGAAAAGAAAGAAAAATTTTTTGTTTTGTTTTGTTTAAGGTCTCATGATGTTTATGCCAGTCCTAAGAACTTCAGTGGGCTAATTCGTGGTTTCTGAATGGATTTCTTTGGCAGCAAAGGAGTCTTACTTAAGACTCTAAACAATTATGTTCTCAGAGTCTCCAAATAAAATGCTTGCACTTTAACAACAGTGGAAAAGTGAAAGGTTTGGCTTCTTTCCCTTTTGGATTAACAATGGCATGAATGGAAAACTGGTGCTGTGTGCTGAACTGATAAAAAGAGCAAACAGATCTGTTTCTGCAGTGCTGGAGCACATCAGCCAGGAGGACCTGAGGCAGATTTCATCTGACCCTGCTGGCCTGTGGACTGGTTGTGCTGTTCTTGCCAAGAAGTGTTTTTTCTCTAAGCTGAGAGATGCCATCCTCACTAGTTTTGTGAGTTTCCTCTTCTGTTTGAGTGTGTAGCAGTGGAAGATCACTCTCCTCCAGCTAGACTGGGACAGATCCCAGGCCAGGGTATAGTTTAGGTATCACAAAGAGGCCAAAAGTCACAATAACTGTTAAATATCCAGAGTTTTGCTCCCCACAATCAAACTCACTCAGTGGATCCTGTTCAGTATAGGAATTAGAAAATCATAAGCCTCACACAGACTGTTTTTAGGGCTTAATGAAAGGTCTTCTGGTCATCCCATGGGAATCAATGAATGTTGAGGGGATATGCCATGTCCTGCTCTGCTTCCCATGTGCCCCAAATCTGATGATAGCAGCTGTTTCACTAAGAGCCCTCATCAGGCAAATCCATGAGTTTTCCACCCCTCAGTTATGACCATGAACTCTTGTCCCAGGTCAGCTTCGAGCCACAAACCAAATCTAAACTTAATCTGGATGCAGACCCAGCCCCTTCCCCCGCTCAGAGCACGCAGGAATTCTAAAGGCGAATTTTGGAATTTTCCATGGTCTGTGATAGTCTCTGTGGAGCAGCAATGTGGGCAAGGCCAGCACAGAATGGGGGCTGTGGAGGGCCAGAGCAGTGGAAGCAATTGTTTGCTTTGTGGGTAATACCTTGGAAGTCCATAAGGCTGCTCTCTAGGGAAAATATGGGAAATCAGTGGTGGAATCTGTGTCTGTAAGGGCTCAGCAAATGAGGCAGAGTGAGGAGGGAGCACCAGAGGGGCTGCTGCTAAGACCCCTGGAGGTCTAAAGGTCTGTTTTCTCCACATTTGAAAGCTTGGGGAGGAAAAAGAAAAGGGAATGTCAGCAATTTCTGCCTGATGTTTCCATCCTTTCCATTGTCTGCCTCTGGGACAGTTTAAGTGGAGCAAAGCATCCCCAGTGTGCTCCGAGCTCACACAAGAGGCTGCACTCAGCCACTGGAGCTCAGCAAGTCCCTGTAGCTGAGCCCTCCCAGGTGGGCTGAGTGACCAGCAATGCCTCTTGTCCCGGGTATTCTCAGCTGTTGGTAACCGAAATGCCCCTTGGAGTGGGTTTTTTCTGAACATATTTTGCAAAACTGTAAAACTTGACGTGCGAGCAGATACAAAACCCAGTGGGGGGCTGGGTTTGGGAAGCCCTGGGTGACTTTGCCCAGACATATATTCCAATTAAACAGTACAAATATTCAAATTCCTTGGCTACTTTCTGGAGTCCCAGATCTTTACCTCGACTCCAGATCTGGATCAGACCAGAACTGCTTGGGAGTGATTTTCCCTTATCAGCCCCTTTACAGGTAATTTACAAGCAGTCCAAGCTGCATATTTACTCTGAAGAGCAGAAACTCCATCTTTCAGATAACATTGCTCTCCTCTGAGTAAATATTGGGCAGAACACAAGGAAGGGATGAAAACTGCAGACAAAATGGAAAGGAAATGGCTGATGAGGCTGTCCAAGAGTTAGTTCAGGTTGAAGTACCTGCGGAATTGGTCAGAAAGGAGATTAGAGGGGAAAGCAGTTCAGGGCTTTGTAAAACCACGGCTCTGCACTGGCCTGTGAGCCTTTCAAAGTGTTCACCTGGCACGATCAGTAGATTCAGACACTGAAAGTTAATTTGGAAAGAGTCTGGAGAGGTGGCAGAAATACTCCTGAGCTAAATGTGCCCGCTCACTGTGGCATCTCAACTCCTGAACAGAAAAACCAAAGGTTTGAAATCCTTTACCCTGTGGAGGAGATGCTGCTTTGCAGGGAGGCAAGCACCAGGCTTGCCCACTGCTCCCACAGGGGAACTTTTGGAGGGGCAAACCTTTGTAACAAGCTCTTTGCTGGAGGGAAGAATTCCAGGGTGCAGAACCTGGGAGAGAGACAAAAGGATGACGAGCTGCATCAGCTGCAAACCTGGGTGCTGCCTTTCCATGTGGTGCTCGGCTCCCCTGGTGACAGACACGATATAAATACCTCAAGACAGACCCATTTCAGAGGGGTGTCTGCAGCTGTGGGGAAGCTGGAGATTGGAAATACCAACTGACCCATCACAGGCATGAAAAATATTTCCCAAAGCTGCCCTGTGCTCAGGGGGCTTTTCTTGAGCAGAGACTTCACTGGTCTCAACACACTGCTGTTAGAAAGGCTTGTGAGGGCTGCATTCAGACCAAAAGCTGATTACAGCTGGTGTCAAAGCCAGGGTGATGTGAGGCTTGCCCTTGGAGCAAAATAATCAGACTGGTGGAGAATTGATTGTGGTTGAAGAGGTGTTGGGTGCTATCACGGGGTTGTGAAATTGGGGGGTCAGTAGCAAGAGCCCTCATTGATTCACAGAATGTCCTGAACTGGAAGGGACCCCCAGGGATCATCCAAATCCAGCTCCTGGCCCTGCCCAGACCCCCCAACACCCCCAGCCTGGGCATCCCTGGCAGCGCTGTCCCATCGCTCCTGCAGCTCTGGCAGCCTCGGGGCCGTGCCCATTCCCTGGGGAGCCTGGGCAGTGCCAGCACCCTCTGGGGGAAGAACCTTTCCCTAAAATCCAACCTAACCCTGCCCTGGCCCAGCTCCAGCCATCCCTGGGTGCTGTCCCTGTCACACAGAGAAGAGAACAGTGCCTGCCCCTCTTCTTCCCCTCATGAGGACATTGTGGACTGTGACAAGGTACACATGCACCTCACCCCCAGGTCACACATCCCAAAATGTGCTTGTAGGGCTTAAATCACCCATGGGACATCAGCCAGCAGAACAGTGCAGGTAGACACTCCCTGGAAGTGTCCAAGGCCAGCTTGGATGGGGCTCTGAGCAACCTGGCCCCACCATGGCAGGGTAGGAACTAGATTGTCTTCAAGGTTCCTTCCAACCCTAAGCATTCTGGGATATGAAAATTATGTCAGTACTCCTTTCCCAGCCTATAATCAAGGAGACTTCTGCCTTCTGTAGCGTGATTTAAATTACACCCAGTGCCATGTCCAAACCATCCCCATTTGTTCCCATCCTTTGTGCTCCTGAAGGAGTGACCATCCCACCAAACCTATCTGAGGTTGTCCATATTGGTCTCCACCACATGGGTGACAGAAATGTTGACAGCACATCTCACCACAGAGGTGAAATGTGAGACAGATTTTACCCTGAAAGAATCTCCCTGGTCCAAAACCTTTCTGGGACACCCTGACATTACCACAAATGCAATTGTGAAGGCTCTTGACAGCCTGAAAGCATTTTCATTTTGGATTTATCACCTTGGTGTTCCAGCAAGCTCAGTTCCAGGCAGTGCAATGCCCAGGACACCCTCAGAGCCCAATTGTGCAAACAAACGGGAAGAAGAGGAAATGATGCGGAGTTTGTGCCTTCCCCTCCACGAAGACATGAATGAGAAACTGCAAGGCTGAATCATTTCTTTCTGATAAACCACTCTGTATTAATTAAACCTAATCACTCTAGCATGGCCCCTGATACAGCTGGTAAATTGTTACCAGCTTGCTGATGATGGTGCTTACAAAAAAAAAACAAAAACAAAAAAACAGGCCACCTTTTTATTGGGGTTATCAGAGATTTCCACCCATCACGGACTTGTTCCTTCCTCCACCACAGATCCCTCACATGTGCCAAGTGCCACATTAACTATTTATGGGGTGGCCATTGCCTGAAGGGGAAGAATTCTCAAAAATAATTTTGTATTTCTCAATATTCGACCTTAACACAAAATTAGAAGTGCTCTGCTTTAAAAATTATGGTAGAACTTAGGGGGAAGATTTCTTTATTTACAGAATTTTAAAAGAACTTGTTTAGAGAAGAAAGGAAGCTAAGTAAGTCTTTTTAACAGGGTTTTTCCTCCTTGATGAACACTGGTGGTGTTTATAAAAAACAATAATGAAATGTTGCAATGTTCCTTTCCTTCCATTTTTCTGCAGTACCACAGAATTCCTCTGGCCCAGACACACATTACCATAAGGTCTGCAAGTGCTCTTGGGACCCTGACTGCATTCACTGCCTGCTCTTGCCAAAATGTAAAGTAAATTATTTTCATATATATTTTATATGTTCATAAAAAGCTACACTCTACTTGACATCTGTTATCTGCATTAAAGCTTTTTGTTCAGCTGGCCAAAAAGAGATGGAAGTCTGTGGAGCATTTCATTCGCCACAATCCACAGATGATGGTCATTTGTCGGGATGCTAATATGAAAAATTCCAACAGAACAAGCAATCAGCCTTTGGACTTAAATAAAACAACAGAAAGGGGAAAGAAATACCAGGCCCTCCTCCATAATGCTCTCCCATTTATTATTTTTGTCTGTGTGGTCTTATGATCATAAATGTTGCCATTACAGTCTCCATGACTTTCTTGCATCTATCACCGAGACCTTCTGCTAAAGGGAAAGCAAAATGCAGTGCTTTGAAGGTCCCCTCTGGATTCAAATGCCTGAACTGAAAATGAGCGTTGAGCCAGCTCAGAACTGCTGCTACATTTACTAGAACCAGTAAAGTCCAGAGTTATTTCCACCCTGCTCTTTTACAAGTCATGTGATTCCATTTCTCCTCCACCAACACTCTGGATAAATGAAAACCAGACTCATAATCATACATTCAATTTTATTACCTTGCCACTGTGTGAACAGGAAGGCTTCACAGATTAAATGGCATTTTAGATAAGGAGAGTGAGCAAACCATAACAGCTTCAACAACAACAGCAAGAAAGAGGGAGCATTTAAATAAATGATAGTGGGCAAGAACTATTTCACACAGTCAGAACATAATTGAGTCCATAACATGGCTGATACACTGATGGTCATGAAAATTTAATTACTTATGAGCCACTGAATGAATTATGCAGTCTCTGATCGCTGCAGAATAAAGTTTATAGACCAGATTCACTGCTGGCACAAGCAAATGGAGCTACGTTGGCTTCCATGGAGCTGCCATCATTTGTTCCAGCAGTGAGCTTGGCTCGCCATCACTCCAGCATGGATCCAGAGTCCCTTGAAGTCCATGGAAAGGGCCCTTGACTTTAAGGGACTTTGGATCATGTCTGGGGTACGCTGTGTTTTGCCAAGAGCTGGCTTAGTCCCAGTACAGATCCCCATGTGCACACACGTGCAGAGAGGTGACACGCAGTGACCCAGGAGTGGGACTGGAAGTGCATCCCTAGCAGCAAACACTATTTCTGGGACCCAAACCCACATTTGGAGCTGCTCTCCTCACACTTAGAACATTTCCACTCAGTGCCAGCCCCTCGGTTTGTTTGTAGTTTAAATCCTTTGAGAATGTTGTTCCATCACCCCCTCAAATCACTCAGTAGCTGCCTGAAAATTGAAACTATCTTGGATGAAGCTTCATCAGAAAAGATTTGGTTATAACTGCACATATTTTTGCCCTGCACCAGCTGTCTGTTCCCTAAGCCTAGCTATGAACACGATATTCCCAAGAAAGTTCTCTGGCACAAGTTAGGCAGGAGAAAGATGATGGAGGACAAAGTCACACATTTTAATGGCTGGTTGGTAGCAGGAATTTGCTGATCTTGCTCTTCTCAAATTGGACATATCTTCAAATACTCCATCTTCAAACACTGTCCAGCCTTAGAGAGGATCCATCTGACCAGTGCAGGGCCTCCAGTCACCACTTAACTAAAAAAGTGCAAAGGGAGTCCAACAAACTGGTGGGCAGGCCCTGGCACAGGGTGCCCAGAGCAGCTGTGGCTGCCCCTGGATCCCTGGCAGTGCCCAAGGCCAGGATGGACATTGGGGCTGGGAGCAGCCTGGGGCAGTGGGAGGTGTCCCTGCCATGGCTGGGGTGGGAATGGATGATCTGTAAGGCCCTTGGAAGAGATAAAAAATCTCACCCAAATCTCCTCTCAGGCAGCATGAAATGTATTAAAAATGCCTTAATTAACCTAACTGTGACCTCACTGAATAAAAACTCAGCTTTGACACCTGGTATGAACACCTTTAGCTTTGATCTGCTGGGACACCATGGATGTTTTGCCCTTCTGTGCCACAGCTTCCCAGCTATGAAGAGGAATGGCAATAAATCACCTTGATTGCCTTAATGAAGCACTGAAAAACCTCCTGTTCTAATGAGCAGCAAAAGCAAAACCAGGCAGAATTGCTGTTATTTAGCAGCTGTATTCAGGTATGAGATGACTCTTTGGAAATGGGATGGTGGTGTCACATTGCAGGTTTAAAAATAGACACTTTCAGAATATGAAAGTCCACAGACAAACTTGTGAAACACCAGTTCAATCACTGACCATGGATTAGCAGTGAAGTCTAAGTTCAAATTCCAGCTAAAAAGCCAAATTTAAGGCTGTAAAATATAATGTTTAAACAAACCTGTATCTGACACTAACTGATCATCACCAAACAGAATTAGAGCTGGCTGAAATTCTTCTGGCTTAGAATGAAACTACTGGAAGTTTAAAGATTTTTCAGGCTTTTTTTCTTTTTTTGTCACAATCTTGATAATGGGCTCATTATGGGGGTTGTAAAATTTCATTGCAGCTCATTCGTGTCTTGAACAAAATGAAGCTCATTTTTCCAGTGGAAACAGCCTGGTCTTGATGATCCTTCCCTCTGTGCCAGAGAAAAGGTTCAGCTGGCTTTTTGGATCAGTTTTACAGCCCCTTTGCAACGCCAGGATGCTGCAGTAAAGGGGAACCGTGGAGCCAAGAATTTGGCCTCTGGATTGCAGTGACATTAACACCCAGAAAGAATTCCTGGGAAGGACCACTTCCATGAGGGAAGCTGGAGCCATTCCTCACAGTCTGGGGCTTGTCTGCACATGCAAATAAACGCATCTGGAATAAGAGGAGCTGCAAATTTAGAGTGTGAGAGTGGTAAAATGGAGCGAGTCATGTGGCAGTGTGATTATTTCTTTTTTATTTCTGCTGGAATTGCTCAGTGAAGCTGAGGCAGGGAAAGACACCCACAATGCAGTCCCCCAGCATCCCTAGGTACCCTCACTGTGGCCTGAGTTACTCAGAGTTGTTAAATGATTGTGCTGGAATAGCTCCATGTGAATACAAGCTCTCATTTTGCTGTAGAAGTGGGGAATGGAAGAAGCCTATCAGGGAATAAACTCAGCTTGGTTATTTCCTCTCCCAGTGAAAGATTTGCCTGGATTTGTGAGGTTTGTATAAATAAAATTGTCTGGGTAAAGCAATCAGTGTTTCATTAATGGACATTTCACAGCTGAGTAAACTGTTTTTTCCAATGTATCAGAAGGCTCAACCATTTCTGAGTTTCAAAACATTCGTCTGGAGTGTCTGTTCTGGCTTGCAAGCACTCTGGTTGAAGGAAAAAAGATCAGCTGTCATATTCACACAGGAATAAGAAACAAAAAATGGGTTTAGGGCAATTTTCTAGAAAGAAAACACAACTTTCCTTATACTTAGGTGCAGTTTATTTGGAGTGGAATGCAGCTCTCAGTTCTGAAGTGCTCCGTGCTTGGGTAGGGTATTTATTTCTTCCTCTCTCCCCAGTCTGTGTTTTGGATATCATTTTCTTTATTTTTTCAGCCATAAACTGTCACATTATACACTCAAATCTGCAGGTTTAGAGATGTTTCATGCTCATGCAGAGCTCGGAGGGCTGTCATTTGTTGTTCACTGCTATTTCAGGGCACTTGGGGTACAGAACAACTCTGAATCCATGGAAGAGAGCAGAGGGGAGAGGGAGGGAAGAAGAAATTTGGAATCTCATCAGGAATTACACAACCTCCACTCTGACCTTCCCCAGACACCTGAATGGCGCTGCACTGAAATCAGAGTGGTTCTGTCACACAAATATCAGCTGGAGGCACTTTAGGAAGCCAACATTCCCTAAAACCTGTGTTTCTCACAGGAAAGCAGCTGTTTGTCTGCAGCTTTCCAATGGAAAACTCCCCTGACTTACAGCAAGCACCTTTCAGAGGCTGTTATGGTGCACAGTGTTCTTCCTGAACTTGGTCTGCCATCGGGGTAGCATTTAGGAGATTTTTTTTTTCTGGAAATAACCATCTGGGGTTTTTTTCGATAAGTGGCAAGATCGGTCATTTAGCATGAATCACCTAATTCATCCCAGATTTTGGACTTTGATATTTATTTTGAGGTATTTCTTATTTTGGAGCACAGCAAAGGGTACATTTCTCAGACCATTTTACCCATTTCATCCCGTAAAGAATGAATAACAATTACCTAACTTGAAGATTGTTGCTTAACCACAGTTGTTAAGTGAAATCATACTCTGCTCATGGTTCAAGTATACATCTTTGCAGCAAAGGAAAGATAAATAAATTATGATCCTAACCAACACTGGATAATTAGATGCTTAATATGGGCAGGAGAAGGAAAAAAACATTGAAATTGGTCTATAGGAGTGAACAATTTGTACTGCAAAAACCAGTAATGAGTCCTGGAGCCATCTGACCTCTGTTAAGTCCTTTTTAATGTATAGAAACCTAACATTTTAGTCTGAGGTTGGTGTGTTCCCAAAAGAGAGCAGATATCCAGGGATGGTGGCCAAGGGACGTTTCTGCACCCATTGGATAACTTTTCTGCATGAAAATCAGCAGAGCATTTCCACAGTCTGGGATCTCAGCACCAACAAACCTCCACGAGCTGGTTTTGGTTCCCTCAGAGCCTGTCAGACACTTGAATTTCAGCTGAAGCTTTGGGAGTGCCAGGAATTGCTCCATTGTGCTGCTGGTCCTGAGGATGCAGATCTTGGGCAGAGCAGAGCAGATTGGTGGAGCAGGGCTGGGTTTTGTCCACAGGGTACAATTGATGGCAAGATGTCTTTTGTCATCATATTTCCTTAAACACTTTCCTCCTCTCAGCATAATTAGAGTCAGTCACCATGTCATGGTTTGTGTGGATCAATGTTTGCAGGGGATGGTGAAGAAGGAATGAATTTATCAGCCCCAGGATCTGGTGAGGGGCACAGCCAGCACTGAGGAATTTATTGCTGGGAGGAGATGCAAAAAGCACCTGCAAGTTGTGCTGTTGGTGGAATTCCCTTCCCCATGTGCCAGGTGCTGACCCAGGACAAAGCAGCCCTGGATGGGAATATGTGACATCCTGGAAATGCTCCTTTCAGGCCACAGAGGTACAGGATGTTCAAGCAGCACCTTTGGCATTGAAAGGGCTCTGTTCTGGTAACCTCATGTTTGCAGAGAGTTTCTGCTGGAGCCTGAGCAGGCAAGGCAGGGGAAGATTCCTTTATTCACATAATCCCAGCAACAGGAGGGTGACCAAAACACAGCCAAGCAATACAATAACAATGGAAAAGCAAGAGCTGGAGCACACCCTGAGCTATTTTAAACTTCTCTCCATCATGGATTTGTCAGACTCATCAGAGAGTCTTACCTGTTCCCTCAGGAGCTCAGGCTGTCATCAGGCTGACACTGAGCAAACACACTCCAAGGCATCAGGAACATTTGCTCAAATACAGGACTTGCATTCATTTTCCCTTTGAGTCATCTCAGCAAATCTGGGAGCTGAATTTTGGGTTTTTTTAACCTGGCATCCTATGGAAGTAGCAAATGTTCAGTCATATGGATGTGTATAAGTTTCAGGGTTTTTTTTCTCTGTTTTCCCATTCCCTCCCCTGGTATATTTTACACCTAATGGTTATTTTCCCTCCTATTTCTAGTCAGAAAATTAGAGAACCATCTTTTACTGGAGACCACTCTGTTGCCCTGTCAAATCCTTGGCTTTCCACAGACACTGTCTTCCCTTTGGAAGATGAAGTGAAACATTAGTGAGGGATGGTGGATTTGACTCTGGCACAGTCAGATTCTGCAAGGAAGCAACAGAAGTGAAACTATGCTAATTCAATCACCTACCTACACAGAATAAATAAATAAATTTTTAAAAAGAGATGAAAAAAAAAAAAAGAGAACAGTGAATTATTGAAGCCAAAGCAAATAGTTCAGAGACAGTCCATGAGGTGAAATAAGCTCCCTCTCATTTGTGGGCTGTATAGTCCAAACAATAAAGCTACTCTAAAAATATGCTACTCACTGATAACTCATAAATAAAAGAAACATAAGTATGTCAGATTCCTCAGTAAATTTTTAAAAAGTAAATGACTGGATTTTTAAAAAGTCTGACTTTTAAAGAGTGGCTTGAATGGAAGGTTTACTTCTTAGACATATTCATGCTCTTGTACACACAGGGAAAGGAGATTCCACTTTTTTAATTAGACCTTGAAATTCTAAATTCTGATTCAACAGTGAGTGAGGCAGCTTTGCTTACCTAAATTTTGCTTTTTGGCTCCCCATCCTCTTCCTTCTCAGCCGAGGTAAATCCCCAGAGCTGAGTTTGCCACAAGCAGTGAGAGGTGGTGGTTTGCTGCTGGTTCCTATCAGATCCACGAGTCCTGGCATTTTCCCACTGCTGCTCAGCATCCTGCTGCATTGCTGCTCAGCATCCTGCCCCACTGCTGCTCAGCATCCTGCCCCACTGCTGCTCAGCATCCTGCTGCATTGCTGCTCAGCATCCTGCCCCACTGCTGCTCAGCATCCTGCCCCACTGCTGCTCAGCATCCTGCTCCTCTGCTGCTCAGCATCCTGCCCCACTGCTGCTGAGCATCCTGCTGCATTGCTGCTGAGCATCCTGCCCCACTGCTGCTGAGCATCCTGCCCCACTGCTGCTCAGCATCCTGCCCCACTGCTGCTCAG
>VYXG01011134.1:250937-270774 GCA_013397235.1 Lanius ludovicianus
GCTGCTCACCATCCTGCCCCATTGCTGCTCAGCATCCTGCTGCACTGCTGCTCAGCATCCTGCCCCACTGCTGCTCAGCATCCTGCTCCACTGCTGCTCAGCATCCTGCCCCACTGCTGCTGAGCATCCTGCTGCATTGCTGCTCAGCATCCTGCCCCACTGCTGTTCAGCATCCTGCCCCACTGCTGCTCTGCTGGACTTGCAAAGAGCAGTGGAAGTTACGCCTGCACAGCACCAGGTGGGAAAACTTCAGCTTGTTCCAGAGCAAGGCTGCTTTCTCCAGCTGAAGTGAATAAATATTATTCTAATGTATGTATATAACACTACTGTGCAGCCTCTCACTGCCTAATGAAGATTTGTCTTGGTTTTGCAAAAGATTTCCTGTGTTTTCACAGATTTATCAACATTGCAAGAGATCTTTAAATCATCCAGTCCCAGCATCACCCAGCAGCACCAGCAGCACCCCAACCCCTGTCCCCAACGGCCACCTCCAGACTCCTCCTGAGCACTCCCACAGACAGTGACTCCATCACTCTCTGGGAAAATTATCCCAATGCCTGACCACTCTTTTGCTGGTATTTTTTCTCAATATCCAATCTGCTCGAGCAGTTTAAGGCCATTTCCTCTCATCCTTTTGCTTGGGACACAACAGAAGAGCCCAGCCCCCCCTCACTGCCCCTCCTGTCAGGGATATGTAAAGAAATAATTTTATTCTTTCTTTTTGTAGAGAAAGAACACTTCTCTTCTCTTCTCTTCTCTTCTCTTCTCTTCTCTTCTCTTCTCTTCTCTTCTCTTCTCTTCTCTTCTCTTCTCTTCTCTTCTCTTCTCTTCTCTTCTCTTCTCTTCTCTTCTCTTCTCTTCTCTTCTCTTCTCTTCTCTTCTCTTCTCTTCTCTTCTCTTCTCTTCTCTTCTCTTNCTCCTCTCCTCTCCTCTCCTCTCCTCTCTTCTCTCTTATCCTTGTAGGACCAAAAGGACAGAGAAAAATATTTCTGTGATATTTTTTTTCATTCTTTCTTTTCAAAGCTTTTGCTTTAAGATGCTTTAAGAAGCTTTAAGATGTTTTTCACTTCCAGGACAATCTGATGACTGGAATGGCCTAGAGAACACAGTCACTGAACTTTGGGATCGGTGTACAAAGGGATCAGGTGATCACCAGATGTTTCTAGAGAAGAGCCAGGTCTCTTGCTGCTGGTGAAGCTGTTTTATAGTCAATACACAGCTGTGATAATTATTTTAGGAATGATCCGAGTCCTTATCTGGATAAAAAACCAATAGGAGTGCTTGTTTGATTATCAAAACATGGATATTAGGGCTTGGCAGATGAAGAGTTAAGACAGCTGTGAACTTTCACCTCAGCACCCCAAAGCATCTTTGAGTTGTAGGACACAAATCTCAGATCTATGAAGTGATTGTAAAAATTCATGGAGCACACGCAATTTATGTGTGTGATGAAACAAGGGATCAGGAAAAGTGATGGAAAATTTAAAATAAACAATCCATAATTGAAACATTTACATCATTTATATGGGATAGCAAATGAAAACCTGTGTTACCACACAGCATAAAACCACCTGGAAATTCTTTCCACAAATTGCAGGCAGACCCTGCCTATGGTGGTTTGAGAGAACTTGTTCACTCTGGAGTGGGGAGAGAAACTCCGAGGATTAAGTAAAATTTGTCTTTTCAAATAAGTACTTGGATGTTGCCCAGGCTGCCCAGAGCAGCTGTGGCTGCCCCTGGATCCCTGGCAGTGCCCAAGGCCAGGTTGGACATTGGGGCTGGGAGCAGCCTGGGACACTGGGAGGTGTCCCTGCCATGGCAGGGAACAAGGTGATCACTTCCAATCCAAACCATTCCTTGATTCTATGATTCTGTGTCCGATTTCCCCCACAGAAGAGCTAAAAAATTTACATAAATGATCAGTTCTAAGCCTCTCATGCCCCTCCTCCCCCCCACCACCATGCCCCACTCACAGACACCCCACAGGCCCCTGGAGTGTGTGCTCCTTTCTTCCTGACATCCATTCCTGGTGCCACCTCTGTGCTCAGCTTGCTTGGGTTGCAAACTGGATTTATTTACTTTATAGAATATTGTATGGCAGAGTGCAGCACTGCATTCCACCAGGCCACACAGTGCCAGGAAGCTCAGCACAGTGCTGGTAAAAAAAAATAAATGCAATGATGCCAAAAGTCACAGAATCACAGAATGCTTGGGGTTGAAAAGGACCCTAAAGTTCATCTGGTTCCAACCCCCCCATCCTCTCATCAGTGCCAGCCTTGGTGGCTCTCAGGCCAGACCCATTTCAAACAGGTTTTCCTTGCCAAAGCTTTAGAGGAGCAGAATCTCTAGAACTCAAGAGAGCTGCCAAAGTGATATGAGTCACAAATAATTTCAAATTCTGATTAAAAAAGCCTCTATAAGAGAGATGCTACGTGGACACCACTACTGCCTGGTTTGCTGCCTGTCATCTGGCCACTGCAGTGACCTGCAGAATTCCCAGGGTTTGTGCCAGAGGCAAATGCTCCAAGCACTCAGCTCTTTCAACATCTGGGGTGCTACACACTCTCCCCGTGCCACAAAGAAATCAGGAACTGCTCAAATTAAATTCCTTTATTAATGGAATGGTTTAAGTAGACCAAAATTGAAATGGATGAAAGGAATGCTTGTCCTTTATGGCTGCCAGAAAAAGTAAATATTGTCTACAGACATTACACAGCTTTCTTTTTAACCCAAATTAAATACGGTCCGGAGCAAAGCAAGCAATCTGTAGAATTGTATTGTTATGCTGCTGTTACAAACTATTTACAGTGGATAAAAAACAGGTGTCTCAAAGCCAGCTAGAACCT
Organism: Lanius ludovicianus; assembly: GCA_013397235.1. NCBI lineage: Eukaryota > Metazoa > Chordata > Aves > Passeriformes > Laniidae > Lanius > Lanius ludovicianus. Next base: position 253,784 of record VYXG01011134.1, read on the forward strand.
TAGTTGATTACTGTTGTGATCCTGTATGTCTTGCCCTCATCTCCCCTTTTTGCTGTCAGATATAAATCAGGCACTTGCAAGGTTAAAAAAAGTGAGTGATCATAAAACAATCACAAAACAAGCTCTGAGCAGCAGAGACAGAGACCGAGTTCTCTTCCCCACCACCCAGCACTGCTCTGACACTCTCCTTCGAGATTTAAGAAGGAGTTTAACCCCTCCCTGAAGTTCTTCCCACATCCAACCATCTGTCTCTCCAATCAACTTACTTTCAGTGCCAGGAATCCCCACGCAGGCAATCCCTGGTACGAGAATATACATTTTAAGTATGCATATTTCAAAGGAGCACGTTTCCTTCTAGCAGTGCTGTGTGCTGTCCCTGCATGTTCACAGTAAAACCACGTCAAATAAATATTTGAGGGAATCAGCACAGTGCGTCCAGTTTCACTTTCCAAACGGAAAGTGGTGTGTCTGCTTTCAGGGGTGGCATAAGGCAGAGGTTTAATACAAACCAAATTTTGCTAAGTCATGATTGGGAACAAAGAAATGCTGCCTAATTACAAAATACTTGATTAACAACTCGGCCAAAGGGGTAGATTTACTGTACACCAAAGCTATTTGCTGAAATAGGACTGGAAAGGAAATAATCCTGAAAAGGACTTCACTTCTGGTTTCACAGCAGACATACAGCACAGAAAGTGTGGGTTTTTTCAGTCTGCAGAAAAAGGATTATTTGGAATAGTTTGTCCACCCAATCAAACATTACTCTGCTGTAACAACATTGTTCTCAGTTCCCTCTCTCTTTGGTCTTCCTGCCTGTATTTCTCCTCCAGCTTTTGCTTTTCAGAGTCCATACTGTAAAAAGTAGAATCTGTGCTTCTCCTGATCTTCTCAAACTGACTGAAATCCGCCACGTACTTTCCGTTTGGAGAGAGGGAAACCACAGGCACGAACTCGTAGCCCCAGTGGATCTCCTCAGGGATGTAGGAAGTCCTGCTCTGGCAGACAGCACTGGTGGACTCCACCGTGGCGTTCAGGAGCACCACCAGCTCAAAGTCCTTCTCCTTGAGGTTTTGAGGTGTGAGGTCTCTCAGAGGGCTGCTTTCATCCAAAATGTGGTAGAAGGTTAAAGGCAAAATGAGAAATGGACTCTCCGAAGAGGAGTCAACATTGAATTTGACGCTGGCTTGGTTCAGCAGAATCCTCTCCCCTTCTTTGGTTTCGTAGGTCTGAAGAAGCTTCCCAGAGAGCTGACACTGTATCAGGAGGCTCTTCCTCATGTTTGCCACTCTGATCACCAGGCAAAGCTCCCCGTTGTGTTTGGTGATGACGGCGCAGTGGCTGAATTTAATCGTCTCTGCCCTTTTCTTCGGCCTCGCGATCTTGGCCAGGAAGGTACCTGTGATGAAGATCTCAATCAGGGTGGTGATGACCAGCTGGGCCACCAGCAAGAAGATGGCGTGGGGACACTCCTCTGTGATGAAACGGAACCCATAGCCAATGGTTGTCTGGGACTCCAGGGAGAAGAGGAATGCCCCAGTCAGGGAGTCCACGTTCTTCACGCACGGCTCCCGCTTTGGGGAGAACTTGTTCATTTCCAAGTCCCCGTGAAGGAAAGCGATGGCGTAGTAGATCACCCCAAAGAGGAACCAGGTCATGACAAAAGTAGCAGCAAACAGGGTGAGTTTGTACCTCCACTTCATGTCTATGACCGTAGTCCACAGATCCTGCAGGTAGAGCAGGTAAATGCCGTCGACTTTGTCGATCCTCACGTTGCTGTGGCCGCTCTTGGACATCACGCGGGGTTTGTGTGCCTTGAGCATGGCGCTGTCGATGCCACCGTTGACCAGGGGCACGCGGGACATGTTGATCTTCGTGGGTTCCATCCTCACTGCTTCAGTCCTGAGGAGAGAAGAAAAGAAGGCTGTTACTTAATGAAGCCAGAGCTGGCTCTGAAAAGCATTTGAAAATGTTGATGGAGAGAAGCACAAACATAATCTAAACACAGCAGCAGTGAATAAAAACAGCTGGAATATAAAGTTACCACCGTACAGTATCTGACATTACAAATAATTTGATATTCTCTTTTTGTTTCCAGGAAAAAAAAAAAAAATCATTCTTTGATTCTGGTGCCTGCCAAATATGGAGAAGTAGGTTTCTTTTATGATAGCCTGCAAAAGAAATTTGTCAAAGCTGAAATTTTATATCAATACTTTATTTCTGTAAAAGGCATTAAATATTTTTTTTTCCTTACGTTTCTCTAGAGAAGAGGCTCTTTTTGATTAGTGAGCAGGTTTTCTTTAATGCCCTGAAGAGAGACATCTGATCAGAATTAAAGTCGCTGGGTTCAGAACGCAGATCCAGCTCACCACCTCTGTCCCTTCCTGCGACGGAGGCAGAATGAGCCAGACCAGCTTTCACTGGGAACAATTAACTTCCACAAGTGATTTACTCAGTCGGATCTGGCTCTTTGTTACAGACCTACAACTAACCTAGAGGGAAACAAAGCAGACCTGAGCACATCAAAGGCGAGGTTTGGAATATTTACACCTGGATGCAACACTCTGAAGCTGTTTGCACTGGACAGCACTCCCACATTTTAAGCCGTCTGAGGGAAAAAACCAAAAAAAAAAATTTTAAAAAAGGAAGTAATTCACAAAGTCAGCATTCTAAACGTGGGCCCTGACCTGTGCGACCCCAGCAATCATTAGAGCACCCGACTCCTGGATTTGTTTACTGGGCATCAGTCCGGATGGAGAGGGAGAGTGCGGGCACTCAGGGCTGGGCAGAGCCCCCGGGGCGAGGCAGAGCCCTGCCCGTGCCAGCTGGACGAGGCACGGAACGGGACCCGGCTCGCAGGACCAGACAGCGATTGCATAGAGCAAGGACAGTGCATGTTATAGTCGTTCCCAACAACAAAACTTCCTGCTGACAAAAGCAACAAAGAAAAAAAACATCCCATGCATCCTTTGTGCTTTGGCAGGTCTCACAAAAAGGCATTGTTTTGTCCCATTGTTTTCCTCAAAAAGAGCCTCCAAGTCAGTGATTAGTTTTTGCCAACCGCTGGAAAAAAAAAAAAAAAAGAAAAGAAAAAAAAAAGTCTTCCTTATAGCTACTTAAAAGAATTTTGCAGGAAGTACAAGATATATTTGTGGCACACACATGTGCCAGCCCAGGACATCAGCATAATTGCTCACTGAAGTACCTTTCCTGTTATGTCAATTAAGGAGAATTTTTGTTTGTGACTGTACTCATCACACTGTTTCATATTTTCTGGGAAAGGGTGATTAAACTTATCCCCCATTAACAACTCTAGCTGGTTCCAGTTTTGGTTTAATCACCAGCATTTCTCTTCCATAGCTAAGAACCATTGCCACAGATATATATATATATATTTATAAAAGAAAGGAGTGCATCCATGATCGCAGTAGGAGATTCCTTATGTGACAGTCAAATCAACACACAGAGCGCAGCATGTCCGGATAATAAACAGGAAAAAACCTTCAAGTGATCTGAAAAAGAACAACGGGAGGAAATGTGGGGGCTGGGAGGGGTAGGGCTGGGAAGGACTGTACATGCAACTGCTCCTCAGGCCAACTCAAACCCCAGCACTGCTGTCAGGGGGAGGTAAATATGTGCAGCCTCTAATGGGAAACCTTTCAGGCAAGTGCATGTTCCTAGGGGAACACACCAAGCCTCTCCCTGGATAGGACATGGATATAAAACATGCCCAAAAGTCTGTCCTGAGATCAGTACATTTCTCCCTCTCACCCTTAGCCAGTGCTCCCACAGCACCAGAACAAGTTTCACTGACACAAATTGCTGTGCCAGGAGATAGCTGGGATTTCTGCTCCAGGGTTGGAGGAACACCCCCATCCCCCCCTTGCTAAGCCTACCTGGATGCCTGCTCCTGGGAGCAATTCCCAGGGCTGGCAGCTCCTCCTCCCCTGGAGGTCACAGGGATGGGGACAGCCAAGGCTCCACCTTCCCTCCCTGGAGCTCCAGCTGGTGGGCTCGAGCTGGAGAGGCAGGGACAGGGCTCCTGGCACGTCTGAAGGTCAGAGTTACCTGTCCAAGTTCAGGGATGGCCCAAGGCACATGGACACTCAGCCCTCCACACTCACCATGCCCAGGAGACACCGGATCCTGCACCAGGGGTCGGTGTGTGTGTGTGGGATGCAGTGGGAATAACAACAGTCATACATTCATGGAATGGTTTGGGTTGGAAGGGACCTTAAAGCCCATCCAGTGCCACCCCTGCCATGGCAGGGACACCTCCCACTGTCCCAGGCTGCTCCCAGCCCCAATGTCCAACAGGGAAGGAAAAGGTTCAACCCTCACAAGGGCTGGTAAGAGCTCCTGCACCTGTCTCTGCCCTGCCCTGGAATAGATTGTTCCCTGTCCAAGAGCCCCAAATGAAAATAATCCTGACACAGCAGCCTCCCACATTTCCAGACCTGCTAAAGGACAGCACCACAGATATGACACCAAAATGCCACTGCAGAAGAGTTCCCCCCAAGAGATGAGAAGTGGGAAGGAAGTTTCAAAGCACAATGTTTTCCCTGAGCTGCACCAACAGAGAGAGGCACAGCTGCAAAATTTGCCATTTCAGGTTTTAAGCTGAGAAGTGAAGCTGTAGTGAAGCCCTGGACAAGTCTGGCACACTCCAGACTGTCCAGCTCACAGCCAAGGCTGTTTCTCACTGTCCATCTCCCCCGTCCCCATGTGTAAGGTTGATCCCCACGTGTGGCAGAGCAGGAAATTTTGGAGTCTGCCATAGCTGAGAGAGGCTTTTTCAGAGCTCCCCCATCATCTTCTGTGTTCTCCCTTGATTTTTGACAAAGTTACTCAGCTTTACAGCCACTTCCTGAAATGGATCCCAGCCAATTTCTGGTGCTTTTTTTGGTGGCAGGGTATTTTTTGTGTTGATTTGCTTCCTACTTTTTTTTTTTTCTCTCTCACATCACTTTTCCTGTGTGATCCTGAATTCCTCTAGTGCTCTTTTCCTCCCCAGGGAAATTCCTCTTGGTTTCCTTTCCCTGCAGAAATACTTCCCTCCTCTGCCACACTGCCACGGGAAGAGAGGATCTGACACGCTGCCTCTGCTCTCCTCCCTTATCACTGGCAGCAGCCAGCAGCAATCACTTGGGGGAAGAAACTCTGATGAAACCATCAGTAGAAAAAAGAAATAAGGGCTTCAGAGGAGGATTCTCTCCTGCCCCCACTTCCCCAGTGCTTCCTGAGTGAAGTGGCCACTACGATATCCCAAAATAAATGATTCATGGGTGTCTGTATGTGTAAAAAATACATCATAACACCTGCACTGCCATTTCCCATCTTACAGAGTCTCCTCACACTCTCTGCCTTGACAACCCGGCACCTCAACCAAAATTCTTTGGTTTGTTTGGTTTATGCTCACACTAAATCACAAAGCACATCTACCACAGTAAGTTACTATGAGCAAACAAGCTTAAATAATAAGAGTAATACACATTTTTAAATTAAAGTAACTTCTTCTGTCTGTTCCCTAACTGATTTTACACTGATAAATGACTTTTCATTGCTGTAAATCAAAGTGGAGCTGCAAATAAAATTGAGCTGAAGGAGAGTGAAGGAAAGATACTTCAAAAGGGAAGAAAATGAAATTGTCTCAGGCTTGTCTAGCTTTCTAATGTCCTCTAAAATACCTCCTCTCCTCACCAGCCCTTTGGAGCAGCCAAAGGAGACTCCCCCTCAGAGCATATGGAAGTTCAGTGCAGACAAAGCCAATAAAACATAGAGCTACATACCAAACCACCAAGCATGAATACCTTGACATTAAGGTAATTCCAGCAGCCAGGGATCTAACCAGCACATTACCACTGCTTCCAGGGAGCACATTATCAGCGAGCCAAAGCCAGCTTGCATACACGCAAAAATGTTCCTCTTGCATGGAGCCAGCTTTGCTTGTGCAAGATCTCTCTTGGCAGACACAAGTGATTAAAAGCATACAGGAGCATGACTTGTTCGAAGGGCCTCAGCTGTTTTCTTTTTTTTTTTTTTCCCAATCAGATATGGCTTTGCCACTGGAGCAAATCCTCACGCCTGCTTCGCTGCCACTCCGATACGGGGGCAGAACTTGAGCTGTTTTTTCAAGCGGCAAAAAGCCATCAGCAGGCTTGGCATGGAGCAAATGAAAAGGCAGGGGTGAGGAAAGAAAACACTGAGGAGGGCTGTATAATCTTCAGATCTTTCCTAGGTCTGATGTGGTTCAGTAGGTTACAAAAGTGCCTCCTGAATTCTCAGTGCTCTGCGTAGCATGAACATCCTCCTCCCTCTGGGCTGTGCACCAGGTTATGCTGTACAACTGTCAACCAGAAAAATCCTCCTCGGGGGCTGAGTTATGGAATTCAAAAGGAGCAGAAGAGGAGGGAGGGAGGGAAGGAGAAGCTGCAAAAGGGCACTTTGCCTCTGGCACAGCCACATGGCTGGAAGCTGCTACCCTGGGCTCCAAAAAGAGCCCTTGGGTGCTAGGAGCCATCAGGGAGTCGTGACAGGCAGGCTTGAAAAGCTAAACTTACACATTTTTGGGTTTTATCACAAAAAGACTGAGACAAGAGAACCGTAAATACACCCCCAAGTCAAAATCAGCTCCCAAAGCTGTGCCTTCAGCTGCCACCTTGGAGCCACCCATGAGCACAGGGCAGCCCTGGGAATGGTCACTCTGTCCAATTTGGGCACCAGGAGCAAGTGATAGCAGGGGAAGATCATGGGGCAGCACAGGGAGGGCTGAGGGGTGCACTGGTCAAGCCAGAGATGGGTTTTACATCACCCACAGCAAGGCCAGGGAAACAACCATTCGCAGAGCAGTGGTAAGGAAGTGAAAACCCAAATCCATCTGTCTCTCCTAAGCTGCTGGCTGCTGAGCATGGAAGATGAATTAAAGGTGGACAAGTCTCATGTGTGTTGTTTCTGAGGGAGACTTGTCCAGGAATGTTGTTGTTTCCCAGGGCAGGGTGCAAGGCTTTTCAGTAACTGTGGATTTACAGAGAGGAGCCCTCAGAACTACACTGATGCAAAGAAATAGAAAAACAACCAAGAAGGCAGAGAGGAGGCAAAAGATGACTCAAAGCTTGTTGAAATTAATGGAGAAGCTCCCAGTGATTCCCAAGGCTGCCAAGGGGAGAAAAAGCACACCTTGCAAGGGTGTGAGCAGTTAACACACTGCAAGTGAGCATCCACCCTTCCAAAATCCTGCCCTCCAGCCTCTGGCCTGGGCTCTGGGGATGAGCAGGGGACTTGGCCGCACACATCCTTTAAGTACACCAAAGTGTTCTTCCAGGAAGAGGCAAACAAATTCCTCACTTCAGTCAACTCTCCTTTTTGTGCTCAGCACCATGGTTTATGCACAGCTGGAAAAGAACCCAAAGGTTCCCTAGAAACCTGTCCTGCTTTTTTTTTTTTTTTTTCCAAATGGCTTTTCTTCAGCAAGGCAGTGTAAAATACTTTAGAATGCCTCCCCTGCTGGCACACTGTTGCTCCAAAGTCTTTTCAAATACTGGGAGAGCACAGTTAAGCATTTAAAACCTGCCCGTGCTGTGATGCTCTTCCCACCCACAAACCCTTTCCTCATTCTTGCTGTGCAAACCATCCCTGGCTCTTTCTACACAGACAAGTCTGAACAGACTCCTGGGATCTTGCCCTCTCTGTTTCTGGGAAGTTGGGTGCCAGAGCTGCTCTGCAAGGCTGAAAGGGACATTTACTGTTGCATTTTGCTTGTCGAGCTCATACCCTGCACTTCCACTTTCAGTTACATCTCAGGCTGCTGTGGGAACATTAAACAGCTCAGCACAGAGAGGGAGCTAAGCTGGGACAGAAAAGGAGTGATGTCCTGTTTAGTCCTGGCCAATACAAAGCCAGGACTAAACTTTCAGAGAGCCAATTGTTGTCCTGTTCTGCAGTCACTGCCACTATTTCTCCACTCTCCCCTTCCAGAATGCACATGGGGACTTCCAACAGCTAAATCTTGTCATTCTTTCTCCCTGGAGGTATTTCTCTTTACACAACAGTGTCACTCATTATCCTGCTTTCCCTCATTTTGCTTTGTATCCCATTCCTCTCCCCTTCCCACTCTCTGTGAATCAAAAGATCCAAACCAAGAGTGTTTCCCTACCACCAGGAAAGTGTGTAGCTCACTGCATAATGCTTTATGTTCAGCAAAAATCGCCCTGTAGGCTCACACCACCCATTCCTGACCTCTCCATCACATCAGAGAATCATGGAATCACAGGAAGGTTTGGGTTGCAAGGGACCTTAAAGGTCATCTCCTTCCAACCCCCTGCCATGGGCAACAACAACTCTGTTTTCAGTGATTTCAAACTTTTCAAAGTGTCAAATAGTGCAAGGTGTCCCCTCCCCCTCCTGCCAGCTCCTCATCAGTCAGAAAGGTGGGAACAAAGCCCCAGACTCAGGGAGGAGTCTCACCTTCAAGGATCAGATTTGGGAACACAAGTGGCAGCAGCCACACAGTTTGGGGAGCTCTGCAGTGCAGGAGGGAGGTGGAGAAGCAGAGCAAGGGATATGTTGGGAGAAGATTGAAGACAAGCCAAGGAATGCCTCAATTTTTGGCTCTTCCTGCTTAGACATGAGATAAATTAATCCATATGGTGTTTTGTGGCATGCCTGAACGCAGAGCTCCTGGGCACCCATCAGGGTGAGGGTCAGGGATGAAGACACCTGTACACATTCCAGCACCAAACAAGCTGGGCAGGGATTTTCTGCAAAATAGTTTTTCACTTACTCAACTCAGGCCTACCTAAGTCCTTCCTAAGTACTTAATTCCTTTTTTGGGAACAGGCCCTTGGCCAGCCAGCTGCTCTGGCTGCTGGGAGGGTGTTTTCACACAGCTCCTGCTGCCTTCCCCATCCCACAGTGGGATGCTCTCCAGAGCACAGCTCCCAGGGAAAAGGCACCCAGAGAGGCTGGTGCTGCATTTTTTGTCTGATTTCAGGGCTGAGGCTCAAGGTGGGTGAGTTGTTTGCCCCAAAGGTACGTTTTCCCTTAATTTCTGCCTCTTTGGATGCTGCTGGGTATAAATCACCTGGCAATAATCCTCCTGCATAAGCTCATGTGCCAAGAGTTTCATGTTTCTGTACCTAAATGAGGGGTGTCTGTGTTTCCTTCCAGTATTTGAGTCACAGGGTGGCAGCTTCATTAGGCAACAAGATAGAAAATAATGAGTCTGAAGCCATTTACTGATCAGGTTAAGATGGAAAAAGTTCACAGGGAAGGGAATCTCCTCCCAGGTCAGCAGGAGAACAAAGGGACTGGACTGGAGTGCTGCAAGAGAAACCCTATAGGAGCCTTCCAGTGCCTAAAGGGGGCTGGAGGGGGACCTTAAACAAGGACAGGGTGTGACAGGACACAGGGAATGGCTTCCCAGTGCCAGAGGGCAGGGCTGGCTGGGATCTTGGGCAGGAATTGTTCCCTGGGAGGGTGGGCAGGCCCTGGCACAGGGTGCCCAGAGCAGCTGTGGCTGCCCCTGGATCCCTGGCAGTGCCCAAGGCCAGGCTGGACATTGGGGCTGGGAGCAGCCTGGGGCAGTGGGAGGTGTCCCTGCCATGGCAGGGGATGGAATGAGATGGTTTTAAGGTCCCTTCCAACCCAAACCTTTCCATGATTCCATGATAAGCTTGCTGGGACTGTCATTCCCTGCTCACCACAGGTTGGCTGTGTCCTTGCTTTCCCTTCTTTCCCAGCAGATAAAGGACATCCCCTTGTTTTTAACCTTCTCAGTACTCACCCATCACTTCATCACGTTGAATAGTAGTAATAATTATAATAAAGTCAATCTCAGAGCAACTGATTTGCCAGTCTGCAGCTGGTTTGAAATCTCCTGCATCTGTTTCAGAGCTGAAGAGGGGTTAGTGGAACAGAAAACTGCTCTGCTTTCTTTTCTTGTTTGTTTGCTTTTTTCCTCCAAATTCATTTCTTGGCCTAATAAAAATCTGGTTTTGTTTAAAAACAAGCAAGCAAACAAACTCGAAACCAGACATTTCCTTGGATTTTTAATTTCAATTGTCAGCAGGTGGTTGGAAATGAAGAGGAGTGTGCCAAGTCATGGCAGGGAGAAAAGTTAGCGCTTTGCTGGTCGTTCAAAAATTTGGATAAAACAGCTGCAGGCTCCCTTCCCCAGGGCTGCTGCTTCTCCCTGACTCTCAGCTGGGACAGGAAAGACATTTATCAGGCAGCAATGGGGCATTTCGGACTGGTTAGAGCAGACAATTTACAGTGGTTTGTGCTCCTCTTTATTTTTTTCATGGCAGATTCCCAGATGCCCCAAACCCAACATCAGACACCAGGCTCCAGCATCTCAAGAGCATCATCTACCTGTATCCCAACCCTACAGGGCACATATCCAAGGGCTCAGCAGCTCTTTTTAATTACATTTTGTGGTGCCAGTTCATTGCACTGTGTCCCAGTCAAGTTGGGGTTTGTTTTTAATTAGTCACTGCACACCAGGGCTCTCTCAGAGCTGGGTGGAGGTGTGGTTGGGGGTGAGGCTCCCTGCAGGGTGTCAGGCTGCTGCTGGGGCAGAGTTTTTGCTCTGTTTTCTCCCCATAAATCACATTTCCAGTAAATCACAGATCTCCTTTAGCCCATGCCACAAGCTCATTAAGAATTGCTTTCATACCCCATGAGCACCCCACAAATATTACGTGCATATACTCTGCAGAGATAAACCTGCCCATAATTTTCCATCTCTGTGCAGCCACTAAATCTCAACACTGAAAAGACTTTTCCACCAAAAAAAAAAATTAAAATTCCTGTGCCTTCTAAATATCTAAAAACCTCAATAGTATTGAAAGTAATGGGAGGGTGCAAAAGGCCAGGAAGCTGGTAGGGAAAAAAAATTGTTTTATTTAAAGACCTGTATATTGGTAACCTTTTTTTCATCTCTTCCTAATGTGGACAAAATAAAATCAAGCTGAGGAAACTGCACACCTTGACCCAGCAGGAAGGTTGGATGCTTTTACTGGAGTAAAGTTTTTCCTATAAAAGAGTTCCTGGATCTCTTTTACCTGTTTGTTGTGGCTGATTTGTGCTTCTTCATGTAGGCAGAGCAAGGATAAATACAGATTATCCTGACAAATAATCCAAATTCTTGTCACCTCTGCACAGCCAGGACACACCAGTGAATTTGGAGTGGTGATGTTTGCAATCCTACAAAGCACATTTCCAAGAAAGAAGGATGGATGAGTTTGTCAGGGTTTCATCTTAAAACTTGTTGCAAGCTGATTTTCTCAGGAAGTTATTTGGTTATGAAGAATTGCCCTGCCTGTGTGAACAAGTTCACACTGCAGAAAATGTTTTCAAAAAGAGACTCTTCTCTCATGCTGGCAAAATGCAGCCTGTGAGCCAAAGTACCCACTTCTCTCACCCAAACCTAAATTATTTTTAAATTATATGTCTTTCTCTCTTAGGCAAAGCATAGATGATGCTACTGGCACAGCAGGGGCAAATATAACTAGCTTATTTTGTGATAATTAATTTCTTTACTGTGAATTAGAGTAAGTATGGACACTATTCTCTTTGAGGGGCACAGCAGCTTCAAAAATGTTCATTCCCACCCCATTTTCTCTGCACTGCAAAGATTTGAAATTGCATGAAGCACCCATTTCTCTTGATTTTCCAGCTCTGATAAATGGAGAGCAAGTTCTGCTTCCTCTCAAACAAATGTTTGGAAGCTACTTCACCAAAACAAAACTTCAAAATTTTTAAATGCTGAAAAGAAAATTCAAGAGCATCCAATAAATTCAGGATGCAATATTTCATGGGCAAACATTTATATGTACTTACAAAGAAGTCAGAGGTTTATTTTTACTATTGAAAATATCATTCCTTGGTGTGTAAGCTCAGCTGGTTGGAGTCTGATGCTAAACACACCAAGGTTGGGGATTCAACCCCTTTCTGGGTCTTTCCCTTAAAAGTTGGGCTTGATGGTCCTTTTGGGACCCTTCCAACTCAGAAGAATCTGTGATTCTGTGCTGCCCAGTTCTGTAAAGCACAAGCAGTTGCAAATCTGAAATATTGATGTGGGAGATTTTGCTGTATCTGAAGTCAGCTGTGGATGCATCATCTTTTACCCCCGTCCCCCTCTGGGCTGTTATTACCCTTAATGAAGTCTCTAGATCTTGAAACAAAATAATCTCCTTAAATGTCCAGTCTTGGACACATCCACAAGGGCCAGGAACCACCCCCTGGGGCTGTGGTGTCAGAGCAAAGTCCTTTGCTAAAACACCTCCCACAGGCGTGCTGGAGTCACCCTGGGGCTCACAAACCCTGTCCCCATCCCTGTCCCCACTCCTGTCCCAATCCTGCTGCTGCCCCTCACCAGCTCCCAGAGAGGACAGAAATGGTCATGGGGGTCCTCTAAACCTCTAAAATTCTTGACTGATGTACAAACCAGGGCCTTTCACCTGCCTCTCTGAGGTGGTCAGGCGAGAATTAAAGATATCAGGGACATTTTCCCATTGGTGTAGGGTTGCTTTTCCTCAGCACTGCCAAAGTGATTGTGTTTCAGGGCAGCTTTCTCTTTTTTTTTTTTTTCCTTTTTCTTGTTCCTGACCAATCCATGGATGTGGTTAATTTAAGGTTTAAAAGGCTTTTGCTCACACATACACACACACCCATATATGTTTTCCACTGAAGTCTGTGCTTTTTCCTAGACCCACCCAAATTCCAGTACATAGCTCACACGTGTGCCAAGCTTCCCTACTCTCCTTGCAATGAGTGGAAAAATGCCCTTTTTTCCACTCCTGTGCATTTTAGGGGGAGAACCACGTAGAGAAGGAAGAATTTAGTGATACCTGTGATTTCAGAGCAGAAAAAGGAAAGAACCTCGGTGTTGTCCATGGGAATGCTCTGTTCCTGAAGTTTATGGGGTTCTGAGCCCCAGTGCTTGCTTGGGACTCTGAGCTGGAATTGTGGAGTGCTGAGGAGATTTGAAAATTAATAAATGTGAAGCAAAAGTAGGTGGTTGTTGGTAAAATTCCATTCTGTTTATGTGAAGTACTTAACGCTCCTGAGTGCTCTGGTATTTTTGGAGGCGGATGAGAGAAAATCAAAGATTATTGGTGAGAAACTTTGGAGGGTTTCAGGTGGAAATGGCTTCAGCTGTGTCATTCTCTACTCCCTTTAACAGGGCTACCAGCAAATTCATGCAATCCCAGAAAGGTTTGGGTTGGAAGGGACCTTAAATCCCATCCCACCCCTACCATGGGCAGGCACACCTTCCACTATCCTTGGTTGCTCCAAACCCCACCCATGGATTTGAACCTGGGGAAAGGTGGTGGGCCAAGGGCTGTAACAACACACAAGCTTCCATGCAAAGCCTTTTCCATTTCTCTGGCCTCCATGGAGATTCTCTGAGGCCTGGTTAAGGCTGCTCCCCCTTGATTTCCTCTTCTCAGGGAGGGCATTAATAAAGCCTCTCTGACTTCCAGAGCTCCCTGTTTTCATGGAGCAACTGCTGGAACACAATTTCTGAAGTCTCTGTTCACGTGCCAAGCCAAGCTGAAATTAGCCCATGGGTTTGAAGACATGGGCTGGTTTGTACCCCTTCACTCTCAGGTGATGGAAATTAAAATAGGCCAGGTTAATTATTTATCCTTTCCATCAGCAACATGCTAACATTGTGCAGGAGCTTATTGTCACTCCTAGATCTGCAAAAATTGGAATAAAAATGGATATATTTTTAAGAAGAAGCTGCTTCCTGAGATTCTTGACTGAGAGGTTACCCAGCCCAGCTCTGTGTGTCTTCCAGATAAACTCCCAAGGAATTGAAGGGAAAAGAATCTTTGTTTTCCTCGTTGCTTTCCCAAATTATTTGATCCCTGCCAGTTTCCATGACACAGACCCCTCAGTCTGCTGCAGAGACTGTGGCTTCAGAAAGGGAGGAAATAGCATGAAAGTACTGGTGCACATCAGTGTTTTTGGATTTTCTTGCCAAACCAGAAATAGCAAAACAAAATTAAAAAAAAAAAACAAAAAAAAAAAACCCAAAAAACAAAAGCAAAAATAGTTTCAACTTTTCTGGCAAAATAAAAACAAAACAAAACAAAACCAAAAAAAAAACAAACCAAAAGAAAAAAAGGTCATTCTGGATGTTTGTTCAAATCAAAACCAAACCTTTCTTTTTGAGGTTTGCACAGATATGTGTGTATGTGTGGCTCTTTTAAATCAGGTGAGGAACAAAACACTCCTTGGACTAACAGACTGTGACATCTTACTTCTACAAAGCCAAAATACAATTTTTTTTTAACTTTTCAAAATTGTTTGGGTTGGTTTTGGGGTTTTTTTTCCATCTAAACCTGCATTTTCAGCCCATAAGACTTCTGGCAGAAAAGTCTCAGCCAACTGTGAGAACCACACGGGTTGATTTGGTGACAAGTGACACTTGGAGGGACACAGCCTGTCCTGGCTGTTGGGATCTGGCAACACAACTACAGTTCCCTCCTCATTTTTCTTTTCCTCACAGTTCCTTCAGAACCTCCATAAAAGCAGTGATAATGTGCCCAAACAAGACAAAAATCTCACGCTGCTTTTCAAAGCCCCTGCGTTTCCTTACACTCAAAGGAGCCTGTTTTGCTGGTTTATTTACACACCCCTTATCTTTATGGCTGCTCCTTTATGATCCCATGTCATCTCCAAAGCTCCTGCAATCTTTTACAGTTGGGAAGGTCCAGCTTTGATCACTGGGGTAATCAGGCTCAATAGAACATTGTTCCTGCTCTGCCGAGAATTTTTTCCGACTGCGCTCAGGACACCGCAAACTTATTTTTAAAACCTTACAACGCTCAGCAGCTCCTCTACCTTGTTTTTTTGTGAGTTTTACAGATGCTGTGGACTTCAGGAGGCACTTTGATGTTTTCCAAGCTGCCTGATTTATGAGAACAAAAAAAATACCACCGTTCCCCAATTATTTTCTGTCGCCTTGTAATAAGGCTCAATGCATCAATGGAAATTCAGTCTAGGCACAAAGAATAACTGGATAATGAGGAAATCAACTGCATCTCCCACAAGAGATCATTCTTCCAGTGGAAAAATTAACTTTTTTTGATCTCTAACCCTCTGTACTTTTCCTGTAATATTTAATAAAGCCTCCATTTTCATTGGAAAACACACTTGATGGGAAATGTGTAACTAGTAGACCTTTATGTGTTATTTTAGTGCTGTTTATATTGTATTTTAGAGCTTTTTGAACAGAATTCATATTTTGTAGGTAAGTCCTGAAGATGAGTGGTGGCAAAAAGCAGCTGAGCAGGGCTGTGAATATCTCAAATTGCAGCAGATTTCAGATGGGGTCAAAATAATGGCATTGCTGAAAGTCCAGGGACTGCCACTCCACCAAGCCAGGTGGCAGCTTAGAGGCAAAGCAGAAAACTCCTCCTTTCACTGACCTGCTGACACCCTGTCAAAGCCAGCCTTACCCAAAGGAAAAACTCTTTCTGAAAAGTTCTTCCCCTGTTTCACTTGCTGCACGACTCAGACTTCTGGTCTGTGGGCAGCTTGGTGCCACAGCATCCCCAAAATCCAACTTTTCTTGCAGTCCAGAGTTTCAGTTTATTAATTAACATTTCCCAGTGCTCCTCCTGCTCACAGTCTTTCTCATCTATCCCACTCAAAACCTCTGAGATAAAAAAATCTTCTTTCTTTTCTGCTCTTTTGACCATTTTAATTTCTCCTTCATTAATTCAAACACTTTTTTCACTTCTTTATACCCCTAAAGGTCACAGTGTAACTTTTCCACAGCTGCTGCCCTGGTCCCCATAGCTCTGCTTTCTTCTGCTCTTTGCTGACATCTCATTCCTTTTTGTCATCAAATCAATCTCTGGGGGTTTTTGCTCTGTTCCTAGTTTAGATTTTTCTTCTCCAATTCCACAATAGCTTCCCGTGTGACATAAATAAAATTCCCCTCTTCCCCATGTCCTGAAAATCCACCTGTTTTGAGATACATCACAACAAACTTCTCCCCATCGTTGTGTTCACCTACAAAGTTCCTCCTGTGTCTCACTCACTGTTAGATCTGAAATAATTCAGAGCAGATTCAAAGTTTTCCTTTTTGTTCATCTGACTGCAAAGTGTATTGAGGACCTGCTGTGCTGTGAGAAATAATTTGTTCTGACTGAGGGCTAAGTTCAGCTTCAGCATGAATAACAAGTGAGTGGTTTTCTTCGAAGCATGCATGTTTCCAGGATGGAAACCTGGGATGCTTTGAGGGATGGATGTGCCCATCTCCCTGCAGTGCCTGATGACCTGAGACCAGATCCTGAACTTTCAGAAAGCTGAAATTGTCTTTTCCTTGCACCTCTATAGCAAGGCTGGAGCTTTTGAAAGCTGCCAAGTTTAATTATTCCATGAAAATCAACTCTCCCAGTGTATGTGAAGGTACCCCTCTCCTCCTGGAAAGATGAGAATTACTCATGTTAATTACCTGGCACAGGTGTGCATTTTAAGTTGGATTATCCTAAATAAATACAGGTCAGCATGACTAGTACTGCTGAAGCCTTTCAGGTGAAATCCCATGGGAAATGCTGTGCTGTGTGGGATCCCAGGTAAGGTTACACACCATGATGTGCCCTTTCCATCACACACAGTTTAGTTGTGGTAAAAAATGCAGATTACACACTTAACTTTATGAACTTTATATAAAAACAACCTCTCTAGGAATCTAAAATAAGGTGTAGGATATGTCTGCTCTGTTTTAAAGGCTCTGGCCTGTGACATTCCCTGCCACAGGTCAGCTTGTTTGTCCGTGTGTATTGGTTTGGTATGGCCTGGTTTTAGGGAGCAGGGGGGCCACAGAGATGGCTCCTGTGAGAAGATGCTGGAAGCTTCCATCATATCCAGCAGAGCCAGTCCCTGATGGCTCTGAAGATGGACACGCTGCTGGCCAAAACTGGGACAATGAGAGAGGCTGGTAATGCTTCAGTGATGACATATTTAAAAAGAAA
>VYXG01011135.1:0-11888 GCA_013397235.1 Lanius ludovicianus
CAGTTATTACCATGAAATCACCTATCTCTCTGGGGTCCTAAAAATGATGTCTGGGGTCCAGAAACAGGCTCTGGGGTCCTGAAAGTGGGGTCATTGGATGCCAAAAAGCTGGTCTGGGGTCCCAAAATGGGGTCTGGGGTCCTTGGGGTGCCCAAGAACTGGTCCCTGCGGTGCTCGGAGACTGGTGACTTCTCCTCAGGGTGCCTGGTGGCTGGGGATGTGTCCTTGGGGTGTCCAGTGGCTGGCAATGTGTCCCTTGGGATGATGACATGTTTTCAGGGTACCTGCTGCACAGGAACATGCGTGGTCACCAGTGGTGGCTCTCTGGGGTGCCTGTTGGCTGGGGACATGTCCTTGCCATACCTGGAGGCCATGAACTTGTCCCTGCAGTGCCTGGTGGCTGGGGACATCTCCTTGGGGAGCCTTGTGCCTGGAGATGTGTCTTTTGGGTGCCTGCTGGCTGGGGACATGTCCTTGGGGTGCCTGGTGGACAGTGACATATCCCTCTGGGACTTGGCCACTGGTAACGGGTCTCTGGGGCACATAGTGAACAGAGAGGTGTCCTCAGGGTGCCTGGTGGCCAAGACTGTGTCCCTCTGGTGCTTGGTTGCTGGAGATGGGTCCTTGTGGTGCCTGGTGCCTGGTGACATGTCCCTAGGGGTCCTGGGGACTGAGGACACATCCTTAGGATGCCTGCTGGCCAGGAACATATCCTTGGGGTGCTCAGTGACATGTCCCTGGGGTTCCTGGTGGCCGGTGATAAATCCCTGGGGTTCTCAATGACAGGGGATGTGTCCCTGGGGCATCGCATGAGTGGAGATGTGTCCCTGGGGATCCCAGTGACTGGGGAGGTGTTCTTGGGATGCCTGGTGACCAGAGATGTGTCCCTGGGGCACATGGAGGCCAAGGACCTGCAGGTGCAAGGGACATGTTGGGTTTTGCAGCGAAGGGTTGGGTTGCAGGATGTGGATGGGGACACCCAGACTCACCGTGTCACTGGTGGGTGCCAGGCATGGGGTGGCCTCGATGATGACCTGTTTACACCAGAGGCCAGAGAAGTGCTGCCCTGACGTGGCTTTGGAGAGCTGAAGACTGGTAACTGTGGGTCCTGCTGTCCATCATGGCAGTAACGGTGTCACCCTCATGTCCTCTTTGCTGAGGCTGCCTGGCTGCCAGACCAAAATCTGTCCCCCACTCGCCTCCACTTCCAGTGACAGGGATGTGGCTGGGGCCAGCTGTGAGCACCGGGGTGCTGTGCACTTGATGCAGCTCAGCGTGGGGAATGAGGGACATGGAGCCATGGGCCGTTACCTTGGTGTCCCCCATGTCCCCCCACGTGCTCCCCACACCCACCTCTCTTGTGAACACACTCCCAGGTTGCTGGGTTTGGGGTGCTGGGTGAGATATGCACCCCAGGATGCCCCCCACCACAGCACCCAATGTCCCTGAGGGGTGGTGGATGCCCCCCATGGAGGCTGCTGTGGTTGGGGGGGTGTGGGGGGTCCCAGGCTCGGCGGCTCCAAGGAGAGGGCTGGAAGAGTAAGAGAGGTCAGGGCACCCATGGGGGACCATGTGTCCCCTGTCCCCTCTGTTCTTGAGTCTGTGTGTCCCCAGGTCCTTGCTGCCTGCAGACAGGCAATGGGGGGACATCACTGTGGGGGTCCCATAGTACTGGGGGTCCCAGGCATAGGGTGGGGATCTTGGGTAGACGTTACTGGTCCCATAGCACTCTGTGGGAGTCCCAGGTCTGGGCTGAGGCTGTTGCAGCAGGTCAGTGTTCCCTGGAACTGGCTGGGGATCCAATGGCATCACATGGGATGGATGGGGGTCCCATAGTATGGGTGGGGGATCCGTGGCAGAGAGTGGGGGCTCTATGGCACCAGGTGGGGGTCTCAACCCTAGTGCTCACTGGAGGGGTGGAGGTCCCATGGCAGTGGGTTGGGATCCCAGTCCCCACGGGACTCATTGGAGGGGTGGGGGTCCCTGCCATCACTGCCCAGGAGTCAGCTGCTGAGGATGCTGCTGCTGCTGAGGTTTCGGGGGGCACAGCTGGGTTTCCAGGGCCCACCAAGCCATGGTGAGCCACCAGCCTGCAGGGCAAGAGGTGCTGTCAGTGCATCAATCCCCACCACACCAGGGACCTGCTGTGTCCCCCACCCTGCAGCCTCTCACCTGTGGCGAGCTGTGGTGTCCTGGCTGGCACGGCGCTGGCAGACGAGGAGGAGCGCGGTGAGTAAGGCCAACCAGAGCATGCAACCAGCGGCTGCGATGACAGCAGGCTGCTGCAGAGCCTGGACCACCCTGCTGCTCCCTGCTGTGAGCCCTACATGAATCCCATCAGTGTCACTTCATGTCACCACCTTGAGCCCCACCTGCACACCACCATGCTCTCCATCTCCTACCCAGGACACCACATGTGGCATTGCTGGGAACCCCTGCGCTGTTGAAAGCTGCCACCTGGACACAGAATTCGGCCCCAGGGTGTGGGAGGAGGGTTTCCAGGTGATGGGTGGCTCCATCCACTGTCCTGTTGGTGGGGCGCTGCCAGCCCTCACCCATTGACCAGACCTGGCAGGCCAAGAGGATGTGTCCTCTTAGATGACGAGCCTTGATGGTCTCCCTCTAATGGACCCCTTATGGATGGACCCCTTTGGATGAACCCTCTTGGATGGACACCTTCAGATGGACATCCCTTGATAGATTCCCAGTGATGGATTCCCCTTGGATAGATTCACTTGGATGGGTCTCCTTACATGAATATCCTTGATGGACTCCCCTTGGAATGACCCCTTTTGATGGGCTCCCTTACATGCCCCTAGGATGGATCTCTTTGGGTGAATACTCCTTGGATGGACCCCCATTGATGGATCCCCCTTTAGATGGACCCCCTTGGATGGATCCCCCTTTGGATGGACCCCCTTGGATGAATCCCTTAGGCTGGACTCCTTTGGATGAACTCCCTTGAATGCCAATAGATAGATGCCTTGGGATGGACCTCCACCTTGGCTGGCCCTTTTGGATGAACCTCCATGTTGAAATCCCTCCTGGATGGACTCCTTGGATGGTTCCCCCCTTGGACGGACCCCCACCTTTGACAGGCTCCTTTTTTAGACGGATCCCTTTGCATGGACCCTCCTTGGCCAAAAGACCCCAGCCCTGCCCCCTTGCCCCGTTGCCCCAAACCTGGTAGCCACGGATGACACCATTGTGGGCTTCAGGAGGAGGTGGCTCCCAGCTCACGACCATGGTGCCATTCTCTGTCTCAGCCTGGCTGATGGTGATGTGCTGGGATGCTGCACTAGGCACTGCTGGGACAGAGATGCTAAGACCCCTGGGACCCCCAACCAACCTCCCCGTCCTCCACCCAGGTATCCCTGGGGACACATAACGTACCTTCCTCAGGTATCCAGAGGTGCCTGCTGTTGCTGTCTGAGCCCTGGGTCCCTCCGGTGTAGGGTTGTACCTTGAACTCTTACTTGTAGCTCCTGCGGAGCTCAGGGATGATGGTGCTGAGCTCCCTGCTTGTGTCCTGTTGGACCCAGGAGGTGGTGACTGGGAACAGGCTGCAGTACAGCATCGTGTAGCCCACAGGCACTGGCACCAGCATCAGCATCTGAAGGGGATGGGAAGGATTCCAAGTGAAGGTGGGACATGGGGCGATGTCCCTTCCCACCCCTCCACTGGGGGCAGACGAGCATCACACGGACCTGCCAGCGGAGCTGGACAGCAGCAGTGGGCAGCGTGGTGCCATTGTCCAGGTGCAGCCGCACAGCCAGCAGGTCTCGTGGTGCAGTCTCCTGCTAGCCCGCTGCCAGCTGGTCTGTGAGGCAGAAGAAGGTTGATGGCACCAAGGTCCCCTGACACCTCCCCAGACACCCACCTCAGATACCTGTACATGGAGATCCTGATGTCTGCCTGGATGGACCCACTCAAATGGACCCTTTTGGACAGCCATCCTTTGATGGGCCTATCTTGGATGGACTTCTCTTGTATGGACCCCTCTTGGATGGGCCCCCTTGGATGTGTTGCTCTTGAGGACATGGGGTGGCCCCAAGATACACTGTAAAATGTCCCCCTTAGCTGGACCCTTTGGACAGGTATCTCTAGTTCTATCCCCCTCTAATGTACTTCCACCTTGCATAGACCCCTTAAATGGATCTTCTTGGAGGAACCAGGTTGTCTGGATCCCTTTTAGGTAGGAGAATGAATCCCCTTGGACAGACTCCCACCTCAATGCATTTCCTTAGCTGGATCTCCTTACATGTACCTTCTTAGATGGAGCCCATGGATGGATCCTATTGGATGGATGCATTTAGATGGACACATTTTTCAAAGTGACACCTCTGATGGATCCCCTTAAATGACTCAGCTGGATGGACCTTTATTTGATGAGTGATGAATGCCCTCAGATGAACCCCCATGGACAGACTCCCCTTGAATGACCCCATTAGATGAACCCTGTTGGATGGACTCCCTTGCATGGACCCCAAGATGCCTGTGATGGTGGAGGCCATGGAGATCCCACCACTGACCCTCCACATGGAGGAAGGTGGTGGCGGCAGCACTGCCCAGCTGACTCTGTGCTGTACACACGTATGTGCCGGCATCGGCGGACGTCACGGCGTAGAGGTGCAAAGCGTGTTCCCGGTCCACCTCATGCCTGCGGGTCACCAGCTCTCCATCAGCCTCATCCCCATGCCAGGGATGGGACACCTCCCCCCCTGCCACCACCTACCTGCCCCAGGGCAGGTTGCCACACTCCTTGTGTCACTGCACCTGTGGCGCTGGGTCACCTCGGGTGCTGCAACCCAGCTCCACGGTGCTGCCAGCCACCGCCACCGTGTCACTCGGGTGCTGCATAATGCTTGGCTTCTCTGCAGGGGAACATCAAGGACATGGTACCATGGCTGGGTGTGATGTGCCCACCACCCGTGGGAGACCCTTGGCTTACCCAGCATGGAGACGCGGGCACCCCGGCTCTCCCTCTTGCCTGCCGCATTGGCCGCAACACAGATGTAGAGACCAGAGTTGCTCCGTTGCGCTGATGCCACCTGCAACTTCCCCTTGGTGAACACGTACCTGCCACCTACCAACTCCAAGGTCACCCCGTCCTTCTTCCAGGTAACATAGGGTTCAGGGTACCCCAAGGGGGGGACACAATCCAGCTCCAATGTTTGCCCCGCTGTGGTCACCAAGTCACCTGGCTGGAGGCGGAAATTGTCCCGCAGCACTGCAGTGGGGAGGGCACGTTGTGGGTGGGGGGAACAGGATTTTCTGAGGTCTCCCCATCTACATCACCCACCCACCAGGTGTCCTTACCAGCTGGAATTTGGGGTGCCGTGGCCACACTGGGGAGGCGGCAGCCTGTGGGGTGACAAGGAGGAGGGGGGATGCCAATGGGTGCCCCAAATGGGCATGATCTCAGATCCAGGGTTGGGGCAGAGGGAAGAGTTAAGTGGATTTTGGCCCCCATGGGCTGCACTCACCTCCATGGTGCAGGGTGGCGAGGCAGATCCCCAGGCCCAGTGCTGTCTCCCAGCCGCCTGCCATGCTGACCCTGGCCAGCCTTCCCGTTTCCTCCCAAAATCCCAGTTTCTCCCTGCCAGCACTGGGGCTGGATCCGGCTCCCGGATGGGGGGGTACAATAGCTGGATGTGGGGGCCGGGGAATGCCGAAGGGGGGGAAGGTGATGATGAGCACAAACAGCTCAGCCACCCTGTGGCAGTGGGAATGCCCAGCCATGGTGGCACTGGCAGCACCTGGAGACAGTGGAGTGGGGGACATCAGAGGTTAATGAAATTAATTAGTCAGAATAAATTCCCCTCTTCCTTTGCCATATTCAGAGGAAGACAAATTGAGAAGAAATGGGCTCTTAGCTGAGGACACCATCAGTAGGTACCAGAGGGAAGAGTCCAAAGTCTCCCCATCATTTCAGGTGCCAGTTTGAGTGCCAGCCAGGTGCAGCGGGTTTGTGTGGTCTTCGCTGTCAGCCACTTCTCATGTGTCCCCACACCCTGGAGGGCCCCTGTCCCACAAAGACAGCCAGGGGTGCCACCACCAGACGGGTAGTATGTTTAGTTTATTAGTTAGTAGTGCACCCCGAGCACTCCGGGGTGCCCTGGCACCCACCCCGGGTGCCCCAGGGCCCGACTCGCTTGGCCGGCCTCTCTCTGCTTTTCATCCTAAACCTATTTCCCATGAAGGCTTGGGGAGAAACAATGTCGTGTGCCCCAAAACTGGGGGATTTTCACAGAAAATCCTACCATGGAGAAGGGGCAATGCTTGGGCCAGGGCTTCCAGCCCACATTTAGGGGGACATTGCAGCTGGGGAGCTGGGGGGCAGGAGGGAGCCCCCTGTTCAGACTGCCTGATGCATATGTGCCCTTGGGTGAGCTTGTGTGCCAGTGCGTGTCCCGCTCTTCACACGGGGGGTGTGCCATGGCAGGCGGGCATGGCTCTCTTACACACGCATGTGCACGTCGCTGGGCATGCAGTGTGTGTGCTCCCTGCATGCATGTGCACGCTCCAAGCATGCTCAGCTGCTCGGTGCTCGCTCTTCCCACGTGCACCACACGCACTCTGCACACTCACTGCAGGCTCCGCACATGCTCCATTGCCAACACTGCAGGTTCACTCTTACGCATGCTGTGAGCACACACAGCTGCTCAATTTGTGCACGCTCTTTCTACACACACTGTGCACACTCAGCTTGTGCTTTGTGCAAGCACACGCCCTCTCTGCTCACGGTCTGCTCACACTCACCACGTGCTGCGTGCATGTCCCATGCAAATCCTGTGTGCACCCTCACTCCAAGTGCTCCATGCACTCTCTGCACAGACTCTCTTTGCACGCTCTGTGCACGCTTGGAGCACACACCCAGTGCTGGCACACTCACAAGGGCCGTGCAAGTTCAGTGGACACTCCGCACACTCCACACTCACTCTGCGCACCCTCTGTGCACTCCTAGCTGCGCGCTCCACGTGTGTTCTCTCCGTGAGCTCCACATGTTCTCTTGCATGCTCTGTGCATCCTCTCTTTGCACACTGCGTGCACACTTGCAGCACACCCTTGTGCCTGCCCCATGCACCCTGCGTGCGCACTCCGTGTGCCCTCCCGCACGCTCCATGCATGCTTTCCCTGCGCACTGCTCGAACACTCTCTCTGCACGCTCCATGCACACCCTCTGGCACACTCTCTCCGTGCACTGATTGCATGTTCTCTCTTGCACACACGTGCTTTCTGCACGCTCCCTGCACACTCGTCCCGGCGAATACACCATTAAAGCGATGCCCCAGGAAGATGGGGGACGGAAGAGGGAAGCTCTGGGTGAGATCAATAGGAAATTAGTGACTTTACGCCGAGCAGAATGACGCCCAGTGGTGGGAGCAGGGCTGTGCCGGTGTCCCCGCTTGCTCGGTGGCAGAATTGTGGCCGTGCTGGTGTCCCTGCTTGCTTGCACGCTGCCACCAAAGCGCGCACAGTCCCCCCTGCTCAGGCACTGATCTCCACGGCGTTGGCCTCTTCCTGCTCCCGAATTACGTGGACGCCGGCAGTCCGCAGCAGCCGCGGAGCGCCGCGGGAACGTGCCGGCGAACCCGGTGGCGACCGGTGGGTCCGCGTCGAGGCGGGTGAGCGAGCTGGTGAGCGATGGTAACGACGAGTCGAACGCCCCACTGGTCCTGGCGAGCGACCGGCTGCTGGAACTGGTGAGCTGGTGTAACCTGGTTCAACTGTGCCGCGGGGTTCAGGTAGCGAATCCTCCTCCGCCTCTGGTGAGTCCTGCCAAAAGCCGAGAGCAGAAAAGCGTGGGACATGTGCAAGACCGTGTGCTGGGATGCTGCCAGTGTGCTACTGGTGCTACTGGCTCTCACCTTATCTTTAAGGATGTACAAAGCCACTGGGTTCTTGCGCTCATGCTCACTGCTCCGTGGGATGCCTTCGGCTGTGTGGAAGCAAGGTGCTGCTCACCATGCCAGGAGCACTGGTGTTCCCCCACCCCTCCGCCACCACACTGAGGCTGGCACTCACCATCGTGCTTCAGGCGCTCCTCATCCTGCTCAGTGTAGTCAGAGGTTGGTTGTGACTCCGCTTGTCGCTTCTCCCTGGGAAGGGACATGGGATGAGGCAGCACTGGCATCGTGTTAGAGGCAATGGGGGCTGCCTGTGGCTTATCCAGGGAAGGGTAAAGTACTGCAGGGAGGGAGAGATGGGATGGGATGGGATGGGATGGGATGGCATGGCATGGCATGGGGTAGGATGTCTCGAGATGAGACAGGATGGTATGGGACAGGACAAGACAGGATGGGAAGAGATGAAATGGAACAAAATGGGATGGGACAAGACAGGATGGGACAAGATGGGACAACCCCCTTTGTCTCCCATGTTTTCCCCATCCGTACTTCTTGGAGGGTTTCCAGCAGGCACAAACTGTCACCAGGGTGACGAGAAGGAAGATGCCACCCGTGGACAGGATGATGTAGAGAGAGCTCCGGCCTGGAGGAGAGGAATGAAGAGGGGCAACCCCCCAAAAATTTTAGCTGAAAGCATCTGCAAGGGAAGGTCAAGTGTGGGAGTGCAGGAGGGGAGAAGGGGTGGCTTACGGTAAACAGTGAGCTTCACGGGGACACTGCGGCCATGGCTGATGGGGTTCTCCACCAGGCAACTGTAGACATCATCGTCAGCCATGAGAACACGGGTGATGGTGAGTATCTTCTGGTCAGGAGAGAGGAGCAGGCGGGAGTCGTTGCTCAGCGGCCTCCCATCCTTCAGCCAGGTGTAGGTGGGTTTGGTGCCATTCTCGTGTGAGCAGTTGAGGGTGAAGAACTCACTGAGCTCCAGCACTGTTGAGGAGGCCACCAGCACTTGTGGCTTTGAGATGGGAACTGTGGGCAAGTAGGGGAACCATAGTGATGCCATGTCTCAGTGGACGGATGGGTTCAAGGGACAGGAAGAGAGACATCAAAACCCCACCAACTTGGCTGCATAGGGTGATTGAAACCCCCAAAACTACCTCCCAGTTGGAGAAAGCCCTCCCAAAATGTGGTCAGGGAAGACATCCCATGGGTAACCCAGTCTCCACTGGATGTCCTTCTTGCCCTTACTGTCCACGGTGAGGTTGATGGTCTTCTCGCCAGTGAAAGTGTCGTCGGTGATGGACACCTCCACTTCATAAGCGCCTTCATCAGCCAACTGCAAGGGGCTGATGAGCAGTGAGCCGTTCTCCAGCACCCGGATGCGGTCGCGGTAGTCGGGCCGTAGGTTGCCAATGATCTCGGTGCCGATGGACTGGACGACGGTGACAGGTTTGTCCCGCTTCAGCTGCCACTTGACCACTGGCTTGTCAGTGCTGGCACTGGCATAGCGCACCGACAGCAGTGCCGCTTTGCCTGCTGTGCCACGGACTAGTGGCGTGGGGCTGGTGATGTTCACCCCTGCCAGGAGACCTTGGTGTAGGGAGAGCAGGGGAGTGCCAAGCGTGGAGAAAACAGGGAAACCCCAAGGTGGAGCTGTGCTGAGCACCACCAAGGTGCCCAGCTTGACTCCATAACATTTGCAAAGACGTACAGCCCCAAAACTGCGTTCATGGCAGGAGCTTTCCTGCACTCAGATCAATGCAATGTGTTGTAAAAATCAAAGAATCAGCCCCAAAACTGCTTTGGGCATGGGAGGTGGGTCAATGCAACCCTCTGCAAAGATGCATTATCACTCATCAAAGCTGCATTGGGGGTGGGAGGGCTCCTGCAGTCAGGTCAGTGTGGCCAACCTGTTGCAAAAATGCATGCATCACCCCAAAAATGCGAGGAGGAAGATGTGGGGATGGCAGACCTGCCGTTGCTGGGTTAATGCAATGCTCTGCAAAAATGCATGTGGTGTCCTCCAAAATGTGCTGGGCTTGGGCAGATCTCCTGCACCTGAGTCAATGCAAGCTGTTGCAGGAATTCATCTATCACCCCCAAAAATGCAGGGGGAGTGCTCCTGCAGCCAGGTTGGTGCAACCATTTGCAAAAACGCACACATCACTCACAGAAATGCAGGGGGTGGGAGGCAGGCCGAGGCAGCCCTTGGCAAAGTTTTATCATTGCCCTACAAAAGCTGCCTGAGGACTGAGAGACGCCAGTGTTCAGATCAGTGCTGTGCAAAGATACCTTAATTGCCCAAAAAATGGTGTGGGGAAATGATTTTGTATCATACCCTCATCCCCATTGGATGCTCCGGTCCAGACAAAGCCCCCTCAGATGCAAAACTGCATCACGGGCGTCAGTGCACGTGCATCCCTCCTCATTGCTGGTTTTAAGCCAAAAAAGGCAGGGAAAAATGTGAAAACATGATTTTTTGAGGGACGCGACTCCTCAGAACATTCTCCCTCCCTAGAATACCTTAGCATCCCCCTCTTGACATCCCAGAGGTCCCATCCATGAACCTCCCCCATGGATACCATCATCCGACAGTGAACAAACCCCATATTGAAGAGGAGGGCAGAGTGGGAAAATCAGCTGGGCAGGGTGAAGCAGGAGCAAGAAAGGCCTTAAGTAAGCCCAAAAAGTCATGGGACCTATTGGTATGCAGTATCCGTCCGTCTGTCCTCCCCGGCAGCGCCGCGCTCGGCCCCGCAAACATGCCCCAACTCGCCAAATTTAGGGGACTCCCCACAGGAAACGCCAAGGCATGGGATGGGATGTGGCCTTTAATGCACCCTTGCCCCCTCCCCGTGCACTAAATCGCTGCTCTTTAACTGTTTCTTCCCTGTTTTTCATCCTATTCCTGTTTTTTCTCCGCTCTGGATAAAAGATTTGGGAGTTAGTTAATAAATCAGGAAATGTTCCCTTTTCCTACAGCGCCCTTGGCTTAGGGATGGAGATGTTCTGGCCCTTTTCAATGTTTTTTGTAAAAAAAAAAATCCACCCAAAATCCTCATTTTCACACTATTTTATGACACAAATTCCATTAAAAAAAAACCAAACAAACCCTGCAGCATTTTGGGGGTGCCCTGGCTGCAGCCCTGGCCGGTTTTTAGGGTCTAAATCAAAGCTGGCAAAGAACTCAGCTGGTTTTGTTTTGCATCTATCCTCCTCATCTGAAGGGAACTGGGGCCTCCCCAGGACTGCTTTTGGGTGTAAACATTGGTAAAATGGCACAGAATTGTTGAAGGTGTTTTTCTGTGTTGCTAGACCCGGGATTGGGCAGTTTGGGGCTCATCGAACTCCAAAATGTGAGAATTTAGACAATAAATGATGGAGAAAACCAGAGTTGTAGTGGGATGAGGTAAGCCTAGAAATGGGGTGAAAAATGAGTTTTTAAGGAAAGCTGAAGAATGGGTAGGAGAAAAGATTTGGAGATGCTAAAAAATTTGGAAAAAAGGGGGTTCAGGAAAGAAAAAGAAACCGAGGAGAATCTCAGGGTGGGGGCGGTGCCTAATCCTCCCCCACATCAGGACCCACTTGGCTCCAGAAAACTGTTTTCCCCAGTTTTCATTTCCAATTTTACCCCCTTTTTTTTTTTTTCCAGCTCCTAAGCAGAGAGTACGTGCGACAGCGCGACAACCTTCCCTCCAAAACCCCCCTTAGGGCATCCCCCCCCTCATCCCCCCCCCCCCCCGGCCCTCATCCTCCATCTGGGTACCCCCAAAACCCACGGAAAAAAACGGGAAAACGTGGAAAAATGGGAAAACTCCCTACCTGCATGCAGCGCCAGAAGCCAGGTCACCGGCAGCAAGCAGGGGGGAGCGGGGTGGCCCCGCGGGGCAGCCAGCGCTCCCCACATTTCGGGCAGGCTCGCCCCCCGAATCGCTCCGCTTCCCCACTCTGGGCACGTCTCTCGGAGCTCCCGGCTTGGCGCTTCGCCCGGCTAATTTATTTTTTTCCCTTCTTTTTTTTTTTTTTTTTTTTTCT
>VYXG01011135.1:11949-45105 GCA_013397235.1 Lanius ludovicianus
TTCTTTTCCTTTCTCAATAGAGCCCTGTGTCCTGGTGGCTTTCGCCTCCTCGGCGGCCTCGAGCTGACATTTATTTGAGGAAAAACCACTCAGATTTGCAATTTTTCCCCGGTTACAGACCCCCAGTTCCATGTTTTTCCAGTCCCCGGGACACACTTGAGGTGGGGGACATCACCCCATCGAGCCCAACTAAGGTTTGCAATCCCCTCTGCAGACCATCCAATGGGATTTTGGGCTCTGAACATCCCATTAATCTGGGGTTTTCTTTTGGAGAGGCATTTTGCAAAGCTGAACCCCCACCCCAAAGGAGCTCCCCTCCGCTTTTTTCCCCCCTCTTCCCAGGCTCTAAAATGAAGCCCCGTGGCATCCAGGCTTCATTCCAACTCCGTGCCAATTAGCGCTAGTTCCCTGGGCATCGCTGAATGGGGCAGCGGGATGTGAGGCAGGATGCCCGGAGCCATTTCCCACACCCCTCCCGAGCCTTGCCAAGCTCATCACCCCAGTGAGCCACCGCCCACCCCCTCGGAGGTTTCCTGGCGCCCTAAAGGGATCGATGCCTCCAAGCATCCTGTCCCAGAGGGAGGGAGATGTTTTGGGGTGAGACATGTTATGGGGAGATGGTACAGGGGAGAGGCTTGGGCGATGCTGCAGAAAGAGGCTTTGAGGGAGTTTGGGGGAAACATTAAGGGGGGCAGACTCGTAAGGCAGATGCTTTGGGGTCACGCTATAGGGAGGTGCTTTGGGGCGGCCCTTGGGAGGATGCTGTATGGAGATGGAAGGGGATGCTCGGAGGAGGTCAGGGATGCTGTGAGGGACACTATAAGGATATTTAGGAGCGATTTGCAGGCGGATACTGTGTGTAGGGTTCTCCAGGGATGCTCAGGGGGCAGTTTCGGGGTTGGTCTGAGGCAGACATCGTTCCCCCATCCCCTTTCCACCGGAGGCGGGACTCGAACGGTCAGCCTCAGAATCATGAGGGGGGGGCTGNCAGGGGGATACGGGAGGATGGGCCCGAGGCCGTGGTGGGTCAGGGTGTGAGGAGTGCCCGGGGATGCGTGGGGAGATGAAGGTACAAGGGCACAAGGGGTGCGGCGCGGTGAGGTGCTCGGGGAGGGGGCTGGTTGAGGTAGGGGGTGCAGGGATTTTTGACCACGAAGGGTTGGGGACCCTCGGGGGAAGGCGGGAGCTGAACGTGGGGGTGCCGTGGGGTTGGCTAACTGGGGGGTGCCGTGAGGTTGGATAACTGGGGGGACAGTGGGTGCAGTGATGGGGTTGTAGGGGGCACTCAGCCATGAAGAGCTGGAGGTGCCCGGTCAATGTGGGGTGCCCGGGAGCTGGAGAACTGGGAGGGCACTGGAGCATCCCGTGGCTGAGGGGAGGTGGGTGCGGGGGGTGAGAGATGGGGCAGGGTGCAGGTTGGGGTGCCCAGGGAGATAACCTCATCTCTCCTCCCCTTCCCCAGGACCGGGCCCACAGTAGGGCTGGGATCATGCCCTCCTTGAAGGAGCAGCGCTGGGGGGCCGGGAAGCCCCCGGGGAGGCACCAGGGGAGACTCCGGCAGCACAGCTGGCGGGTGCTGGCCGAGAGGAACCAGAGTGTGGCCCCCGAGGTCGTCTGGGTGGAGAATGCGCCGTGGCAGCTGGAGCAAAGCCCGGCCTTTGTGAGTGCACCGAAGGCACCATCTGCTGGGGCATCTCTAACCCCTCAATGTGCCAGTAAAACCCCAGGGGGGGATCAGAGCCAAAAGCAATCTTTTTCACAGCCTGAAGGCAGCCAGGAACATGGCTCATAAAAAATAATAATTTGTTTTAATGTAATTTAGTGGGGTCAGATGCCACTGTGATGTCCATGTAGTCTGGCCTCCCCTTTGCACAAGCCCACAACATCTCTTCAAGTTGATCACCCTCCAATAAACTGTGTTTCTTAAGGAGAAATGCATCAATTATAAACATCAGTCAGGTGGGAAACCCAGCCAGTGCTGTTTCTCACTTTCCCACTCATCCCTAGAGGATGTCAGGGAGTTGAGATTTTATTCTGTGTTGCTGATTAAAAAAAATAAATTGAATATTTCAGGGTCTGGAGCCAATCCCCACTGTACCCCATTAGAAACACTTAAGGAAATCTTCATGGATGCTTATCTCAGGGTTTTCTACTTTGAGGTTATTCTAAGAGGACTAAAAGTGCATTAAATATTGGATGATGAGTTCAGTCCCCTGTAATTAATGTCTCAATGTTACAGAAGCTCCTGCCCTTCTGAGATGATTTATTTTTATATTGTAATTTAAATCTTGAAAGGTTGAGATAATTTATGGAAATCAGTCATCTCCATATTCCACAGAACTTCCATCTTGGCACTGTGAAACTTCTGGGGGAGCTAAAGTTTTCATGACAGCTTCAGGGGGCCTGGATGCTCCTGGCCCCCCGCCCCCCCCGCCATGTGAGGCTTCCGGAGGTGAATGAAGCTGCCCAGGGTTATCTGAGCTTATTTGATACACTTTTAATTAATCCATAGTAATGCTTCGTGCATCAGAGTTGCTGATGAGGTGGGCAGTGAGTGAGCTGGCACTGGGCTGTTCCCTGGAGCACTGTCTTGGTTTCATCCATAGCATAGTGCGGATATCTCCCCATCTTGGGAGTTTTTTTGGGCTGTGCTGACCCTGCTGTTCCAAGTTCATCTTTGGCCTTGCCCCTTTCCTCCATCCCTTCAGTCTCTGTTCAGTTCAGTTCTCTTGCTGTGGTGGCAGCCAGGAGAGCAGTGCTGTTTTAATTTAAGCCATGGTGGTGTTGCAGAGTTGCTTGGCAGAATCACAAGGAGAATGAAATGGGATTTTGGGGTTTTTCAGCCCATTGCTCTTAATCTTTCACTTCAGATGGTAAAGACATTCTGGAGCAGTGCTGTGATCTGCTTCCCTGATGTGCTTCCAGTTTTGCAGAACGTTAGCAGGATGAGGGGCTGGCCTGTTCCTTTCAGGTCCAGGCTTTGGATGTATGAGCATCCTTTCATGGAAGCAGGCGCTGGGAGCTGCTCCATGAGCCTCCTTTTTCTTTCCTTCCCTATGTGTGGCAGAGAGGCAGAGGTGTGCATGCTCTGTATCACTAGTCAGACTCAATCTAGCCCATAATAACCCAGTAGATACTGTCCAAGCTGTTACTCCACATATTTTGAAACAAAACATGAAGTTTGCTCTGGGTGCTGCTTGTCTGCCTGGTCGCTCCAGGTGTGGGAAAAGGGGATACAGGGATACAAACTGCTCCGATACTACAGCGTACCAAAACCCTGGTGCAATCTGCTTCCACCTCTCCCAGGCTTCAGCATTCCGGGTGGAGGAGGAGCTGAAGGAGCAGCAGCGGAAGAAGGCAGCCAGCCTGAGGAGATTCCAGGGCGAGGTGAGGCAGCGGGTGAACCGGCAGGTCAGGATGCGCCGCAGGCAGGAGCTGCAGAAGGCCTTTGAAGCAGTAAGTGAGGCTCTGTCAGGAGAAACTCCTCCAAACCCAACATCAATTGGGAAAAATCCAAACACTGGAGCTTAAGTCAAGGTGTTAATGAGAAAAAATGAGAAAATATGAGGTTCCAGACCCCGTGGTGGCAAACAGTGTCCGGGCAAGCTGGGTCAATGCCACACTTTGGCTGGTGCTGGAGGTGCTTTGAAGCCTCCGCAGAGAAAGGTTGCTGGCTCCCTCAGGCAACAGCAAAACAGAGTCTTGAAGCTGTCTGTGGAATTGCCTGGAGTTAAAAAAACCAGCCAGGCAGGAGTTGGGAGTGATGTGGATGTCTCCTGGCTGCATTTCAAGCCAAGTAGTTTTTCTGCTCTCTCTTTCCGCATCCCTTTTCCAGAGCAGTCAAATAGTGTTCAAGCAGCATTTTCCCTCTGTCTCCACATTCCCTTTTCCCCCATGGGCTTGTTTTGGATTATCCTGTGAATATATTTAATCCTTTCTACTCTCAAACAAGTGCTGGGGAGACTTGGCAGGATCTGACTGTGGCAGAAAAGAGAGTACAGTGAGATATCACCAGCTTTGGCCACCCTTGGGGTGTTTGGGCTGTTTCCATGGCTGACTAGGGATGTCCTCATGTAACTCTGCCTGCCCCAAGCAGGAAGCCCTCAATGCCCTCAGCCCCAAAAAGCCTGAGGGTTCTTTGTATTCTCTTAGCATGGAGACCCAAAACCTCCCTCCCAAGAAATTTCACCCAAGGGTGGTGAAATGTTACCACAGTTGACGTCTTGCCGGGTTATGGTTGGAGATCCCACGTGGCTTTTTCCTGGCAGGCAGAGAGGGAGAGCTGCTTTGCTGTGCAGTACTTGACCCGCTGGAAGAACACGTGCCTGTTCCAGAGTCTCCCTGCTCCCACCATCATTCCAGCCCAGCTGGAAGAGAAGCATGGTGAGCCATTCCAGCAACAGGCTGCCGAGGTGAGCCGTGCCCCTCCTGCCTTCCCTTCACTGCTTCGGCATTTCAGATCCTTAGTGTTTGAAATGAGGAATGGGCAATGTTTCCTTTTTTCTTCTACAGCACATCCCAAATATTTGAGTTTTAGATACTGAGTGAAATGTTAGTTCTCACTGTCACGCTGAATGTTGTGCATCCAGCTGGGTGGCTCGTCCAGGATGCTGTGGCTGAACTGGTGTGGCTGCTCTCAGGCGTGGTGTTTTCCCAGCCGTGTCCTGGTGCAGAGGTGGCACTAGATGGTGCCAGCTCATTGCAGCTTGTCTCATGCAGACCAAAATCTGGGAAAACCTGCCTTCAGGACTGTTTAAGCTTTGATGGTTTAGGAAGCCTGTGTGCTTGCCTAGCAGCTGGACTTATTCCAGTTGAAGCACCATGGGTTGCATTCCAGTTGAAGTACTTTGGGCTGGAAAATCACTTCTGGCTGGATACCAAGTAGGAAAATTGGGAATCTGGCATCTCAGCAACATTTTTTGGGAACAGATGAGTTGCCTGGATCAGGATTTCAGTACCTCAGGGCAGCTCTGAAAGGCCCCTGGCTGATTGTGTGTTGGGTCATGCTGCTTTGGTCGAGCTCTTTGGCTGGAGCTGACTGATTGGGAGATCTCTCCATGCAGCTGAACTTGTCCTGTCTTTTCTTTGCCTTCCCTCTGGGTGCAGCTCAGCAGGGCTGTGAAGCAGGTTCGGCGCAGGCTGGCGTCCTGCAGGACCAGGACTGTGTCCCCCGGCACCTGGAGGCTGGAGGTGAGCCAGGGCTGCCTGGGGTCAGGGCAGAGAAACCACCTTGCAAACTGCTGAAGGTTTGGCTCTAATTAGCAAATCCAAAGCATAATTCAGGAAGTTTCTCCAGCAGAAATGAAATAAATTGTGCTTTCCTCACTCAGTTCAAGTGTAACCCATTTCAGAGAAGGCAGCAGGATAAAGTGTGTGAAAATGTCTCTGAGATGAACTCAAGAATTCGAAAAAGACTTTTAAAGGTTGAGATTGTGATCTGGGTATCTGGGAGGAATGTGATGACCAGCCCTCCCTTCAGGTGCCTTTATTTCTTCAAACCTCAACGAGTCTTTCCATTGCTTCAATCCCTTGTTTTGTGTGGGTGGCAAAGATCTGGAGGGTTTTCCTTACCCGGGGCTGGCTCCTGCTAAGAATGGTTGGCACTCAGCTGCTTTCCTCGAAGCAGTGCATGGAAGGAGGTCTGTCCCACCTTTTGTTGTGCTGAATTTCATTCTGATTTTGCTCCTCCAGTTCTCAAGAACACCTTTGTGTTGTAGCTATTATCCCAGCCTCTATGCCAAGACCTTTGTTAAACTGACGTACTTTGGAGAACGCCAGCAGCAACCCACCCTGGTGTTTTGTCTCACTGCCTCTGCAGCCAGTTTCCTGCCCATCCTGTACATCTTCATTCCCTTCTCTTTCTCAGGTTCACCAAAGGTGAAGTAGATCTTGGCTGATTATCTAGAAACTACCCTTTATAGAAGGGCTGGTCTGGCTCTTCCTCTTCTGTGTACTCTTGGATTTCTGATGAAGTCAGCTCTGCAAATAGGACTCAGAGAAACACAATCATTATGGGCTCAAAAACCTCGTTACCTGTTTCCAATACCAAACACCCCTCTTGTTTGAGCCCTCAATGCATTCAGTGAGATGGGTTGATTTATCACCTCCCATAAATAATAGAGCCACTGCCCAGGTGAGCCAGAGGGTTACAGGAGATCTGTGGGAGTCCTGGGCAAGTCATCCACAGCAGTGAGAAACTCTGGGAGAGGTTTGGGACCGTTGTCCCACCCCATCCTCACTGCAGCTACAGTTAATCTACATAAGGAGGTTTAACAGCTTCCCTGGGTGATTTATTCTGGGACGAATATATAGATTTATTGCATTGCCCTGTTTTATTGCTCCATGATATATGAGGGGAAAAAAGCTCCAATATTAATCTGAATATCTCCCTGTATGAAGGTTTGGCATGTTCCCAGGCTGGGAGGACAGCAGCATGTTCCCTTCTCATCAGGTACAAAAGGCTGCTACAGGCATAACCATGGACTTAACCCCCTTGGCATTGCTGCCTCTGCTTTTGTGCTCCCTGGATTTCCTTGTGCTCTGTATTCCAGCCCATTTCTTTGTTTTGAACCCATGGGTTTTTCACCCAATACTTCCACAGTGCAAGTGGGGTCAGTAGCTTAATCAAGATGCTTCTTTCTTCCTTCATGCAGGCTGATAATGAAAACAAAGAGCAGAGCCCACCTAGTTCTTACCCTATTTCTGTGCAATGAACTCCTGAGACCAAATCTGGGCCATGTTTTTAATCAGTTTTGCACATCCCACATCAGACTTCCATCTAACAGGCTTTGCTTTACCCCAGTGTTGAATTAGGCCATGTCAAGAGCTCAGCTGAACCCCCGAGTCTTCTGCTGCTCTTTGCCTGAGGCCTCTTTCTTCTGTTGTAAGAGACATTCAGCTTGGCCTGACCTGACTCACTCTTGACAAATTTATGCTGGTTGCTGCTTATCTTGTTTTCTCCTGGCTTACAGGCAGTTTGTAAGGTGATTTCCTCTTGTTTTTTTCAAAAGTCACAGTTAAGCTCTTGAGGCTAAAATCTTCTATTTGGTATTTCCTTTTCCCCTTCTTTAAATAAAGAAAGATACTCCTTGTGCCCTTTTCTCATAATCTGGACCTCCATAGATTTCAGGGAGCTGTTTGCACCTCTGCTGCTGCTCCTGGCAGCTGCCCAGGGCAGGCCCATCCTCCTTAAAAACCTCAACTTCTAGGAATAACCCGACTTTTCCTTCCCGGTAATAGTCCCAGCATTTTTCTCCCTGCTGCTGCTAGCTCAAATCAAGTCTTTGGCCGATTATTTTTTTCTTTCAGTCCTGTTTTCTGCATTTTTCTTCTTCTTTTTCCTTGTAAAGTGTTGTATTCCTCATGATCAATAATTCATGTTCCTAAAATTGCTGCTCTCTCTCTCCCCTCAAGATTGCTTTAGAGGTCGAAAGCATCCAAAGAGTTAATTGCCGGCTTTACCAAGCAGATACTGAAATGGTAATTGCCTGGAAATGACCTGTCCAGTGTTCCATGCTCATCCTGTTCACTAAATCTTTGCCTTCAGGGTTTGGTGGACTGCTGTAGCTCCCCAGCATGGCAGCACCCAAATTCTTTTTCCCAAGGTCTCATTCCACAAAGTTGATGGTGTTTTTCCACAGTTTCATGTCTTTCTACCTTCAGTGCTCCAGAGCAACCTTCCAAAGCAATAACCCTTCCCCTCTGTTCCCTTCTCCTCACCAAAGCAGCTATTCTGTAATGTGTCCGTCATAATGGGGTTGATGGAGTAATTCCTGTGCCTCTCAAATAATTCCATGTTCAGACTGACTCCAGACTATTCTCTGTCCTTCCCAAACAGCAGCAGAGCCATATCAAGGAATTCCCGGCATAGTTTGTTCTCCTACAGATCCATTCCTTTCCCTCTGTCAGGAGTCCTGCTCTTCCTTTCCCACCATGCTGAAGAAAAAAAAGCAAGAAAAAAAATTATCCTGGCTTCAAGCTTGCTTCTGGCATTTTGATTCTTTAGTTTGTAGGAAACAATCTGCTGCCTCTCAAAATATTGTGGATTGCCACTGGGGAGCCTGCCCACTTCCCATCCGAAGGAGTGCGCTCTGCACTCGGGTGTCGCTCAGAGATCCCAGCTCCTTGCCACTGTGAAACAGTGCCTGGAGAGGTTTTTGCCTTGCCTCCCCTTCACCCCACATGCCTGTCCCTCTGCTTCTGCAGTTGGGGAGAGTGTAGTCACAGTCACCCTGCTACATTCCTCTTTGCCAGCTCTGATGCCCCGTGGTGCTGCTGAACACATGGCGCTGCCAGATCACATCCAAGTGACAGCACACACAGCCTCATGTTAAAGCTGCTCTGAGAGTGTTTATCTTTCTCTTGGCACCAAAGCAGCCAGATTTCAATTCCATGTTTACACCCATGTCCTCCCTTCTCCAGAAACCAGAGCCTTACCTGGCAGCTGCAGTGCCCATGGACGAGAGTGAGGAGCTGCTGCTGGCAGGACACCACGATCTGCCTGCTGAGCTGCTGGAGCAGGGCACAGCTGCACATGGCACTGGGCAGGATGATGACTTCTATGTCAAAATTGAATTAACAAAAGTAAGACTCGAGCAAAGTTGGTCTTAAGAGGTTCAGATCATTAGATTTATTTTGTTGTCTGGAAGAGGCTGTTCTTGGAGTACAGCAGTTGCTCCCTCAGGCTGGCTTAGCTCTCAAGCCTACAGTCCTCAAAGTGGGCTCAGGGGCAGTATCGGAGTTCAGTGAATTTGGTGCTGCCATTCCCTGCCTTCAGGTACAGTTGTGGCCTCGAAGGGTTTGATTCCTGCCTGCTTGTGATGCTGGTTAGCAGCTGCCCAGACGAAAACTGAGGGCAGGCAGTCGCATCATACCCAGAGCCATGCTCAGACCACACCAAAAGACCCGAGGGTAGAAGAGGTCAAATCAGTTAGAAACCTAGAAAAGAGGGGGAGAAAAAAGCTTTGTATCAGAGGTGGCTGTGGCAATCCCAGTGCCTGGGGGTGGCAGGCCCTGCCTGCTGAGGGGTTGATGCACTTATCCTTCCCCTTTTGTTTTCAGGCAGGTTTTTTTGAGCATCTGGGAGGTGGAAATGGTTAATCCCAATTACCTGGGGTGGTTGGCAATGGCTTTATGGCTGTGGCAGTGTATGCCCAATCTTGGTTGAGGATTAGTCCACCTTGGAGCAGAAATACTGGCTGTGAGCAGGGGAGACAGCGGAAGTTTATGATGAGGTTTACACTGAGGTTTTGGGAGCTGCTGGCTGTGGAATTCCCCTTACACTTAGTTGTTTCACACTTCACAAAGTTCATAATAGAAGTTTGGGATGGGGAGATGTGCATCTGTATTTAAACCAGAACCCACTTCCAAGGACATCTTTAGAGGTATTTTGACAAAGCTTTGGTGCTCAGACTCCTGTATCAAGATGTGGCACTTCTCTCCTGTTCATGGCCAACTTGTACCCCACATAAAACCCATTTCACAGGAGGGTCATCCCAGTGAGGTCTGTAGGGATCCCACAGAAGCCTTGCCTCCAGTGAAGAGCATTTTGCTGGGGGAAGATGAGGAACTTAACTGCAGCCATGCTAATGCTGCTCCCTTCCATTGTCTCTCAGGTCTGTGATGGGTTGGTGAAGGACTTGAGCCTGCCTGAGCCTCCTGGGAGGCCACACATTGAATACCAACCTCCCCTCAAACTCTGGGCTGGTGTTGACCAAGAGGAAACCAGGAAGCAGGTCTGTCCAGGGGAGCCAAGCCCTTGTGGTTTTGTTTGAAAGGGATTGGGTATTGGGAATGCTGCTGGCTCAAATAAGAAGCCTCAGAGGAGCTTTGATGTATGAAACCCCTACTGGTTTAGTTTGTCAGCTTCGATGGTGCATCAGGTCTTGGGCAAAGCTACCAGGTTATTTTTTAAAATCTGTCCTAAGTGCAACTGTTACCTACTCCTCCTACAAAATCTTGAATCTCAATAACACCAAAAGTTTGAAGGAGAAACAGGCTCCATTCATTCTACCTGGCAAAACCAAGGGGCGCTTGCTGTAGTTGCAGGGAGCCCAAGAAACTGCCAAAATGCTTTAAAAAAAAACTAAAAGGAGAAAGAACAAAGGCAAGTTTATCTTGTTTAGATACAAGGCTGGGATATAAAGGTTTCTCTGATTTTGGGGATAGCCTCAAGCCCAGCCTGCAGGCCTGATGCCAGATGGATGATGTCACAGTGAGGGTTTCCAGCCTGTGTCCTGGACAGTTTGGCTCGTGCTAATCTGGGTGATACAGATTGATCATGTTTGTCTTGGATGCCTAAAGCCAAAGACTTTTATTTTCCTGCTTCCTCCTGCCATGGAGAGGAACATTTCCCTCTCCTTTTGTCACCTTTTTTGTAGCTTGCAACATGAAATTCTGAGCAATTCGCATGTTTTTTTGTTCCTTAAAAGTGTTTTCCAGCCAACTGATCCCAAGTATGGTTTTGGTTTCTCAGTGTGTCAACAGCTGGGGCTTCTCAGGCTGCTCCTTCTAACCCTGCCGTTCCCTTTCCCCTTGCTTTTAATCTCCTTGGCTCTAATCCATCCAAGATAACTGGTTTTGCAGCACTTTCCTCTGCATGGGTTTTTTCCATCCGGTTTTCTTCACTGGCAGCCTGGTGATCTCTCCTCCTCCTCCTTTATCTCCAGCTATGCTGGGCTCTTTCCACTAAGTGAGGTGGACAAAATCTGCCCTAAGGTTTTGGCATTCAGGAAGAAAACAATCTGTGCATTAAACTTTTGGAAGTCATGGAACTCAAACTATCTTTGTACCCCTTTTGATGTGAGCTTTAGCCAGGAGGTTTCCCTGTGCTTCCTGCATCCGTGGGATCAGCCAAAGCCCGGACACTAAGTATCCATATGGGGATTGTTCCCTGCAGGGTCCCTGGATTTGTCTCAGCAGTGGTTTTGCCACCTCAGTGGTTCTCCTATGTGTAGAGAATCCAGCTTGGTGTCGTACATTTATCTTTTGGAGGAGATACAGGATTCCAGTGAGCTGCAGAGGAGCACCAGTGTCCAGGTGGATCCAAATTCAAGCGGGTTGAAGTTGGAATTGGCTCTTTTCCCCCCAGAAAAGTGAGAGTTTAGGAATTTGCCAGGTGGCAGAGCTTCCATCTGTAGGAAGCTTCAGTGGAGGGACACTGTGATACAAAGCTCTCCAATGCTTCGAAATGACTTGGTCCTTCCTACCTCAGTGCCACCTCTTCAGCTTCCCAATCCTGGCTCACGCGCGCTCGGAGATGCTTGAGGGTCTTTTAGGGAAAGAGCAAGATTCCGTCCTCTAGAAATTAAGCTGAGCACTGATACTGCTCGATATTTATGCCAGACATCCTTCCCAAATGTCCTTCTGTTCTTCTCCGAAGCGGCAGAGTGAATTCCTGCAGTGCCGGCGCCTCTTCATGGCCGTGGAACGGGAGCGAGTGAGGGAACAGCAGCAGAAGCGAGAGAGGCAGCAGAGAGTTGCCCAGTGAGTCTGTGCAGCTGGTGGGGTCACCTCCTCCATCAGGACAGGGTCCTTCAGAAGGTTGAAAAAGTCTTATGGGCTTGTCTGGTGTAAACCAGGCACTGACCTGTAAACCCCCCTGGGGTGGGGTTCACCAGCCCCTCAAGAGGAGAGACCCTTGGGCCAGGTTGAGTCCTTTAGCACTTCTCTATCTGGTTTTCAAGTCCCTGTGCAGCTTGTTTAGGAGTTGGGAGCCAAAACACGGGGCTGGGAGAGGTGTGGCTTCCCAAACCATGACTCTGGGAATCCAAGCCTGGGTTTAGAAACTTTGGGGTGAGGTCACGTCATTATGGTTAAGCTGTGATTATCCCTGGCATTTTTAGTATCAGACCCTTCACCTTCACAGCCATAAAAACTTATACAGTGTAATAAAATGATTTCCAGGCATTTGTTCCAGAGTTGAACACTTGGTATCTGTGTAAAAGTATCACTTGTGCTGGGGGTTTCTCAGCTTCTCCCTTGAAGGGATTCATTAAGGAGAAGCTCTGCAACTTCACAGCAAAATAGGAAAGATCCTCTAATTTTTGGTTTTTTCCCTGGCTTTCCTTTGAATGAACTGACCTAAATCTGACCATCCTGGCTCTTCCATGATCAGGCTTTGGGGGAGCAGGACAGGCACCCCAGGGCAGGATTTTCATGGGCATTTTTCTGGGATAAACTGCCATTTGTCTAAAGCAATGCTCCTTCAGCCACGTTCCAATGGCACTTGGGAGCTTCGGAGAGCTTGTCCTACGCTGTGAATGCTGGCAAGGCCCCAGGGACATCCTAGTTAGTGTGATACCTTTTTTATTATTATTTTTTTCCTTGGAGTGTGTGCAGAGAAGAGCTGGGTGAGCTCTTTCAAAGAGAATTACAGGGTGTAAAGCCCCGAGTTGGCCTTGGCCTTAGTTTCTGGAGCAGATTTATG
The DNA here is from genome assembly GCA_013397235.1 of Lanius ludovicianus. Lineage (NCBI taxonomy): Eukaryota > Metazoa > Chordata > Aves > Passeriformes > Laniidae > Lanius > Lanius ludovicianus. The sequence goes on from VYXG01011135.1 coordinate 24,377, forward strand.
GTGCTGTACTTAAGGTTCTACATTTCGTTTAAAAAACATTGCCAAGTTTATAACTCAACCAGAGAAGTTTGACTTCAGCACTTTCCTTCTGGATGTAAAGATTTGACCCCCTACGTGAAGTAAGGTCTGAAATGTCCCATGGCACTGCCTTCCCCTGGCTTCTTCCCAGCCTTGATTTTGGTTTAAATGCCCCCTGGCAAGGAGTGGCCTGGGACACATTGTTGCATTTGGGAATAAAATATCGGCTACTTTGGTGTAAAGTCTTTGTGCTTTGCAATTGCTGCTGGTGTTTGGTGGGAATTACACAGCCCAGGTCCCACTGGAGGGCTGTGTAGGTGCAAGGGAGATGGAGGAAATAGAGGAAAACTTGGTTAAAAATTCATCTTAAATCCTGTTTTGGAGTAAAGTTAGGATCCTTGGAGTGTCTGCTCTATATCCAGCCCTGTCACACTTCCCTGTCCTGGAAGCTGCTTACAGAAGGATCCAAGCTGCCTGATAATCAGAAGCAATGGGAAGCTGAGGTCCTTTCCAGTGGGTATTGAAGAGTCTGGCCTACGTGCTTGGTTTAAGGACGGAAGTGCAGCTCTAGGGAACTGGAGGTGGCAGGAGCACATGTGGATGTGATGCAGGAAGGAACTGAAAGAGGAAGTCCACGATGGTGAGAAAACAGGCAGGCAGGAAGAGTTTGAGGGCAGGAGAGCATTCACAGGCTGGTGTTGCCGTATGGGGGGAACAATCAAGGCTCGGGAAGTGCTTTTGACCATTTTATGTTTAAAGCAAATATATTTATATTTATTTACTTATATTTATTTATATTTAATGCTGTGATTAGTACAGGATTCCTTTTGCCTTTGAAAGCAGCAGCATCCTCCAGATTCCTGTGCCCTGACCTCACAGCTGGGGACCAGCCAGGAATGGAGGTTGGGATGGGGAAGCTCCTCTAAGCACTCGTGTTCCTGCAGAATTAAGAGGGAGAAGGAGAATCTGCGCTGGGAAGAGGAGCAGAGGATGCGAGACATGGCTGAGCAGCGAGAACTCTCCCCAGGAGAAGGAGCCTGGGAGGCCTTGGCCCAGCTTCAGCTGGAGGAGAGGAGAGTGAGGGACAGACGGCAGCGGGATAAGGAGCACACAAGGTACAGCCAGTCTGCGCTCCTCGTGCAGAGCCTGGTGTCACTGGCAGAGGTGAATGCTTGATTCCTTGCAGGTATGTGGAAGCTCTGAGAGCCCAGATGAGGGAGAAAATCAAACTCTCTAACATCGACTTGCCCCTGCTGTGTTCCTGTGGGTCCGATTTCTGGGATTCCCACCCAGATACCTGTGCCAATAACTGCATCTTCTACAAAAACCACAAAGGTAGGAGTGCCTGCTTCCATAGAGGAGACATCTGGGCCTGATTACACAGGGAGAAATCAAGCCACAGTAGGTGTTTCTATGCCCCTGGACTGCTGTGCAGAGATGCTCCTCCAAATATGCTCTGCAGAGGGCAAGTCAGGGGCTTTGCTGCTTGACCGAGCCTCTGTCCCTTAGGGAGTGTAGTGGCATCCTCAGCAAGGCAGCAGCCCCTACAATGTGTTAAATGACACAGCTGTAACAGGGCTACGTGTGGGTGGGGACACAACCCTGAGGAAAACACTGCAAAGCATCTCACTAGGGGCACAGAGCCCTCTGCCTTAAATGCTGAATATTCTGCTGGGAGGATGCACTAAGGTGTGGAAAAGGCCTTCCTGAGGTGATGGAGTGCTCTTACCTTGAGCACAACTTGGGAATGTACCTGGCTGGGCAACTGGGAGTCATTTGGGATAGAAAATGGAGACATTGGGGTTCATAAAATAATCTTTGGGTTGTGTACTGCTTTATATTCGGGAGAGTGCTGAGTGTGCAAACAGGTGTGTGGAAAACTTACAGGCATGTCGATTTACCTTAAACCCCAATTGCTGTCTCTCTGCTCTGGTGAAAGGCTAGAGCCAAGCCCAGTTTTGGGCAACTCTGGTAGCCTGACACCGTTTCTGTGTCCCCATCTCACTCAGCCTACAGCCAGGCACTGCACTCGGTGATCTCCTCCTGTGCCCATGCAGCCACACAGCCTCTCCGGGACCTGGCTGCTCTCTGTGCCCGCTCAGGGAAGCGTCTGTGACCAAGGCAGCTCCGTATCCCAGCGACTGCTGTGAGGAGGGAGCGGGGCTGTGCCATGTCCTGCCTGTCCCTCCACACCAGCTGCCAGGACGGTGTCACCTTTGCTCTCCTGGTTTGTGTGCTCCAGTGTATGCTGTGCCTCTCCCACTCTGCTCCAGGTGTGCAATTGGCCAGGGCGATGGTCGAGGTGAAGGAGACGATTGCTCTGTGGGGTTGGTTTATGGCAGGCACTTGCATTCCAGCATTTGACTGTGGAATAAATTGTTTTCAAGGATTGTTTGTCTCATTTGAAGTGTGAAAGGAGGAGAAATGAGGTGCCAGGGGTCAGTATCTCTTAGAGGAAGATTTCTAACCTTTACCTGCTTCCTTCTCTCCCTTTTCCTAGGGCTTCTGCCAGCCCTTGCCACTTGGATAACCTTCCAGAACCTCCTACTTTTCTGTGTGAGGACCTGTTTTCCAGTCACACCCACACAGCTTCCTACCTGACCCATGCTCCCATAGCCTCTACTTCGCTGCAGAAAGGAGCATTTTCCTAGTAAAAAAATTCTGCAGCCCTTTGCAGGGGTGACTGGAGCAAGATGGGTTTTCCCAAAACTGCCTGTGGTGGGGTAACGTGATCCTGGGCAGAGGTTACTCCATACCCTGTCATTAATATTTACTCCTTGCTGGCTGCCCTCTCCAATATTAACTGTGGCAGGAAGGATGGGTGGCCGAGCGTGCCGGATCATTTCTTTTCCCCATTCCCATCCCATTGGGCACAAAGCAAACCCACCCCGGGTCCAGAGGTGGCACAGAGGCACAGAGCCAGGGACTGCTCCTCAGTTCCCCCTGGAGAATCATTCACTGAGGGATCCGTGGTGGCTGATGCTGTTTATTAACAGCTGCTTGCGTCAGGGGAAGGTGCTGTGGTCCTAATTCAGGGGTGTTGGAGTGGGTTTGGAAAGGGCAGGATCTGCCCTGGGACAGGGCAGGGAAGCCAAGGGCTAAAGCTGCAAATGGATTTTTTGTAACTGATTTCAGCTCTTGGGCAGATGAGGACAAGCAGTTCCTTGGCAGGTCCCCAAGGGCTTGCTCAGGCCCTGGGGACCCCTGTTCCTACCTCTCTGGAGGCATCCCCAAAGGAGCTGGGGGCTGATTTGGGCCTTAGTTAAAGGAATAACTAAAGCTGTTGTTGTTCCTCATCGCCGATCTGCCCCTAGCAGGATCAACGGGATACTTTGAAAGGGGGGGGTGGGGGTGAGAGGAGATCTCCCCAAATCTCTGGCAATGGCCCCAAAGCACGTCTGGGGTAGGTCAGTCAACATCAGGGCCGTGAAGCCTGTTCGAGGGTTGCTGGGAATGGGAGTGGAAAAGTTAAATCGAGTTTTTTTCTGCTGGAAAAAGCAGCATTTGGGAAGCTCACAGAGCCTCGGGGAGGGGGGGTGGTTTGACATGAACGGGGCTGCTCGGTCCCTTCGGGGCTCTGCCGCCTCCCACTGCCCAGCGCGGCCGTTCCCTCGTTCCAGCCGGATTTGAAGGGGATTTTTGTTTTAGGGGGAGCGAGGACAGTCTGGTTCACCCGTCGCTGCCGGGGCTGTGCCCGGGCAGGGCCGGGGCGGGACTGGGGCCGGCGGGGCGGNGCCATGAGGGCAGCGCTCGCCCCCGGGGTTCGCCTGCTCCGCGCCCTCCCCCGGGACAGCCGGTAAGCGGGAGCGGGGTGGGGGGCACGGCACCGGGACCAGCTCGGGACACGGGGACCGGGATCGGTACTGGTCCTGGACATAGGGACCGGCATGGGACACGGGGACCGGGATCGGGACTGGTCCTGGACATAGGGACGGGCACGGGACACGGGGACCGGGATCGGGACAAAGGGACCGGCACGGGAATCTGCACCGGGATCGGAAGAAAGGGACCGGCACGGGAATCGGGATCGGCGCGGGACCAAGGGGCCGGCGCGGGGATCGAGACTGTCCCTGCGATCGGGACTGGCACCGGGATAGGGACAGCCTCTGGAACGGGGCTCACTCTTTTGTGGACCGGCACGGGAATAGAGACTGGCCCTTGACACAGGAGCCGACACCAGGATGAGGACCAGAACCAGTGCAGGGTTAGGGAGGAGGGAGTGTCATTGTCGTGGGGACTGGCAACCACTGGAAGTGGAACTGAGGTAGAGACTGGCACTGGGATGGAGACTGACTCTGGACCAACGGACTGGCACCAGCAGGGGGCCAGCACTGGGACTAACGCCAAACTGGAGACCCACACTGGGAGAGGGACCAGACTTGGATTGGCAGGTCACTTTTTGTGGGGACCAGCACCAGGATGGGGACAAGACCTGGGGTGGGGACCTGCACTGGATTGGGGGTCACTCACCCAGGGCTCAGCATTGCCCTCAGGCACTGCACCCACTGTGAGATGGGCTCAGCCCACAACAATTGCAGCTCAGGGCTTTGAACTCAGCCCAGGAGTAGGGGGGAACCCTGAAATAGGCAGCAGCACCCGTCAGCCTCCAGATGTCTCAGGCCCTCAGGCTCAAAATTCAGTGGGATGTGGCCAACACAGAGACCTTGCCAGCTACCTTCTCTTTTGACAAGGTGATGGGCCCAATCCCATTTAATTTCAATTAATATTTGTTTTTTTGGAATTCCATTGCCAAGCCCTCCCCCTGGTTTTCCATCAGCTGAAATTTTCTCTGCCAGAACACATAGGGTAAAAAGAAAAAACAACATCCAAGTGTCTGGCCCAGGCAGACACTGCATGTGAAGTTTATCTTCCCCTTCTCCACCATGGCCTCTCTGCTCCTGTTGGATCAGCCCTGCAGACACTAGCAGTGATTTTGGGTGGTTTATTCATTTTTTGGGGTGGGAAGCAGCCGGCACCCCAGCACAGGGGGTTGCCCTGGATTTGCAGGGCACCCGTCATTGCTGCAGCTCCAGGGAGGGAGAAGTGAAACTGCAAAGAGGAGCAGGATGGGCCAAAACCACCAAAAAAAAGGTTGTTGGTTTTTTTCTAAACTTGGAGCAACCCCGTGACATGTCTATGTGCTGCAGCTGCCCCTGATCACAGCATCCTCTGTGCTGCCATAAAACCTTTCCTGAAGGCAGGATAGCTCCTTCAGAGATGCCTGTCTTGCTCCAGAGAGCGCTAGATCCTGCTTGGGATTCTCCAGGCTTTATCTATCAGCTTTGATGAGAGCAACATCCCTATTTCCTGAGCCCAGACTCCCCATTTCCCTATGTATAATCCAAGCAAAGAGGATGCAATGGCTATTTGGTGGAGGAAGGGGAGCTGGTATTGCCTAGGGCATCCCACCTCCTGCTTTTTTTTTTCCATCTTATCTTTGATTAACCCTGGGAGTGATGATGAATCAGCGCTGTTTCCACTCGTGACACGAGGAAGGCACTTGCTCACCCCGTGTTTTGGTGGGATGTAACTGCTCGAGGAGGTGGAAACTCTGCGTGATGCTCCCCACAAAACTCAGCTGATCTTTTTAAGCCTCATCCTGGGCTTTTTGGAGGGGCTGTTCACTTCCTGACCAGCTCAGCTGAGCTGGTTCAGGTCACCAATCCAGTAGAAGAGCTCCCTTGGGTGCTGAGGCCACCCATCCCTGTGCCACAAACCCTGACCTCTCCGCTTTTTTCCTCCCACAGCTATCGGGGGCTCACTCTGGTACTGACTTTCCTCTCCTACACTAGCTACCACCTCTCCCGAAAACCCATCAGCATCGTCAAGGTGAGCTCCAGCCTCACCACAGCTGTGGGGACAGGGAACCTTGGAGAGGGGCACATGGGGAGTGGGGTGCTGACAGCACCTTGATTTCACTCCCCCTCTCTCTCTCTGCAGAGCCAGCTGCACCCCAACTGCTCAGCCTTGGGCCCGAACCCCCACAATGACTCCAACAGCAGCACATGGTGCAGCTGGGCCCCCTTTGGTAAGGCTGAGGCACCCCTAAGCACCCCAAAACTCACACTCGTGGCAGCTGAGCTGGGCTCCCCCATTCCCTAAAAGCAGGCCATGCCCCGGGTTTGGCAGGGGGCAGGCTGCTCGTTAGGCACCCGGAGGTAATTAAGTGGTGAGTGCCTGTTCTGTGCCCCTGGGCCGAAGGGCAGCAGCGGGTGGTGAAATCCAGGACAGGGATCCCAATGCTGAGGGCACCTAGCCATGCTCCCAGAGCCCCCCATGGAGATGAGGCTTTTGGGAATGGGGGACAAGACCAAGCCGGCAGCCACAGGGAGGGGACACAAGGTGGGGGCCAGGCTGAAGTGGCCCTAATAAGCCACCTCAATAGTAACAAGCCCTCATCTTGTTTTCCAGATGGGGACAACTACAAGGAACTTTTTGGGGCCCTGGATAATGCCTTCCTGGTGGCCTACGCCATCGGGATGTTTATCAGGTACCCAGGGCCTTTCCCTCCACACACCAGTTTGCACCAGTCTGCTGGAAACTGGTTTCCATTGGGATGGGGTCATGCTAATGGGAAAGCAGCCAGGGATCCGCTCAGGATTCGGCTACTGGCTCAATGAGTGCCCATTGGTGGCACAACCCATGACAGCTTCTGTTGTGCTCTTCCATCTCTCTGCAGTGGCATTTTTGGGGAGCGCCTCCCTCTGCGCTATTACCTGTCGGGAGGAATGGTGCTGAGCGGGCTCTTCACTGCCCTTTTTGGCCTCGGCTACTTCTGGGACATCCATGTCCTCTGGTACTTCATCGTTGTGCAGGTGTGTTGTGCTGGAGGATGTCCAGGCTTTATCACTATCACATCCCAGTTTTTCAGTGGCCTTCAGGGATTAGGGTGGCCCAGTTTCTGAGCAGGGGATCACTGAGCATTCTACTCCCCGCAAAACCTGGCTGTGCGTGGTGTGGGCGTCGAAACCATGGGGTGTGCCCATCTCTGAGCAGTGCAGGCAGCTGGTTGGGCAACACCAGCCACTCCCAGTTTAGCTGTGGGAATGATGAAAATGGCTCCAGGATTGACCCAGCAGGGAAAAAAACCAAACAAACCCAGTGTTTTCTTAACAGCTTTGGAATAGGGGTGGGCTACTTTCAAGCCCAGCTGCCCAAAACAGTGCAGGGCTCCATGGCTGTAATTGGTGCTTGCTGGATGATGCTCCCCATCTCTTGCCAGGTCTGCAATGGGCTGGTGCAGACGACTGGCTGGCCTGCAGTCGTGGCATGCGTTGGAAACTGGTTTGGGAAAGGAAAGTGAGTTTTTCTCCATGTGTCCCATGCCAGTCCTGGTCCCTGTTGACCCTGGCAGCCACCCCAGTGACACTGACCCGGCTGTGTCCCCACCAGGAGAGGGTTGATCATGGGCATCTGGAACTCACACACCTCGGTTGGCAACATCTTGGGGTCACTCATCGCTGGCGCCTGGGTTTCCTCTGCCTGGGGCCTGTCCTTTGTTGTTCCTGGCATCATCATCACCACCGTGGGCATCATCTGCTTCTTCTTCCTCGTGGAGTGTGAGTGCTGTGATCTGAGGCACAGCAAACAACCCGTGTAATATACAAAATTTTCTACCCTGCCCATCTCGAAGCATTTTTGGCAATCCCAGATACTTATTTTCAACCTGTGGCTAGCAGGGATGTGGATCTGATCACCACGGGGACGCTCAGCATCCTTTGGGTGCATCCAGGCAGGCTCATCCACTGTACCAGTCATTCCTGAGCCTGTCTTTCTAGGAAATATCTGGGAAATCCTTTGGGTTTTTACTGGGGAAAAAAGCACCCAGAGATGCAGCCTAGACATGGAGGTTCCCAGCCCCTGTGAGATGCTGGAGGGAGAGCAGGCGGACTGGGGCTGGTCCAGGCTCTCACAGGGTATTCCTTCTCCCTGCAGATCCTGAAGATGTTGACTGCAGTCCACCTCTGCATCATGTGAGTCACACCGATGCCCAACGGGCTTGTCCTGAGCTGGGTGTCACTCAGGGTACAACTGGGTCATCAGGCTGTAATGGCAGGAATTGGAGCAATGTTCAGTTGTCACAGGGGATGGTTGTTGCTCTTCCACTGCAAGCACCCTCTGGGTCATGCCCCAGCAGCAGATCCAACGTTTCAGCCTCCTCCAGCTGTGACAGCCACTTCTGCTTTTTGCTTGCTTTTAGATGGCCCCTGATGAGGATCCTGGAGGAGTGACCATCAGTGAGAAGGATCCTGAAGCAGTCACCTCCAACGAAGGCCCACTCAGCCTCTCAGGCCAGAGCAGTGTGGATCACTCCCACAGCCCCAAGGAGCCAGCTGAGGAGCCTGAAGCCATCAGCTTCCTTGGGGCACTTCGGATACCTGTGAGTGCTGCAAAGCCAGAGCAGCTCAGATGATCAAAAGAGTGTCCACAAGGAAGAAAATGGGCAAAACCCACCACCTGGAGGAGGATGGAAGAAGGAGGCTCCTCTGATGTCTCCTCCTTTCCTCCCAGGGTGTGGTGGAGTTCTCCCTGTGCCTGCTCTTTGCCAAGCTGGTGAGCTACACTTTCCTCTACTGGCTGCCCCTCTACATTGTCAACGTCGGTGAGTTTTGGGGACAGCGAGGCAGGAGCGAGCCTTGCAAAAGAAGCATCTCCTCATCCTTCTCTTCTCCCTCATAGCTCATTTCGGTGCCAAGGAAGCTGGGGACCTGTCGACCCTCTTTGATGTCGGGGGTATTTTAGGTTCGTCAACAAAACCTGGATGGAGGGGGTGGATCAGGGATGGTTTAGGGACAATCCTGGCCTTGACCAGCCTTGGCTGGTCCCCCACTACAGGCAATACCATCTGTTTCCCAAGAGAGGTTTATTCAGTGTTCACAGCACTCAGCAGGCAGCAAACACCCCTCAATTTTATTTTGGCATTGATTTGTTTTGATGACCATCACAGCTTCTTTCCTCAGATCTCGCTTGCTCAGGCACTCTTTTCCCTACACTTTGCAAGCATGGAAGAGACCAGAGCTGCATGGAAGTGCTGAGAAACCATCTGCAGGGAGGAAGTGAAAGGGCTAAATCAAAGCTCTTCACTCTGATATTATTGTGTTTAACCTTGGGGACACACTGGTCAGAAGATGAGGGATAAAAGAGCATCACGCTGGATTTGGGGCCAAAGCAGGGCAAAGTTTTGCCTTTGGGGTGGTGTGACTGACACCTGGGACTCTTTCTTGTAGGGGGGATCTTTGCTGGCCTCATCTCTGACTACACTGGCGGCAGGGCCACCACGTGCTGCGTGATGCTGGTGGTCGCTGCTCCCATGGTGAGCTGTCACGCAGGCCCCAAACCCTGTCACGAGGGGTTGCCATCCTCTGGCTCCTTTGAGTCACAGCTGCCTTCCTCTTCCCGGGATAAGCTGGTCACGCGCTCGGCTGAGATGGGAGCTGGGATTGATTCATGTGCTCAGATGTTCCTGGGAGGGATGTCCAGCTCTCAGGGCTGGGAGGGGAATACAGAGACCTTGACAACTTAAAAAAACCCTATAGGTTTTGTTTTTCCCATCCTGCCATACCTCTGCTCAAAGCCTTGGGGGTCCCACCGAGCTAGTCCAGCTTTTGTCTCTTTGATTTTCATCCCAAAAGCCCCCATGCCAACGGCCTCATGCTCTGCTTGAACTTGGCCTGGACGTCCTTACCGAGCACCTGCACAGAGTTCATTTGGCTTTGCTTCCACAACGGGGTTAATTAGCTGTAATCCAATCCTGGCTGGCTTGGGGATGGGAGCCTTGCTGGAGCATGCTGGGAAGCAGAGGGGCTGGGTCCCATCCATGGCCCCAATAGCACCATGGGGGCAAATTAATGTCTGGCTGCAGCTGTGGGAGGCAGCGGAGCCTCAGTGGCCATAAATCGTGGCAGCACCTCTGCCAGCTGCCAGGTATTTCATCAGTGGGATGGAGATGTCAGGGGTGCACTCAGCTCCCATCCCTTGGCACCATCAGTAATTCAGGTCCCCACATTCTCCATCCCACCCCCAGGGTACTGCTGCAAGGAAAACGCTTGGTAAAACACCTGGAATTGCCAAAACTGCTTCTCTTCGTGTCTCTTTTCCAGCTGTTCCTGTATAACCACATTGGTCAGAACGGCATTGGCACATCCATAGGTAAGGGGCTCCATGGTGCAGCCTGCTCCTGTCACTGAAGTGGTGATGGAAGATACTATGGATTCACCTGCCTTTATTCCTCCTCCCGAGCCAGGGTCCTAGGCTGAATTTGGGGGAGGGTGGTGTTGGATGAGTGTTCACTGCCTGCTGGGTGGGATCTCCAAGGGAAAATGAAGATGCACAGGAGATGGATGCGTGGGACAGCACACATGGGCTGGGGATGATGGATCCAATGTCCTGCTGCCCCTGCACCTAAAGATTTAATCTCTTCCTGGGTACCTCTGCAGCGATGCTGATCATCTGTGGTGCTCTGGTTAATGGGCCCTACGCGCTCATCACAACAGCGGTGTCGGCTGATTTGGTAAGAGGTGCACCTCAGACCCCGCCACACTGCCCTTGCACACCCAGAGGCTGTTCCTTCTTCCCCAGAGGGATGTTTTACTGGGATTTTTGCATTTTACCTTTGTTTTCCAATGCCTCTGAAGCCCAGTGAAGAGCAGAGCTGTCACACCTGGTGCTGCACTCTGCGCCCTCCCTTAAACACAGGGGGTTGTCCTGTTGATTTTTCACCTTGGCCACACGACTGTGTTTCAGCTTTGCTGCATCTCCCTCTGAGCACAAGCAGAGTGGAAATATTTGGTGTCAAATCCCCTGGGAATTTTTGCCTGCTGTTGGCGATCCAGATTTTGCCATGGTTTGGCTGCAGGCAGCATTTGAGTTTGATCTTCCTGTCCATGGCTGGGTCTGACACATGGAAAGTGCTGCCTGAGACATTGGCCTCACTCTGGGATTTGCCAGCTGTGCACCCCAAAGCTGCTTTTGTTCCTTATGTTTTATTCTTCCATCCATACAGGGAACCCATGAATCTCTCAAAGGAAATGCCAAAGCCCTTTCCACTGTCACAGCCATCATCGACGGCACAGGATCTGTTGGTGTGTATGGCCAGGGGATGCAGGTTCCTGGGTGTTCCAGTCCCCTCTCAAGGCGGGGAACAGGGGCTAATGTGGCTCATGTGCCCTCGCAGGTGCTGCGCTGGGGCCGCTGCTTGCCGGCCTCATCTCTCCCACAGGCTGGAATAATGTCTTTTACATGTTGATAGCAGCTGATGTCCTGGCTTGTCTGGTAGGTCTCTCCTCAGGAGGACTCCTTTCTCTACCCTGGGGTTTCACACACTCCCTTTTAGCTGTCTGCTCACTGGTGGAGGGCAGAGGTGGTTCTCGGAAGACATCCGGGCACAGGGCAAACTGCAAAGGCTGGCATCGACTCCCAACTTCTGCCTTGGCTTTTCCCAACAACCTCCTCCTCGCACAGATTTGGTTCATAGGATCTTTGCTAGGAAGAGCTGTAGAGCTGATCTCCTGATGCTGGAATTACTCATGCCAAGGCTGGAGGCTGCAGTGCCACCAGCCTTGCAGCGATCCTCCACCCTTCCTCTTGCAGCTCCTTGCTCGTGTGGTGGTCAAGGAGGCCCGTGGCTGGTGTGGCTACATGGCGAGGAAGAGAGGGTACGTAGTTACCAACCTGGGGCAGCCTCTGGTCCCACAATGCCAAAACACGGTGTCATTGACACTCCAGAAAGATGTTTGTCATCCCTTGCTGTTGCTGCTGCATCTTCATGTGGGCATCGCCTCGGGCTTCGCGAGGCTGTCTGCCTGATGTCTCGCTCCTGTGGCCACAGAGACATTTCCACCCTGAGCCAAGGCAGCACCTGGGGGATTTTAGCCATCTGCACCTCAAAAAACACTTGGGGTGCTAAACACACCGTCCTTGTGTCTTTGTAGCTCTAGTGTGCAGCTAACAGAGTCAGTGATGGATGGGAAGTAGCTCGGTGTAAGTATCTCCACTTGAGCCCTGAGGATTAAATGCAAACACAAGCCTGATTCGATCTGATTCTGAGTTTCACTTTGCAGGCTTAGCCTAGAAATTCCCCCAATCATTTAGGGCCGAGATCAAAATTTGGGAATCAAAGGATCAAATTACAATGGCTGGGGAAGAGTGTGGGAGGGTGATGGGGTGGGAGGAAGTGGAGGATGTGGCTGGGCAGGGCAGCCTTGTCTCCGGCTGACTTAGGAGATGTTGGCCCAAAGGCCCAATCGATTGGGATTGATTAATGCACTTGAAACAACTGAATTTAGAGGCTTTGGCCACCTGTGCTACTGAACTTGATTACATGCAGCCAGGGCTCGCTAATCAAATCTGCAGCCGAATCACTGCAGCGAGTGTATAAATAATCTCCAAATCAGCACTGGCCTGGCTCTGATTGCCACCAACACTGCCATGTGACACCTAGAGGAAGGGGCCACAGCTGCTCCTGGCTGTGGGGCTGCCAGACCCCGACCCCCTGCGAACATTTCGTCCTTTATGTCTTGTGTTTGCAGGTGAAAGACCAATAGTCTGGGCCTTGTGCTGCGGTAAGTGCGGCCCAAATCTTCTCCAGGTGCCGGTGGAGGGCTATCAGGCTCTGCTCTCTTGTGCCGGGGCTGGTTAGGGTGAGGACTGTCCTGGAGGGGTTGATAGTGTCTGTGTTTGCACCAAATTCCAGCTGGTTTCTGCTGGGGGAAGCAGCTGGCCCGTTTTTTGGGAATACTGCAGTGTCTTGAGGGCTTTGGGGAGCGTCTCTGGAGCAGCTTGCACAGAAGAGGCACAAATGCTGTAGGATTTTGGGGGATATTTCAGCTTTGGCCAGAGACAAAACAGTGGCTGGATCTTGGATCTCCTCCTTGCGCCTGCTTCTCCTCCTTCTGGTGCAGATGGGGCAGAGCTGTTTTCCCATCTCCAGCAGCATCGTCCACCACCGATCCCAATGCCTGCGGAGCGCTGCCCTCCGTGCTCAGCTGCTCGCTTCTCTCCTCTCCCCGCAGGTTTAAGGAGTTTTGATGTGCCCCTGCGAGCTGCCCCAAGCCCAGAGGGAGGAGAGAGGCTGGGGCACACTGGGAGCGCGGGCGTCCGGCAAAGCTGTAGCCCAGCCTCGGGCATGGCCCTGGGGGCTCACTGCCACCATAGGTTTGCTCCCAATGGAGGCAGGGGTGAGGAGCAGTCAAAGGGCCCTGGTCAAACGGTTTTCTGGGTCAATTCTTCACCACTGGCCGTTTTATTAATAAAAACGTGCAAAACCTGTGTGACCACTCTGTGCCATGTCCTGACAGGGCTCAGCCTCCCTCACAGGGGGCAGTGATTGCACCCCTCTTGCTTTTCTCCACGTGCAGTCTCTTGTTTGTGAGCCTGCCCCGTCCAGATGCTTGGTATTCCAGGGTCTGGGTCAGGAGGATGATGCCAAATCACTTCAGGCACTGCCTTACTAACAAAGCGCTGGGGAATTCCACATTCTACAGAGAGAACATCCCTGGGCTGAGCCCAAATTAAGCTTGGTTTACTCCTTGATTCATCCCACTGTGAAAAAACACCAAACTCACCGTTTTTCCTGATTATTAACATTCCAAAATCACACCATTTAGCTCCAGAAGAAGAACATGCATCAACCCCCACACCACGGTGAGCTGCTCACACGCTGTGGCTGCTCTCGGTCTGGTGTGGGCAGCTGATGATCTTCATTAGACACTTCCTAATTAGGAAGGGCCCCAGGAGGTGCCGTTGCCTGCCAGCCCTGCAGGCTCCCCAGGCAGGCATGGGCTCAGAGGCCCCCACTGTGTCACTTGACTGAAGGCAGGGCCAGCTGTGCAGCCAGCTGTGTGATCCGGGGGGGGCCCGACCCACAGAGCTTCGGCCCCAATATTTGAGGCCCCAGCATTCTCCCAGTCACTCCTACTTCTCCCCAGTTGCTTTCAGCATGATTCCATTTGCTCACAGCCACTCCCAGTCAATCTCAGTATGATCCCAGTCTCATACAGCATGGACCCAGCTGCTTCCACTGGGATCCCAGTATGTTCCTGGTTGCCGCCAACATGGTTCCAGTTCCTCCCAGTTCCTCCCACAATGGTCCCAAATGCCCCTAGAATAGTCCCAGTCTCTCTTGACATGGTCCCAGTCATACCCAGTTGCCCCTAGCGTGGTCCCAGTTGCCCCCAGCTGTTCCCAGTGTGGTTCCAGTCACCCCCAGTATGTTACAAACACTCCCAGTATATCCCAGTTGCCCTCAGCATGCTTGTAGTTATTCCCGGGGACTCCCAGTTGCCCCAGTAAGGTTCCAGTTACCTCAGAATGATTCCAGTCTTTCCCAGTTATTCCCAGTTACCTCCAGGACAATCCCAGTTTCTGTCAGTTGCCCAAAGTGTGGTCCCAGCTGCTCCCAGTATGGTCCCAATTGCCCCAGTTATGGTCTCAGTCCCCTCAGCATGGTTCCAGTACCTGCCAGTTGATCCCAGTTGCTCCCAATGTGTCCACATTTCCCTCACAGCATGGGCCCAGCAGCTCTCAGGGATGTGATTCCAGTCCCTCGCCATCCGGGGATCGTGCCTGGGCAAGCTCCAGCTCTGTGCCCAGGGCAGAGCAGTGCCCGGTGCCAGGGGCTCTGTGTATGCCCGGGATAAATTGGAGCTCTAATTGACTTCACCTCCTTGGAGCTTGACCAGGGGAGAAAACATCTGGGCCTGAAATGATTTTATTAAGTGCTGATTTCATCAGCAAAGGGGAAAAAGAGGGGGGAAGAAAAAAAGGAGGAAACTTTCTAGCCAGTTGGATCAGCTCCCTGGAAACCTCTGAAGGTGATGGAGCGGCACAGGGGAACAGGCAGCTTGGAGAGTGGCAGCTGCAGGTTTGAGGTGGCCAAAGAGTGATGGCCTTCAATCTGCTCTGCTCTGACCAGTGGTGCTCAATGGGCCTTGGAAACTCACTGGTTGCCTGGGAAAAAAAAGCAGGAAAAATGATGGAGCAGGCAGAGAAAAACACAATCCCCAATTGCCCCTTTTTCCCAGGAAAATATCAATCCTGCTGGGCTAAACCTTGACGGAGCCATAGGGAGAGTTGTCACTCCAAGGTGTGTCCTCAGCAGAGCTGAAGGGCTGCAGTGTCCCCAGGCCACTGGCCTGTGGCACATGTGGCCTCTGAGGGTGCAAGGGCCTCGCTCCAAGCAGAGATCCATGTGCTGGGCTGAGAACGGCTCTTCCAGTGCACGTGTGATGGAGTTTTCACATTGCTCAGTGACCATTGTGGGGGGCCTGGAAATAAATGTTCAGGAAAAGAATCCCATAAGTCCTGACTGTCATGTGGGGGCTTTTTGCAACAGCAAGTTGGTTTGGGGCTTTTTCCCCCACTTTCTTCCTTTTTTTTTTTTTTTTTTTGCCTTTACCCCCTTCCTGCTTGTTCTTTCAGCTGCTTACAATTTTTCCGGGACAAATTTAGGCCTCGGCCATGTCCCACTTATGTTTGGAAAGTCTGAACAGCCTCAGCTCTGCTGCCAGGAGCAAGGAGAAAGGGCACACAGCCCATGACAGTTTTAAGCTTCAAATAAAAAGAGCCAAATGCCAAAGAAAACTCCCGATCTCACTGAGCTTTGGAATTGAGGGGTGAGCGGGAAGACAGAGAGTGGATCCCCTGGGTTTGCCTTAGCCAAAACCTGTTTAAATGGAGCTGAGATCCTCTGGGAGGAGTCTGGAAGACAACTTGCCTTGTTCCTCCTCTGTTGGATAAGGGGCTGCTGCTTTTCCTCCACCACGAGCCCCTTGGGCACTGCGTGGCAGCGAGGGCTGTGCGAGCCCTGAGAGCAGGGCCAGGTGCTCACCTCCGTCTTGTGATGGGACAAATCACACCTGAAATGGGCTCTTTAGGCTTGGGTTTTTCTCTAGGTGACCCCAAGATCCCCCAGCACAGCAATAGCATTCACCAGGAGGCAGATTGGGAAGAGGTTGCACACACATTTTGGAGGAATGCTGCTGGTCTGCTGGGAAGGTGAAGAGGTGGCTGGGGCACGGTCTGTAATTACCTATGCAAGGAGCAGCTGGCAAAGGCTGAAGGGCTTTTTAATTAGCAGCCAAAGGCAAATCAGGATCCAACAGCAGGGAAGCTGAAGTCAGCAAAGTCGAGGTGGAAATCTGAGGGCAGTTTTTCCAGCAAGGGTAATTAAGTACCAGAAGAGAGCAGTGTGAGACATGAGGAACTGCCGACATCCAAGGACTTTAAATCAAGGAGAGGAGTTTCCCCTGCAGACACTCGTGCTGCCTCCACCTCTGCTTTGGCTCTGCTCCCTGCCTGCCCTCAGGCAGGAGGGAGCAGCTGCCCTCGGGCTGGTGAGCCTGGGACTGGCTGGGCACTGGCATCCTGGTGCAGGAGCATCCCTGCTCATTTCTGACAAGCCAGGCAGAGAATTCAGGGGGGAAAATGGGCTGGTTTTCCACCTGACCTGAGAGCAGCGGGTCTGCTCTCATCCTGGCACACATGGGATCTTTTAGTGCTGACATTCAGCCCGATTTTTTGCCTGCATGGGGCTTGCACCTTGGGACACTGTTGTAGTGTGGGACACGGCAGATCTGGTTCTCTCATCCTGCAAAAGGAAGGCTGGATAACTTTGGGCTGGAGCAGGCCTCCTTGACCCAAAGGAGATCCCAAAGAACATCCTCCAAGGTCCCAAAACCTTCACCAGCAGCTGAGAGGTTGGGGTTTATGACAAACCTGCCCTCCTGTGGCACATTAATTCCAAAGTAAAGGATCAGGCTGCTAGATGGAGGCAGATGTGCTAGCAAGAGGTTATCTCCCAGGAGCTGGAGATTTGGGATGAGGATGGAAACAAAAAATCACCCTTTGGGGTTGGTTGGGAAGCAGCTCTGGCTCATACCAATTCCTTGACGTGGTCTTTCCTTTTCCAAAAATAAACAGGAACCGTTTGGAAAGCCCCTGTGCGGGGAGGAGCAGAACTCCCCAGAATAAATAAATACACAGAGAGCCTGGCTTGAGTTCATCCAGCTGGTTGTTCCCCACTGCCAAGCCTTGAGAAGGATGAGGATGGAGCTTGGAATGTCTTGGTGTGGGTGAGAGCACATGAGGCCCTTTCCCCAGTTAATGGGATTTTTGGGAAAATGCTGAAATGGCCTCCTTGAGCAGGAGCTACCACGTCTCTCTTGCAGCATGGCTTTCTGCTCTTCCCAAAATAACTCCTGCACTATCAGCTTTCGACTCACTTCAGTCACAAACAGTTTAAGGGGACAGGGAAAACCCTTATTTGGGTTTAATTACAGTGCAAAATGGAGAGAAGTTTCACGTTTCTGCTTTTGGGGTTGGGTTTTTAGTGCCCCAGCTGTTTTTGCTGTGCTTTCCCTCCCCTTTGTTGGACCGCAGCCCTGGTGAAATACCGCCGTGGCCTTGCTGAGGCTCCCCAAACCATCCCACAAAAGTGGGGATAAGGACATGGCAGGCACAGAGCTGGAGCTGCCAGACAAACTCCGTGTTCATAAACATTATTAAGGTGATGAATTAAATATGAATTTTGTTTCAGGCGTAACATCAAAATCACCAAGAGACCCCAATGTGCTTGTGTTGCATAAACGCTCGGCATGTTCCTTAACACAATTTTTCAGCTCCCTTGCATACAGGCATCGGGACAGGAAGGGATTGAGCAGTCGGGAAAGCAGAGATGCCTCTTCTCTGCTTTTTTTGGGACTGCACTTACATTTTTTAGCTGACTGAGTTAGCCCTTCAGGGTGCTGGGGCATTTTCTCCTGGAGAAGCATCACCTCCATGCCCACTGGTTCTGTCTTTCATGTCTTGAAACTCTGGTGACTGACAGCTGTCAGGACAGGGCTGGAAAAAGCCAGTTGGTTCTTTAATACACTGGCTTCAGTTCAAAATGAAAAATAAAATTAAAAAAAAAAATCTATAATATGAGTAAAATAATAAAAATCTAACTTTCTGCCTCAAGTTTTTGGCTGTATTGACCCTGACCACTGCTCTGCTTCAGCAGGGCTGTTTCCCTGGCTTCCCTCAAAATTGGGACAAAAATCGGATTCAACCCCATAGCAAAACATAGAGAATATTTTCTCCCCCAAGAGGGAAAAGAGGGACAGGGAAGGTATTGGGGTTGACCAGCAGCTGCAGCAGGATCTGTGCTAGAATTGAGCAATGATTTGAAGTTTTAGGGTAGCAGCAACTGTGAGCCTTTGGCAGCAGCCAGGGTGACACTTCAGGGTCCTTCCCAGGCAGGGAACACCCAGGTATCAGCGAGAGTGGCTGGCAGGACTCAGCCCAGGGAGGTGAGACACAGCTTTTCCCTCACTCTTGGGGAGGGCAGCTTTCCATTTGCTGTTCTGGTATCATTTTGCACATTATTCACTCCCCACTCCAAAGCCCCTGAGTTTCAGTCCAAGGGACCATCCCAAACAATCCACAGCCACACACTGATGTTTGTTTGGCTTTCTTTTCTTCAAACCCCTATGTCTGCCCCAGAAAAAGGCAGTTCTCATGGGCACTGTCACCACAGCGTGGCTGAATGTGACATCCCTGTAGAACAAATAAAGCCTGAGTCAGGGATTTCTCCAAGAGTTTTATTAAACCACAGTGAAAAAGGAGCAGGAAGGAACCATCTCTTGTGGGTAACAGTAACAAAGCATGTGGGTTCAGTTCAATGCACTGGATCAGGAGCAGCACCAAGTGCCTGCATCTCAGCTCTCCTGTAGAGAGCAGGATTCAGAGGTTCACACAGGTTTGAACCCCCTGGGGAGGAACGGGCTCATGCTCAGACCAAACTTTGCTTTTTCAGATGAAGCACAGACTTGACTTGCTCTGCTGGCTCTTTCTGAGCTCAGAAAAACCATCGTGGTCACCTCCAGAACAGTCTCCTGGTCTCTCCTTCTGGTTTATTTCCACGAAATCAGGATTTCCTCTGTGCAGAGATTGCTGTCTCTAGCTGCTGTGGAGTGGCTTGGCGTACATAGGCTCCATGAGATGGTAAATCAGGAGCAGGAACAGGCACCCAAGGAAGACCAAGCTCATGACAGCCAGGAGGATGAAGCGGCCAATGAAGAAGGTGTCCACAATCTGCAGGGAAGAGAAACACAAAGATCCCAGCATATCACAGCCCTGGTCTGCTCCAGGAGCCTGGAGGGAGCACACCACATCCTGGAAAAGAGAACCTCTGGGGCTCCCTCAGGTTTCTCTCCTTGCTTTTCATCCTTGGCATGGGCACTCTCTGTGGGATGCACGGTGTGTGACAAATGAGCACAAGAATCCCTGCAAAAAGCTACTGGGAATGTTAATGTGGAGCAGCACTGTACCAAGCACAGGGAAGAGACAAAAGTCAAGCCCTGAAGCAGTTCTCCCCAGTCACAAACCTCCAGCCCTAATTCCTTTTTAGAAGGGAGATATTGAGAAAAGAAAAAAAAAAAAAAACCAAACCAAAAAGCAGTGGTAGCTAGGCAAGACACAAAGAGCAGCCCAGAGCGAGGAGGCTGTTTATGAAATCCCCCTCTCTGCTCCCAAGACCCCCCTGAGCTCTGCTCAGCCCTGGCTCAGCTTTATCCATCACATTAGCTCAGCCCTGGTGCTGCTGCAGAGAGTCTCTGGTGAGCAAAGCGCCAGCTCCTTCTGCATGTTTCACTTTTTAATTAGCCAATTAGCAGACTTTTAGTGCAGAAAGCCCAGGTCATGTATTATTGATAGGCAGGGCAGGTCCAGTCCAATTGAAGATCCGTAAAAAATAAGCTTTCCAATTCCATTTGCCTCCCAGGCAACAAACATGTGCTGGGCTGCCCTTCATCTCACTCCTAACCTTCACACAAGGGGGTCAAATGTGACACAGAGAGAAGAAAAGAACATTACAAGTACCTTTTAGTAGGGATTTACACAGAACAAGAACCAGAAGAGCAATAATTAACACACATTAATAATAGAACTTAGGAAACGGCACCTGAAAGGCCACAAAACTTTGTGTATTCAAAGCCCAAAGAGCTCTGAGAGGGCTTAAGGTGGCAGCTCAGAGAGCCTGATCCAAAAACTGGGGGAGAACCCTGTGCCTGACAATGCAGGTGGCTTCATGCTCAAGCATGGCAATAACCTACAAGAGAGCTAAAGAGCTGTTTTTGGGCTTTAATCAGAACACAGAGCTGGGGGAAAAGTGAAAGGCTGCAGAATTGGAAGGAAAACTATAAGGAAAGGGAATGGCAGAGAGGGAGTAGAGGCTGCTGGAGCTGGGAGTGCAACCCTTGCACAGAGCCCCCCGGGGATGGGAGGAGGGCAGCCGAACTCCATGGGTCTGCTGGAACAGTGTGTAAGTCAGCAATTTAGTTAGAGAAATTAATAGTTAATGGCTCTGCGAGCGACACAGCCTGTGCCAGCAGGAGACCGTGCCCGAGAAGGAGCCGCAGGACAGCAAAAAGCAACACAGGGCAATCCCCCGGGCAGCGGGGATGGTGCCGGGCTGTCTCTCAGGTGAAAGCCCATTCCCGGCGCCTCAGTGCATCCTTTCGTCCCATCCCTGGGTCAAAGCCCCACCTGGGGCCATTCCCAAGGTAAAGGCGCATCCCCGGGGCCTCAGGGCAGCAGCTGGGGCCACGCACCGCTCTGCAGGGGCAATCCCTGGGAGCCAACCCAGGCCCATCCCCGGGGCACACCCGGGGCACCGCCCGGACCCTCGCGCCCAGGCTCACCTCCTCAGCGCCGGCTGGGGCCGGGCTCTCGCC
>VYXG01011135.1:45313-56223 GCA_013397235.1 Lanius ludovicianus
ACCCCGCCTGGGGCTCTGTCGGGGCTTTCTATTGGCTGACGGGCGCAGGGTGGGCGGGGCTTTTCGCGCCCCGCCGGGGGCGGGGGCGTGCCCAGGGGCTCGAGTGCCCCGTCCCGATCCCGGTCCAATCCCGGCCCCGATCTCAGCCCCAGCCCGACTGAAACCCGGCCCTACTGAACCGGTCCCTATTGAACCCAGGCTCTCCTGGCGTCATGGAATCCCCAGGTTCGCGCTTCAGCCGCTTCCCGTCCCGCGGCTGTGGCCCCCGTCCCAGAGCCCGCAGCGCTCCCGGTGGAACGGGAATTTCCCTCTCCGCTCCCGGTGCAGACGGATCGATGCTTCATTACCTAGCGTTGGCCGGCGCCAGCCAGCTTCTGCCCACCCTGCTGAACACGCTTTCACCCTAAAACCCTAAAATTGAGTTGTCCATGCCCTCAAGTATATTTAGGGCCAAAATCAGGCAGATTTCCTTAATACAGTAACGCTGACACAGGGACTGCAGCAGGGTTTTGGAACAGCCATGCTGGGGATCCGGGGCAGCCAAGCGAAACTATGGAGCTTTGTCAATGCCAATGCCATAAACACTTTCCTGGAATCAAGACAAAAGGAATTTCCATTCCAAATAAATATTTCAGCCTCTTTATAAATCCTGTCTCTTCACTATCACATCCTGCCCATCAGCCCCAGGCCGTGTGGTTTGATAACCGACTTTATCATAGAGTCCCAGAATTACATAATGGTTTGGGTTGGAAAGACAATCTTGTTCCAACCCCAGGCACTCCAGGCTCAACTACCAATAAACCTGAAAAAAACCTAAACATTGATCTTTTCCCTCTCAACTGCTTGAAGTCTGCGATACTTTGGCTGCATAAAATGTCACCTGAGTGGTGTTTCCTGTCACTTCTTTCAAGGGGAGGAAAAAACCAGCAGTTAATTATTCTGCGCAGCATCAACCTGCCTTTCCCTGTGATGAAATCAGAGTCGCCAGCATGACACCAAATGCTTCAGCAAGCAGAACATAAACTGTCTCTGACACCTGCCTTTACTTGGCATCGAGTGGCAACCGGCTGCCAACATATTAAAAGCGTATGTTTGATAGCAAACTCCTTCCTGCTCTGCTTCGTGTTGCTAATCTCACCAGGCCGGGTTTTTTCCCCTCTGCAGTCCCCGCCTTGTTGATGTCCATCTCTGCCATTCGTTTCCCAGTCCTTCTCTTCTGTTATTCCCTGTGCTTCCTGTGCCTGCTGGCAGAAATTAAACATTTGCTCCTGTTGTTTGGGAGCCTCCCTTTGCTTTTCTCTATTTTCCCATTTCTTTGCATTTTTGGAACCTGGTAGTTTCTAAAACCACAAATTTCATTTTTGCCAAATAGTAAACCCACAGCTGAGGAACTGGAAGAAGATACCTGGGAAAACCAACCTCATTAGTGTGATATTTCCAAGCACAGCCTTCACCAGCGATTTCTTCAACTCATTTGCAACAAAGCTCATCTTCCTAAACACATCCCTCTTCTGCATCTCGGCCTCCTCCCAGCATCAGAAATGCCTTGCTGGGGATTTGCCTTACAGAGTACTCCATCAGCCCACCAGTTGAATGCAAAGATCCGCTTTTATTGCCAAAGAATCATTTATTGCTAGCCTAAAATAACTTTTACTTCTAGCTTTTCCCTGCTGGGATTTGATCCCATTTATTGCTTGTGTCAGAGTTGTGTTGCACCTGGAAAAAAGAAGTAACAGGAAGTGGGAGAAAGGCAATGCTGGGTCTAAAAGATGAATTAAAAACATGGGAGACCAGCAAATATTGAGGATTTTTGTGTTGTTTGCATGACTCTGGGAGAAGCTTCATATTTGTGGTGGGTTTTTTCCAGGATAACTGTTGATGTAGGGACATTTGCTGGTGTCACAGATTCAGATTTCTCCAAGACTTTTGATTTGCACCATGTGGCATTTGCATCCAAACCCTTGTGCTGGGGACAAGACATATCAAAATGATGACAAATGATTTGGTAATGATTAATTCCAGCTCCAATGTGTTTGATACCCATAATATCAGTGTCATAAAGCCTTTCCTGGCAAGGCTCTCAAGCAATAATCTGCTTTAAAGAAGGAGAAGCAGAGTCATACAGATGCTGTTGGATGCTCATGGCCCAGAAAAGCCACTGTGAAGGATTTATTTGGACACAAGTAACTCAGTGTTCTCCAGTGGATGGGAGCTGCTGTTCTGCCAAGGAAAAGGAATGTTTTGAAGGGTGCTTCATCACTGTGGAGAGTTTTTCCCAAGGAAGAGATCAGGGAATCGTGGCATTTCTTGACAAAGGCATGACAAAGATCCTGAGGCTGGCATTGGATGAAATGGGCTTGGCAGAGAGCTGCAATTAGTGCTGAGGCTAATTAAATGCTTGGCACAGGAGGACAGAGAGGTCACGTTCCTTCAAGATAGGATCATGTGGATCAAAGCTCTTTGGTAAGACGCTGCTCAAGGAGCAGCCCCCAGAAACAGGGCAGGTTTGGGTCAAGATGGCCTCTTTTGGGTTAAAACCTTCAAATCCACCCTGCCCAGCTCATCCTCGTGGCCAAAATAACCAACACAGTCTAGTATCAAATGATAATAAATGATCAAACTCTCAGTAGTGGAGTTGGAAACGCCTAGGGAACTGATAAAAAACTGTTTGCGCAGTCGCGAGACTTCCAGTTTTACGGCTGGAGCTCCCCAATGCTCCAATATTAGAATTAAAAAGAAACAGGCGTTGATGCAGGAAAGAAAATATTCTGCTCCTGATTTAAAGACTAGTGAATTGCTAAATATTTTTATTAGTGGCAAATTTGCAGCTTGCTGGAACTAATTTCACGCCCGGCAGATATGGAGCTTAAGCTGGGAATGGCGTTAAATTGCTCTCTTGTAAGGGTGTTTAAGCCTTGTGATGAGGATCTGTTGGATGGTGGGGATCTGTCTGGGGACCCTTTTTGGGGGGGGATTCCTCAGGGGTTGGGAGTCTGGAGATAGTGGTTGGGGAAAAAAGCATCAGTCCAAATGTATAATTTTCATCCTTGGTGTGACAGGAACCACCAGTCCCCCTCATTTGCATAAATTTGCATGTGGGAGTTTGCTGCAAACCAGTGTGGTCACGAGGCCCCAAGATCCTTCAGCCCAGAAAGATGTTATTTATATTTTAGGGAAATCTTTGGCATATTTTGGAGATTATTCAGGATATCCAGCATTTAGTTGATTTTGTTAATTTTAAAACTTATTTAATCAATTATAAAAATGTAATGAATTGATTTAGAAAAAAAATTAATTTCTTTTAATTGATGTTTTATTTAGAATATTCTAGGTTTAGTTGATTTAAGAGATGGGTAAAGGTTGGAACCACTGTATCCCTGAGTGCCGCTTGCCCTCTGGGCCCTCTGGACCCCCTTTTTCCCATGTTTTCTTTGTCAGACAGATGTTTTACAGCTTGCCAATGGTTTTCCAGCCCAAATCCCTTCCTCCTCCTTCTGCAAAGTCTCCAAGTCCACCCAGCTTAATGCTGGGGAAAAACCCATCCCATTTCAGCTTGCCCAGATACAAACTGGGACAGGTGCAGGTGTGGGGTCAGAGGATGTAGAGCTCGAGAAAGCAAAGCGAAGGCGTCAAGAGGATCCAATTACTTCACTAAAAATACTGCCAGGAGGGTGGCAGTGGTAAACAAGAGCTATTTAAATCCCTCAGTCCACTTTCTGTGATGGGAAAAATGAGGTTAAATACTTCTCCCCAGCTTACTGGGAGGACACGTGGCTGAGTTGCACTGAGTTGCTCTTTTCCAAAGAGACATCCCCCCAAAAAAGAAAGTTAAAATAATAGGAGAGGAGTAAAGTCTCCAGTGGGGATAAAGCTCTCTCTCACAGGAACCCACTTCAGATTATCTTTTTCTAGCTGATGGCGGAAATCAATTTTAATCATCCTGACAGGAAATGAGGATGTAAGACTTCAAACAGAATAAATCCTACAACATTCAAAAAATAATAAAATGGAATATGAAGTCACTTTTCAAATGAAAAAGAAAAAATCCCATCCCAGCAAGTGGAAATGCCTCTGAAAGCCACAAAAAGCCCTGACTGGTAGGAGGAGAGGAGAGCTGTGGGACAAGACTGACCTCAACCAAGAAGCACTTGGTGAAGGTGGATGGAGGAAGACAGGGTGTCTCTGTCATCACACCTTGGGATTCCTCTTATGGTTCACATCACTCCCAACTAGGACGAAGTTGGTAATTTTTTGGTTTTGGTGACTTGTTATAGTAAATGCAACTTTAGTTCAGTCCAGTAAATCTATAGATTGGTGCAAATAAGGTTTTTCATACTTGGTTCTCTGAAGCCCAAGCAACTGCAGGGATTTCCCTAAAAACCCTTAAAAAAATAAAGTTCCTGTAGTTGTCCCCTGGGGATGTTTTAATGTCATCATGCCCACATGGGATGACATGTCCCCCTGGAGTCAACATGAGTTGATATCATGGCAAAATCTGTTCCAACGGAGGAGAGAAACTGCCTGAGAGGCTTAAATGTGGCTGTAGAGGCCATCATGAGTGCTGCAAGGGATGGAGAAAAGGCAAAGCTAAAGGAAGGAGGAAAAGAATCCATGGAAAATGAGTTTGAGAAGATCGAGGGGGAAAAGAGAGACAAGAACAGGGTCTGGGGAGATGGTAAAAATTAAAATTTGCTTTTACAATGGCTTTCCCAAAAGCTCTAAAGCCCAGAGTCAAATGTTTTTCCAAGAAACTTCAATTTCCCATATATTTCCCCCAGAAGTGCTCTTTCCCACCAATCTTATTTTTAAAGAGTATCTATATGGGTCCTCCTTGCATCATCACTTTGGAAACCTTGCACCTTTACCTGTGCCAACCTCTTCTTCCTTCTAACCCAAGAGCTTCCAGGTGAGAAACCAAGGAGCCATTGAACATGAAACCCACACCACTTCATTTTAAGTGGCTCATCACCATTAGTTCTTTTGGTACTTTTCATATTGGCATCAATCACCGGCCACTCATTAGACTTTAATGTGCCCATAATGTGTTCATCTGCCCTAATTCCATCGCAGCTGAGCAGTCAATAATGTCTCAAAAGTGCAAGGGGTTGAGTGATGGCAGTGTCTGCCCATGGTGGGATGCTGGGTGACTGGAAGCAACCAACAACTGCTGAAATGGCCCAAATTTACTGCTGAGAGCCCCAGGATTTCAGGAGGGTGTATTTTTTGGCAATCAAGCCTGTTTGCAGTTTTCATTCAGGTTTTATTCTTGGTTCCCTGCAACACCTTTGTTCTCACCTTTTTTTATTTGACGTGTATCGATTTTTTTCAGCTGTTTCCCAGGCGGCAGCTTGGAAACAATGAGGGTTTTTTTTTTGTTGTTGTTGGTTAAAAAAAATTAATTTCCTTCCCTATTTGTGTATGACAGTAGGGAAATTAATCATGATGGGACCTGGCTGGGCCTAGATCTGCTGGATCGAAGCACTGTGTGGCTCCTGGGGGTTTACTTCAAAAGTTGCTGTGTTACCCTTAAGCTCACACCTCCCCAAGTCCTAAGCACATAGAATGTGTTTTTTATATCTCCAAATTAAATTCTGGATTTTCACACACCTCAGGGTTGTCTGTAAAAAGGATGTTCTTGTGTATCTGAGTGTTCAATCAACTCATGGCTTCATCCCACCACCTGTGGGCAACTGAAGGATGGAGACCACTCTCCTCTCAGGGGCTTCCCTGGGCTGCACCAACCTCTCAGGTGTTTCTCCTCATTTCCAAACTAATTTCTAAACTGTTGGAGGATGGCAAAAAAGAGAAAAAAGGAGATGAATCCTTCCTGCTACATTATGACTTTGTGGTCGTTCCAAAACCCCACACCAGTTGCCCTGTGTTCTGCTAGGGCAGCATTTCATTTCAGCCCAGGGGTTTTAGTCTCAGATCTCAGGAGCTTTCCATCTCAAAGGATGCATAAAACACATTTTGTTTTTCTTTTCCTGCGGAGAAAATATTATGGGGTGCTTTGGTTTTCTCAGCTCCACTGGCAACTCCCTGAGACAACTCTGGCAGCCAAGGATGTGAATCACTGAGATGGTGTTTAAGATCCTTCAGGTAACCTGTACAAGAAAAAAATTAAAAGGTGGCTAATCAAATGGCTTTGAGGGCTCTTAAAAAATAGAATTCAATTCCTGAGAACTTTCCAAGATGTAATTTCAGAAGACATCAAAGATGACATGTACCTAAGGAAGTAAAACTACTCAAAATTCAAAGTTTATAGTCCATCTGTCTCTTTGCTTCAGGGAGCTGGTATTAAATTTATTGCTAAATAAAACAAATAAGCCTAGGAAAAGTCAGTGTTGAAATCTGCATACTCGTAAGAGAATTAGCAGAGCTCTCTTGTTTTGATGGCTGCTTCTCAATTTGCATCTTTAAAGAGTTGTGACCATCTCTCTGCTTCTCCCTTCACCAGCTCCTTGGAAGCCAGGCTGGCACAGCTCGGTGAGATGCTGCAGATGAAGGTTGAACTCCCATCATGGGCTGAACTGGAAAGAGGAAGGGCAATGAATGCCAAAGCCCAGCCAAGGTGAAGAAACATCTCAGGTGGAATCAAAATTTTAAAAGGGCAGGATTCAGCATCTCCATGTTGTGTTTGTCGACTGTCTGGTACCCAACTACTGCAGATATCCAAGGGAAACAAAAATTGGAGGGGGGGACTCAGCCCATTAACCAACCTCATTTTGTTTTTATAGTATTTGTATAAGGTGTAGTTTAACAATTATTTATAATTTTTGTTTCCCCCCATGGGTATCCCTCCAGCCCATCTCAACTTTAATCAGCTGATATTGCCTCTGGAAAATAGACTCCAAATCTTGTCCAGGTGCTGGAGGTAAGTCACTTTAAACATTCAGAGATTTATTTATTTATTTATTTATTTATTTATCCCTGGAAATGCTTGGGAAAGGATCAGGCAGTCAGATGCTTTCAGTAACTTTGCACAGGAGAGCCTGAAGGAGCAGCAAAAACCAGCCACAGACTTATTATGCCTTGAAATTAAACATTTAAGAGGAGTAAGTTGGCAGCAGGGATTTTCTAATCAAAATATATATAACCTGCCATTTATCCATCATTTACCCTCTGGAAGGACCCCAAAATGCTTTCTGGCTCAACAAGCCAGCATTAACCCCTGCTCAGCCTGTGTAGAGAGGGCAGAAATCCCATTTTTTTAGATGTTTTCCCACTCAATCCCAGTTTCATGGTGTAAGCATCAACTGGGAAAAATCCTTTGTTTTGGCTTTAGCTTTCTTTATTATCAATCCATCAGTGTCTCACAAGAAATAAACTGAATCTTATTTAATCTTGCATAGGAAAACCTCTGGGAATATGGAGCCATCCTGGCATTGAACACTTATTCTTAATATATCCTCCTTGTCCCTATGGATTATTGATAAACCCCTTAATTATATTCTCCCATGTATTTATCTATTAGTTCTTGTGAAATTACATGCTCGTATGTGTGTCTGAGATTGTTTAAAATGCACGGTGGCTTCAAAAATGACTTGTTGTGGTGCCCTAAATCTTTTGGTGTTGACTCTCTTATTATTCCCAGGAAAATCATGTGCACAGGTAGAAAGAGGAGTTGTCCTGTGAGTATGTGAAGTACCAAAAATGGAGGGAAATCAAGGTATAGAAATCTTCCATGAGCTAGATAGTTAAAATCTGGGGAATCCTTTGATTTCATCCCATATTTGGTGCAAGCATTGTTGGGTTTGGACAGACAATTTGTCTGTGTGAATGGTCCCTATGTTGCTTCTAAGGCTGCACTGGTTGATGCTGAATATTTTTCTCACTTCTTGAAACTCAGTACTGGAGAGAGTTTGAAAAGGTGTAGAAAAATATTCATGTCCTTAAATATCTCCTAAAAATCCAACACAAATTTTAATGAGTGATTTATGTTATGCATAATCACCAGATCCAAGTGTAGTGCCTGAGCCAGGGGGCTGGTGGGTACCACTGCCTGAGCTGGGACAGTTTGGAGAAACACCTACCTGAAACAAGTCCTAAATTGTCTTTAGGGATTCGTTTTTAGCATCTTTTAACTCCTGAGGGGGTTGGACACCCTCCCTGTAAGCAATTTGGGAGGGACATCGTACCCCTCCAACCTGCTGCAGTGCTTAAGCCAGGCTCAGCCACAAGGCTGTGTCCCAAAACCCTGTCTTGTTTTCAGCATCTGTCGTTGAATAATTTACTTGGTTTTGCTCCTATGCATCTTGCTGAGAATCACGTCACAGTTTTCTTAGAGAAATCCGACATGAGCAATAACACAATCTTGGAAAGAGAATTGAATTATTTATGGAGGAGCAGTCAAATGATGGAGACTAAACCTCTGTATTTTATGTAATTTGTTTTCTCCTGAAGCCCGTTATGTAAAAATGTAAATATTGCTGGTTATGTATGTCACTGCTCTTGCCAAATGTTTAATATTTTATCAAGCCTGCTCTGAGTACTCATCTCTTTTGGAAGGGGCCCGTCCATGTCCTCAGGAATAAGTGCCAGTGCTTGTGGCAATTATATATTTACTACACTGAGTTCACATGGGCAAAAAAATCTCCCTGAGGTGCCCAAGCTCCAGTCTGGGACATGGAAATGGCATGACCCCCAGAATTTGGGGGAATTATAAGTGGAGGGGGTTTAATTTCAGGGAGATTTTCCAGCAATCTGGATTGGGATAGGGATGGAAAAAGGTGCATGGGGGAAGGTTTCCTGGATTTGGGGTTTGGACATCCCTTCCAGCTGCAGTCACCGTAGGGTAGTCCAGGGCGGGAAGAAGTTGGTACCAAACTCTTCTCAGTAGCGGTGCAGCCAAGAAACCCTGGTCCTGGAGATCTGGAGGGATGAAACCTGACCAAAAAAAACACTCAGTAATGACCTGTTGCAGCAGAAAGATGCTTTTTCCTGGGGAAAAGAACTGTGAGATTGACTGAGGGAGAGTTTTAACTTTTCACTAAAAAAAATTCCATCAACATCCCATGGTTGGTAGATGAAGTGGCCAATACAACTGGGAAATGTATTTTTTAACCAGGGATGATAATTAAACTCTGGAAAAACTCTCCAGAGAAGATGCAGCTTTTGCCTTTGTGAAAGAAAAATCTGGGCCTGGCTATTTCCCTTAGGGTTTAAAAGTGAGATTCCAAAACCAGTGGAGGAATTGCCTTGGTGATTGGTAACAAACCGGGGAAGATAAATGAGGGATGCTCAAGGATCAAATGTGGGATTCTTGAAGAATGAACTTGGGATGCTCGAGGAGTGAATGTGAGGAGATTGTTGCTGCTGGCTCCAGAAGAAATATCCCTGCACCCTGAGAACCCTAAAATTTTGAGAACTTGGATATTTTTGGCAATGATGCAGCCCCACATGTGCCTGCTCTTTTACATCCCTCTTTTCCAAGATGAGATGTGAGAAAGACGAGATGCCAAGTGTGCATGATCCAGTGGTCCTTTGATATCACAATGATGGCTTTTCCATCTGCCTCCCCTTCTCTCTTCCTTTCCAATTCTCCAGTTTCTGCAAAACCCGAAATATTTTCTGTCTGGCATCCCCTGCTGGTTGGAACAACTGGTGACAGCTTTATGGCTCCTCATCTTTGCTCGCTTCTGTGGAATAGTAATAAGGGAGGGGAAAAATGTCCTGTCGGCTGATTTACAAGGCAAGAAATTCCTACAAATCATTCCAGCATCTCCAAAGGACTGGGGGGATGCTCTGAGTTCCTGCTGATTTTCCCAGTGATGCAATGCAGAGATTTTTTTCTTTTGGAGGCGGGTGGGTGGGATTCATCCCAACCACCCATTGCATCTTTCTGTTGTTTTATTGATGGATTCCAAGCAGGAGCCACCTATTTTCTGTTGCTCTTCATTGGCCAACCCAAAGGACATCAAGTGTATGTTAGAGACTGCTCCCAACAGGATGTTGCAAACAGTGGAGCAAATATTTTCTGGAGGGATTTACTTTCAGGATAAATTGGAAGGAGGGATTTAGGAATGCTGATCTGCAAGTGGCTGTTTGTTCTGGAAAAATGAAGAGGAAAAATTAAAGTGTTTTGGGTTCCTGGCCTTAAATTTTATTTGTTTTACCACCTTTCCCATTGCACCCCTGATCCCATGGCCATCCCTAACACACCATTTAGTGCTGCTGGCTCATACATCCCTCTGTAACTCTTTGGAGCCAATTTTAACCTATTCCCTAAGCTATGAACCTTAACCGATTCCAAAGGAATTCTGGGGCTGTTTTGAGTGACTTCATCCCCTACCCAAGATCCTGAGAAATGGGCAGAAATTCAGCATTTCTTGCTAAATCTGTGCTTGATGGCATTTTTCATTAGGGAAGGGGTTGGAAAATTGGGAGAAAAAAACTGTGGCCAGATTGATCCAGAAAAATCCATCCCCGTGGCTTTTGCAATAAAATGTGGGAAAATTTCTCTATAGGACCCAGCACTCACAATGAAAGTGATTCCAGGAAAACCCCATCTTCAGGTCTTTGCAAAAGAGAAGGGCAGTTGGTGCCTCATGTGGACCAAAATTTGGGTAGAGTGAGCTCGGTCAGAGCCCCCTTCCCTCAAATTAGTAATAATTAATAGACACTTCCAAAAGAAGAGTGTTTTGCCTGGGGGATAATACCACAGGGAGGCTTTTGGGGTGGGATTTCACTGGGTACCCTAAATTTCCCGGTTATGCTGGGGGGTGGACGGGTTTGGTAACCCCATTGGGAGCCCTGATGGAGGGGGCACTCCGAGGCAGTCCGGGCTTGGGGTCGGGGGAGTCCGAGGCCACCGAGGCTGGCTCTGAATCTGTCTGGGATGGCAAAACCATTCGGGGGGAGACGGGCTTGTTGGGAATATGGGAGGAGCAGATGCTGCTGGAGGGGAAATA
>VYXG01011135.1:61916-74847 GCA_013397235.1 Lanius ludovicianus
TTCTCAACCCTATTTTTTCCCATTTTCCTTTTTCTGCCCTTTTTAATTTTCTTTTTGGCTTTTCCTCTTTCCCTTTCCCTTTTTTCTTTTTTTACTTTTATTTTTTTCCTTATATTATTTTTCCTTTTTTCCCTCTTTTCCTCCCTTTTTTCCCACTGTTTTTGGCAGCCCAACCCTGTCCAAGCAGCAAACCCAATCTGCCCCAGCCCAGGCTCTCTGGGGTCCCCCCCTGCTGCCACACGCTCTGCCCCCAGCCCAGCAGTGAGGCAAAACTTGGCCAAATAATTGAAAAAAATCCAACAATATCGAATTGTAGCAGTTTCCTTTGCCATTACCAGATCAGCAGTGTGTTATTCCCAGGATTATCTGGCAGAGGCAGGACCAGCCTCTCCCAGCTCCATCACTCCCAGGTTTCGTCGAGGGCACTTTATGGCTTTATAAAGCCCTTAAAATGTTTTTTTTAAACACTACTTGAAGCTTCCAAGGCAAGTTTGAGAATAGCAATTACCAGCTCTTGGATCCCTGGGCGAATTCCCATGGTGATGGTGGATGTAAACCACTTTAGACATTTTTAATGCTCCTGAGCAATAAATTTAAAAGGGAATTTATTGTTCCAAGCTGCTAATTTCTCCATCCGAATGCCGCTGCCTGTTGCTGGTGCTGATGCTGAGGACAGCTGGGAGCCTGGATGGAGATTTTGATGCTATCCCAGAAAAAAAATCTTTTGCTTGCTTGATTTTTCTCCTTTTTTCCCTATTTTCTATTTTTTACCCTATTTCCACTCTCTTCCCACTGCCTCTTTCCAAAGGGAAGGCTCACAATGAGTGAGGATGATGAGCTGAGCCCTCTCTAGGTCTTGTATTTTATTATCCCCTTCATCAGCTCATAATAAGTAATTATAAATAATTGGCTCGGAGATGGTGGGTGGAGGTCTCCCCTCCAGACCATCCTGGAGTCCAGGCCCTCCATGCCACCTCTTGCATCCTGCATCCCCTCCCTGACCTTGCTCACCCAATTTAGATAGAATTATTCAAAAAAAACCCCAAAATCTGAGTTCTGAGGAGATGAACTTTGCTGGAGGAGTTTAAAAATAAATAAATAAATTCTTATTATTTCCTAGCTCAATCCCAAGAAAATCCCATTTATATAAAATGCCTGCAAAGGTCTTTTAATGCATTTACATGCAGAAGTTGGTCTCTTTATATCTTGGTGCCAGATCCAAGATCTCATAACTCTGGCAATTAATTAATTGCTCTAAGACAAAAATAATGAAGTGGAGCACTTTGTCAGTGGGATGGTAAAGAACGTACTTAACTATCATAGAAAACGAACAATAAAAAATAAATAGCAATACATACTCAATAACCAATAAAAAGTAATTAGTAAATAATTAAAGATAACAATAAGAATTAAATACTAAATTGTATTGATGGGTTATTTTCCTATAGGGTGATGCTGGTGTGATTTTAGTGATGCTCATTGAACTTCAGGGATGCTGGTGCCAGTTTCAGGAATGCCAGTGCAATTTTCATAGATGCAGTTTTAGGGATGCTCCTTCAGTTTTAGGGATGCTGCTGCAATTTCAGGGATGCTGCTGCAGTTTTAGGGATACTCATCTACCCGTAGTGGTGCTGGTCTCATTTTAGGGATGCTGCTGCAGTTTTAGGAATGCCAGTGCAGTTTTAGGGATGCTGTTGTGATTTTAGTGATGCTGGTCCAACTTTAGGGATACTGATGCAGTTCTAGGGATGCTTATGCAGCTTTAGTGTTGATTTTAGCCATGCTGGTACAATTTTGTGTGTGCTTATCCAGATTTGGGGCTACTTGTGTAATTCTAGTGATTCTGATGCATTTTTACCAACACTTGTGCATTTCCAGTGGTGCTTCTCCTGCTCCTGGCTGTGACTCCCCCAGACCAGTAACCACCATGGGCATATTCCCCATTCCTGCTATTTCCCCCCATACAAACCTGACCCCCCCAATCCCACTGTCTTAACCATCACTTTTTATCAAGTTGCTTTTCACTCTTTTTGAGCATTTCAGTGTTTTCTCCTCATACCAGGAGCCACCTCTTGCTATTGGGGAGCTTTTCCTTCTTTCCAATGTGACCTTTGCCATCTTAATCCCACCCTGTACCATGCTAAATCATTCCTCCTTGCCTAAACAACCTCGTAAACGTTTTTTTTTCCCTGTTCCTTCCCTTTTAAATTTCACACCCCAAACAGTGGAGCTGAAGGTCCTGGTGAGAATATTTATGCTAAAAACCACTAAATAAAGCGATTTAGTAGCATCTTCAATAGCTGAGTACCTGGCAAGTGGCCAGGGTTATCTCAAGGTAGAGACATCGGGGGGGGGTNCTCAACCCTATTTTTTCCCATTTTCCTTTTTCTGCCCTTTTTAATTTTCTTTTTGGCTTTTCCTCTTTCCCTTTCCCTTTTTTCTTTTTTTACTTTTATTTTTTTCCTTATATTATTTTTCCTTTTTTCCCTCTTTTCCTCCCTTTTTTCCCACTGTTTTTGGCAGCCCAACCCTGTCCAAGCAGCAAACCCAATCTGCCCCAGCCCAGGCTCTCTGGGGTCCCCCCCTGCTGCCACACGCTCTGCCCCCAGCCCAGCAGTGAGGCAAAACTTGGCCAAATAATTGAAAAAAATCCAACAATATCGAATTGTAGCAGTTTCCTTTGCCATTACCAGATCAGCAGTGTGTTATTCCCAGGATTATCTGGCAGAGGCAGGACCAGCCTCTCCCAGCTCCATCACTCCCAGGTTTCGTCGAGGGCACTTTATGGCTTTATAAAGCCCTTAAAATGTTTTTTTTAAACACTACTTGAAGCTTCCAAGGCAAGTTTGAGAATAGCAATTACCAGCTCTTGGATCCCTGGGCGAATTCCCATGGTGATGGTGGATGTAAACCACTTTAGACATTTTTAATGCTCCTGAGCAATAAATTTAAAAGGGAATTTATTGTTCCAAGCTGCTAATTTCTCCATCCGAATGCCGCTGCCTGTTGCTGGTGCTGATGCTGAGGACAGCTGGGAGCCTGGATGGAGATTTTGATGCTATCCCAGAAAAAAAATCTTTTGCTTGCTTGATTTTTCTCCTTTTTTCCCTATTTTCTATTTTTTACCCTATTTCCACTCTCTTCCCACTGCCTCTTTCCAAAGGGAAGGCTCACAATGAGTGAGGATGATGAGCTGAGCCCTCTCTAGGTCTTGTATTTTATTATCCCCTTCATCAGCTCATAATAAGTAATTATAAATAATTGGCTCGGAGATGGTGGGTGGAGGTCTCCCCTCCAGACCATCCTGGAGTCCAGGCCCTCCATGCCACCTCTTGCATCCTGCATCCCCTCCCTGACCTTGCTCACCCAATTTAGATAGAATTATTCAAAAAAAACCCCAAAATCTGAGTTCTGAGGAGATGAACTTTGCTGGAGGAGTTTAAAAATAAATAAATAAATTCTTATTATTTCCTAGCTCAATCCCAAGAAAATCCCATTTATATAAAATGCCTGCAAAGGTCTTTTAATGCATTTACATGCAGAAGTTGGTCTCTTTATATCTTGGTGCCAGATCCAAGATCTCATAACTCTGGCAATTAATTAATTGCTCTAAGACAAAAATAATGAAGTGGAGCACTTTGTCAGTGGGATGGTAAAGAACGTACTTAACTATCATAGAAAACGAACAATAAAAAATAAATAGCAATACATACTCAATAACCAATAAAAAGTAATTAGTAAATAATTAAAGATAACAATAAGAATTAAATACTAAATTGTATTGATGGGTTATTTTCCTATAGGGTGATGCTGGTGTGATTTTAGTGATGCTCATTGAACTTCAGGGATGCTGGTGCCAGTTTCAGGAATGCCAGTGCAATTTTCATAGATGCAGTTTTAGGGATGCTCCTTCAGTTTTAGGGATGCTGCTGCAATTTCAGGGATGCTGCTGCAGTTTTAGGGATACTCATCTACCCGTAGTGGTGCTGGTCTCATTTTAGGGATGCTGCTGCAGTTTTAGGAATGCCAGTGCAGTTTTAGGGATGCTGTTGTGATTTTAGTGATGCTGGTCCAACTTTAGGGATACTGATGCAGTTCTAGGGATGCTTATGCAGCTTTAGTGTTGATTTTAGCCATGCTGGTACAATTTTGTGTGTGCTTATCCAGATTTGGGGCTACTTGTGTAATTCTAGTGATTCTGATGCATTTTTACCAACACTTGTGCATTTCCAGTGGTGCTTCTCCTGCTCCTGGCTGTGACTCCCCCAGACCAGTAACCACCATGGGCATATTCCCCATTCCTGCTATTTCCCCCCATACAAACCTGACCCCCCCAATCCCACTGTCTTAACCATCACTTTTTATCAAGTTGCTTTTCACTCTTTTTGAGCATTTCAGTGTTTTCTCCTCATACCAGGAGCCACCTCTTGCTATTGGGGAGCTTTTCCTTCTTTCCAATGTGACCTTTGCCATCTTAATCCCACCCTGTACCATGCTAAATCATTCCTCCTTGCCTAAACAACCTCGTAAACGTTTTTTTTTCCCTGTTCCTTCCCTTTTAAATTTCACACCCCAAACAGTGGAGCTGAAGGTCCTGGTGAGAATATTTATGCTAAAAACCACTAAATAAAGCGATTTAGTAGCATCTTCAATAGCTGAGTACCTGGCAAGTGGCCAGGGTTATCTCAAGGTAGAGACATCGGGGGGGGGTTATTTTCCCTGCAACCATTTATATAGGGATTTGGCTCAACAGGGGGAAAGCCGGAGAAATTCCCAGTGCTGTTATCCCTGCAGGAATTACTGGGAGCGTTTTCACCTAGAATTAATTGTGCTTGGAGAGGGGCTCAGTGCAGCAGTGCTCTCACACTGCTGGGATAAGTTGGGAAGGGCTCAGGGGTTGGGAAGTGGCTGAATTCCAACCTCCGGTGTGGGTGCGCTGAGTGTAAATCTGGGAAGTGATGGGGTGAGACCCGCTGCAAGGTGGGATTTGCATCATTCCCTTAGCAAGATTCCCATCACCCAACTGCTGCAGCCCCGCTCTGGCTCGGCCCATCCATCCCACATCCCAGTGCTGCCCTGGGGGCTGCTCCCCCATCCCTTGGCATCGCTGCCCTGCGGTGGGGGCACCCCATGCCCCGCTCCAGCACCCGGGGCACGCAGGCAGAATTCCACCCTTTGTTTCCTGTTCGCGGCTCGACTTCGGGAGGCTGGAGTGCTCAACAAGCCCCTCTTTGTGCTAATTTAATTAATGGCCGGGGCTGAGGGCAGTGGGGATGAGGCACGGTGGCTATAAATACCTGCCTGGGGGGGAGCGTGGGGGCCTTCAGCCCAGCGGCAACTGCACCGAGATCTAATTAATTTCAATTTAATTCAAATTGACTCTGAATAAAACCCTATTGATTGATTGATTTATATTCGAAAGCCAAAGGTTGATTGGGTTCTAATAGAAAACTATTGATGGATCAATTTATAATAGGAAGTCATGAGTTGATTTGCTTGTAATAAAAATTTATTGACTGGTTTGGGGTAGAAAATCGTGGTTGATTAATTTATAATGGGAAATTATTGATTGATTCATCATAGAAAATAGTGGTTTGATTAATAGTAAAAATTATGGATTGATGTAAACTAGAAAATTACTGATTGATGGATTCAGAATAGAAAGTCATGGATTGATCACATTATAACAGAAAATTATTGATTTATAATAAAAATATTGGTTGATAATAGAAAATTATCAATCAATCGATTGATAAGAGGGAATTATTATGCAGGAGAGCAGTGCAAGTGCTGGGCACATGGTCCTCCCCATCACAGTTTTGAGGAAGGAAAATCTTGTCCCCTGTGAGCAAAGTGCAGCAGGTGATCAACCTGTTCATGTAGTCATAGTGGAAAATAACTTTTCTGATGCAAACAAAACATCCCAATTGTGATTTCCAGGAAAAAACAGCATTTGGATATAGGTGCACATGCTCCTGCTGTGCCTCCTGCCAGTGTTGAAGTCCATGAGCTTGGTGGATGCTCCATTTCCTGGAAAATTCCTTGTCCTTGTGCTGGTTTTTTTTTGGTCGCAACCCGAATTTCAAACTTTGCATTCCATTTGCAAGCGAGAGAGGGGAACAACACAGAGGTAGGTTCTCTGAAGCTGCAGCAATGGAGTCTAAAAGAAATTTGAAACTTGCTGCTGAGTGAGTTTTAGCTGCCAAAAGTGATGTTGATCTTCCCCAGGAGATGCAGATGATTTTTCCAGCTGATAAATGATAGTTTTCAATGAAGAGATTGGGATATGATAGTGAACTTTTGTAATGTAGTATAGTATAATATATAAGATACCAGAATAAATACAATTAATAGAAATATATATAATACTATAAAATAATACAGTAAGAAGTTCTTTTAATGTACAATGAAATTAAGCAATGATATGGCTGCAAGAATGGGGGTAATCCTAAATCAGAGATTTTTGGCCCTAAACAGCAAAAATCGCCATTTGACTCATTGCACAGTAGGGGGAAAAAAATCAGTAACAATTTTCCTCCAATTTTTTGCTATTTTGGCACATGGAGCATCACATCTTTGCTGCTGCCCTGGGTGAGGAGCCCTGAGCATGTCACTGGCAGGGACCAAATGCTAAGTTTTGTTTATTTATTTTTAATGTCCATGGGAAAACTCCCCAAATACAATATAAACATCCACCAAATCCCTCTGTGATCCCAAGCCCTGGATCTCAGCTGCATCTTTGTGTCCACTGTACCATTAATTAACAAGATTTCCAAATATTTGCTGAAATCCAAAGTGCTTTTTGCCCTCGGTGTGCATTTATTCTCCTTCTTAGAAATAAAATACAATAAATCATTAACACCAACGGTTTGGGTGCCTGTTATTACTTTTAACATTTCTATTTCCATTCCCTTTAAGACGGGGTGTAGTCCCCGCTTATTTTAGGGATCTGGGTCCGTGTCACATGAAACTGAGGGAAATTGTTGGTGAAATGATATCCCCAATCTTAAAATAGCTGCGTTCCGGCGCGGCCCCGCAATGCCTCGGTGAGGCCGGACCCTGCAACCTGAGCCCGGCAGCCGCGGGGCACAGCCGGGCCAGCGCCTCCCTCGGTGCCACCCGGGCGTTATTTGCATCTCTGAGGGCATCAAAACAGCTCCTGCTTGCAACCTTGGGTTAGTTTTCTGTATGAATCACCTGAATCCTTGCAGGGAAAATCTGCGAGTGAGTATATCCGTGTTCGGTGCCTCATTTTCTCTCTGTGCACTGGGAGCTGGAGCATCCCTAGTCCAGCCTGGGATGTTCCCTGGTGCCCCAAGCACCAGGAGCTGGAATATTCCAGAGCATCCCTAGTCCAGTCAGGGGGTTCCCTGTATCCTTGCTCACTGTGTGCACAGGGAGTTGGAGCATCCCTGGTCCAGCCTGGCATGATCCATCATTCCCATCCTCCTCAGCCCTCAGTGGCTCCTCAACAGTAGGAGCATTTTTTAAATAATTATTACCCCTTGGCATTTTCAGGAGAAAAAACATTGTGATTCTCCCACAGGAAGAAGCTCTCCAGCCTCCAATGGGGTTTAGCATTACTGGAGGGAGCCACCCCAAACAGGAGATGGGGAGTGGAGCTGTGGGGTGCTGGCACAGCAGCTGGCCTCTCATTCCCAGTATGACTGCGGGCATTGGTACAAACCACTAGGTTTTACTGGGGCTGTACTGGGTGTTTTTTGGCTCCTGAGCGGGGCAGTTTGATTGGCAAACAGGTGGTTTGGATTTTTCCAAGTGTTGGTGGTGTCCACTCGCATCTGTATTTGCACGACTTCACAGAAATGCTCCACATCCACTTCCAATCCCAGTTTTTTCCTAGAATGAAGGCCTTTGCTCCTACCCAAATTTAAGGGTGAAAACTTTTCATGTTGTTTTTTTTTTTCAATCCAAAGGGAATACTTGAGATGAGTCTTATCTGCATCCCTCTCTGCCAGGAACAGGGATATTTGTGCTCTGGATTTTAAAGCAAAAATCACAAAGTAATTAAATTTCTACTGGGATGAAGCAGGGCTGGGGGAAAAATTGGATGGGAAAGAGTGAAAATAGGGATTGGGAATCCCATGTTAGTGTCCCACACCAGCATCCCTGTCTTGCTGGGTTTGAGGTTTGGGTGGGTTTTTCCCTGCTTTGTGGTGGGGAAATTGTTTTCCTTTTTCTATGGGAAAATGAAAAAGAAGAAAGAAAATTGGTTAAAAAAAGAAAGTAAAGAAAGAAAAATGGTAATGAAGAACAAAAAAAGGGGGGAAACAGAAGTAAAAAGAAAAAAGAAACTTGGTAAAAAAAAGTGGGAAGAAAGAGAAAAAGAAATGAAAAGAAAATGGGAAAATGAAAAAAAGAAAAAAGGCAACTTGTTTAAAAAGAAACAGTAAAGCAAAATCAGAAAAATGGAGAAATAATACAAAAAGAAAATTAAAAGGAAAAGCAAAATTGGTAAAAAAAAAGTCAATTTGGAAAAAATAAAGTAGAAAAATAGTAAAAGAAATCAGAAAAAAAAAAAAAGGAAAACTGAAAAAAGAAGATTAGAAGGAAATAAAAAGCAGATATCCCCCAGCTGAAGGCAGAATCCCAACAAGGTGTCTTTCAGCAGCATTCCTCTCCATCTCTCTGCCTCCCATGGGAGCTGTGCCCCTCTCCTGCTGCCTGGCACGTTCCAGGGCACTGGGAAGATGCTGCTGCCCTTCCCTCTCACCTCCCCAAGCTGCCCTGCAGCTCGGGCTGCTTGGCTCCTGACGGACGGCCCAGGAGTGACCTCGGCATAGAGCTGCCCCCCTTGGTGTTCCAAGATTCTATTAGAGTTCCAAAGCTGGGATTAAGTGGACATGATTTCTTCCCACAGCCCATTAATTTTGGTTTATTGCTGGCCTGGTGGCCATTACCCTTTTTTTCCCAGCTAGCTCCTTCCCCCATTAGGTTTGTACAATTAGCAAAATACGAGCCGTTAATGCGGCGCGGGGGTTGCAGATGGGATTGGGGGATGCTCCGATGCCAGCGAAGCATCCTCCAAGCTGCCCCCTACCCCCGCAGGGATGTGCATCATCTGCTCCTCGTGGGATTTTGGGATGCAAAGCCATTCCTGTAGCAGAGGGGAGGGTGCAGCCGCGTGCTGCCCGGTGCTGGGCTTGCCCACAGAGCATCTGAGAGCGAGGCAGGGCCGATGTCACCTCTGTAGTGTCCCTGTGTGTCACCTGCTGCACGTGATCTGGAGAGCAAAGGTGCCATGAGGCACCCAAGAGCCCTTCAGGGCACCTGGGGGAAGGACTTCAGCAGAGCACCCGAGGTGGCAGAGGCCATAGGGTGGTGCCCTGATTGGCACAGACCCTTACAGGGCAAAGATACTTGCAGGGCATGAAAAATAAAGATCCCAGCCAGGCACCCAAATAGGAAAGGTCATTGCAGGGCCTTCTAATTAGCAAAAATGCTGGTGTGGCATCTGCATGGGCAGAGATCGTGGGATGGGACCTGGGTTAGCAGAGGTGCTCTCGGTGTGTGCAGATGAGCCAAGGTCCTTGCAGGGTACCCACATGAATGACTTCATCAGAGTGCCCAAATCAGCAAAGCTCCTTGTGGAGCACCCTAATTAGCATGGCACCCGAATTAACAAAGACCCAGTCATCAAGGATGCTTGCAGGGCACCCAAATTAAAAACTCCAGCCAGGCACCTTAATTCACAAAGATGCTTGTAGGGTACCCAAGTCAGCCAGGGTCCTGATGGAGCACCCTTATTAGCAAAGGTGCTCCCAGGGCACCTGAATTAAAGCCTCCCACATAGCCAAGGTCTGTGCAGAGCACGCAAATTCCAGACCTCTTCTCACTTTAGCGTGGAAATTCCTCAAAACTTTCCCAAAAGGCTCCTCTCTGTAAGTGTCAAACATCCTGTGCTGCAGGGCTGGTCACTCCTGTCTCATCCAAAAATGGCTTTTAGCATGTCTGATGCCCAAGGTCTGTTATTCCCACCCATGCCTGGTGCCCATCAATAGCTTTCATTAAAAACAGAGCTTTTCAGTAAAATCTGACCTTCTGATGAAACCAGATTTTAAATAAAGCCACATTTTTTCAATTTTTTTTTTTGTGTCTCAAGAGTAGGATCTGGTAAGGATCATTAAAGGCTAAACCCGTTTTGCCTGACAGAAATTAAGTGGGTTTTGCTCAAAATCCACAGCAAATTTATGGAAGAAATCGGACAACTGTAAGTTGAGCCCAAGATGTAGAAAAAATTGATGGATATTGCAAAAAAAAAATTCAAATAATTGCATTTATTGCAGCCTCTGAATCACTTTTAAGTTAAGGGCAGCACAAGTAATAGAATAGTATTAATATCCGTAGTATTAGTAGTATATTATAGTATATTATAATATCCATATATTTATATATTTATAGAGAAATATAAAATATATAATGTTGAGGAATATATTTAAGAATAGAAAATATTGGGAAATATTGTATGTATTGAAGAATATTAGATAATAATCCCTGTATGTTTGGGGAAATACAATGTTTTATACATCGCTACATATATAGATATGGTGTACTGGGAAATATAGTGGAAGAATAAATTTGGGAATGTAATATATGGGGAATACATATACTGGGCTCTGCCAGCTCAGATTTAATTGGTATTTCTCAATTACCTGCTAGTCTGTGTGACATCAGGTGGGTCATTTCTTCAGTAGCCATCCTCACCCTGCTCCATCATCTCACTCTGCCTGGGACCTGATGCATCCCTGAGTAGTTTTCAGTGAGCTCATCTTTGCCCTACATCTAAAAAACTCCCAGATTTCCCAGGTTTTTTTTGGGTGGTGATGGCAGCATTGTGTCTTTCCTCCAGACATTGCTTGGGAATTGATGGGGGTGGGAAACATCACTTCAGGGACGCTCAAACTTGGAGCTGGAGGATGCTCCCAGGGTGAGGTCCTCAGCAGAAGTGAGGTCCACAGGGATTCCTCTTGGAACAAGAGATATATAAATATAATTATAGATATAAAGCCATGAATGTTTGCTGGGCACCAATTTTATGTGGTTTTGGCTTTCTTCCCCTATTTTTTTGAGGCATCCTGCAGGACTTCCTGGCAAAGGGAAGGCTTCTCTTGCCCTGGATCGGTGCTTTTCATGGCAGGCTCTGTGGTGTCCTACTAAAGCAGAAGGTTAAAAGGACAGTGGGTCCCTTCCCACTCCCCTGGCTGGTTGTCATCACCTGCGGGGTTCAGTCCTCAGGAGAATTCTGAAGTAGCCCAGCTTGTGCTCTCAGCTTTTTTAGGTATCCCTGTAGTTCTGAGCTGCCTGAACAATGCTCGTGGTGTTACAGCAGGTGGAGGCCACGATGCTGCTGGGCATCATTAGTGACCGGTGTGAGAACACCCACAGCTTTAGGGTAAAAAACCCTCGTGTAAGAGCTGGAAATAATACCAAAACATCTTAAAATAACTTGAAAAATGGCATTTGCATCACTCAGTGTTCAGTGGTGGGATGTGGGCACATCATCCGGTGGGTACCAGTCTGGTCCCTCTCAAATTTTGAGGGTTGCTGCGTCCGTGCCTCCAAAATATGGTTGGGTTTTTTTTTCTATTTTCTGGGGTGATGAAACTAAAAGCTAATTGCAATTTGCATGATGCAATCAAGGTGAGCTGATGAGATGCTCAAGGGCTTTTCGGCAAGCACAAAGGGGGTGGGGGCGGGGTGTGGTGTGGTGTCCTACCACAGCCCCCCCATCCTGGAGCAGAGCTGCCTGTTGGAGCAC
This sequence comes from Lanius ludovicianus, assembly GCA_013397235.1. Lineage (NCBI taxonomy): Eukaryota > Metazoa > Chordata > Aves > Passeriformes > Laniidae > Lanius > Lanius ludovicianus. The sequence goes on from VYXG01011135.1 coordinate 73,693, forward strand.
TGCTCTCGATTAATGGCTCTAGTTAATCACCCCCCTGTCCAGAGCAGGATTGTCTTACGGATAATTTCGTTTGCCTAACGAGATTTTCACTAATTAAATCTCCTTTCGGTTGGTGAGGTTCTCCCTGCTGGATAAGGGGAAATGTTTGCGAAGCCAGCGCCGCTCCTGGCTAAATAAACCTTTCCACTTGGCTACTGAAAAATTCCCACTGGGAATGCGGGATGCAAACACTGCTTTGGCAAATTAATTAATTCTTGCAACCCTGAAAATGCTTTTCCATTCCCCAAAAATATAGAGGAGTTGCTCACTGCAACCCCTTTGTGGTCACACTTTGAGATGCTCATGCATCAAGAAATAGGGGGATTTTTGGTGCTAAGGACCAAATTTGAGAGAGTTTTGGCTTACCTGGGGTTGGTTGATCAGGAAAAGGCAGAGTGGGGTTTGGAGGTTCTAAAACCCCAGAATCATCATCAGGGTCTTGGGGTATTGCAGCAAAAGTGGATTTATTGAAAAAAAAAATGAATTTTCTCCAAGGAGCCACAATGCCAGGATAGCAGAATCCTGCAGAATCAGGAAATTCAGGAAAATGAATTCAGGAAAAAATTCAGGAAGGATATTCTTGCCAGTTCTGGAAAGTACCAATCACTCCCAAGTTGTGCATCTCTGTGTCAAGGTGTTGGTTTTTCTCCTAAAGATTCCTATTTCCTCCAGCCTCCATGGGAATCTCTGAGCAAATTCACTTTGGCTTAAATAGAATAGAATGGACTAGAATAGATCCTTGTAAATGAGATATTCCCAAATACCTCAAATCCTGTCATTTCTCAATATATCTCACTTGAGATCCAGAATGGAGATATATTCCATCTCACATGTTACATTCCACATTTCTCTCCAATGGGAAGTGATCCTTCAGGTTTTGGATTTCTTTTTTCAGGGTTTCTTTAGGGGCTGAACTGTGGGTTGGGACATAAAATACATGTATTTTATATAAAATAGGGGCTGAACCATGGGTTTTCCATAAATTACATATTCTGCGTGTATTTATATAATTATATGAGATTATATACAATGTAGTATGTAATATATATTATGAGATGTATATTATAATAAATATATATACTATGTACTATATAATGTATAATATATAAAATATAA
>VYXG01011135.1:74879-91324 GCA_013397235.1 Lanius ludovicianus
ATATAGAATATAAAATATAATATAGACTGTATAGAATATATCTATTATATATAATTCAGTTTATATTACATATAAGGTAAGTTATCCCTGTATATTTGTTTTATATAATAATACAGATAACAATTACATAGTATGTATGTATAAAAATAAACTATTAATTCCATATGATATTTATAAGAGATAATTAAACATATAGGAAATATATACTGTATATAACATGAATGCATAGTTATATGTGTAATATTTATAACTGTGTATTTAAATATAATATATTATTAAGGGAGTTTTTTTTTTCTTATCAAGGGGAAGAAATGAATTTCAGCAAATCTCATGGGATTTTGGTCAGTGGGAAGGTGGCACGTGCTCACAGCTCTGTGCACACCTCCTTGCACACCTCAGCCTTCCGTCCGTCCTCCCACACTCACTGCCCTGCTCACTCCCCACACGCCTCCCTGCCCACATCCAGCTCCTGCTCACCCCTCTGTGCCCTCTCCCTGCTCACTCCCTGCATGCTGCCTTGCACACTTCACCATCCCCTTCATCCCCCCAGAGATGTTCCCTTGCTCCCTTGCACACTTCACCATTCCCTTCATCCCCCCAGGGATGTTCCCTCGCTCCCTTGCACACTTCACCATTCTCTTCATCCCCCCAGGGATGTTCCCTCACTCCCTTGCACACTTCACCATCCCCTTCATCCCCCCAGGGATGTTCCCTTGCTCCCTTGCACACTTTTCCTGTCCGCCCTCCCTTTGTTCTCACTCCTTGCACAACCCTCCCTCTTCTTCTCCCACACAGGTGCCCAGACGCTCTCACCACACTCCACACCTGCCTCTCTCTTCTCTTCTCCACCAGCAGTGGTCTGAGAAACTCCAAAATAGCCCAATTTTCCCCCAGTTTTCCCGAGCTTTTCCCACTGTCTTTCCAGCAGGACTCAGCCCACTGGTACCCACCGTAGCATCCCAGCTGGGTGGTGGAGGCATTTCACAGCTCCTAAATATTTGTGCTTATGGCTTTGCAGAATATTTAATAGGATCTAATCATATTTAATAGGATCTAATCATATTTGATACCATTCAATAATATTTAGCGTATTTAAAATAATTTTACATATTTTTAAATAATTTAATATTATTTAATAACACATTATTGTGGCGTGAGCATCACCTGTGGCTTATGGAAGGCACCAAGGCTCAAAAAGTCACAGGGAGAATTGTAACAATCCCTTTGGGAGTAAAATAATTGGTGACTGAGGAGAAATATGGAAAAGTAAAATAAAGTGAAATAAATTAACAAAAACCCAATGTATTAACAAAACATTAACTCCCAACATGAGCTGACTTCCATGAGAGCTGGGAGTGGGGGATGCTCTGCTAAAAAATCCCACTAGAAGAAAAAGAAAAGAAAATAAAAATGTTTTATCTCCGCTCCCATTCTGTGATAATGATCTTAACAGAGTTGGGAACTGGCAAGGAAAAAAACGTGTGTGGTTTTTAAATGAAAGTTGCCTTTGCTCCAGAGGGCCAGGGCAGAGATTTGGACTATTTGACCATTTAGGGGGATATTTTATTAATTATTCAATATATTTAATTATTCTTGACATGTGGCTTGTTATTTATTTGAGGTTTTTGTTATTTACTCAGGGTTATTTTATCATTTATTTTGGGTATTTTACTACTTTGGGGGCAATGTTGTTATTTATTTGGAGCATTTGTTTTTCCTGTATTCTATAATTTATTTGGGGTATTTTTTAAAAGTTTAATTTTAATTTTTAAATTTATTTGAGGGTATTCTAGTATGTTTGGGATATTTTGGGGAGCTATTTTATTACTTTGGTGAGTATTTGATATTTGGGGTGTTGCTGCTCAGGGCTTGGAATGCATTGTTGGCTTTTCCTACCTGCCCCAGCAGGATTGCAGAGGCTCTAAGTAGAACAGAAATTATAAGGAGAAATAGAATTCCCCTTGCAGTATTTCACCTGGATTTGGGAAAACCCTTGCTGTGATGGGATAGGGATTTATTCCAGCCCTTTGGAACGCTGCCAGGAGCCAGATTTTGCAGCAAATATTGCACATCCAGAGACTGTGAGCAGAGAGGAGAGGTGCTGGAGAAGTTTTTGTGTGCAGCCACCTGGTCTGAGGCCTCTTTCAGGTGCAAACACCTGACTGAAAGTCCTTTTTTGGCTGTAAACCCTTGTTTAAAGTGGGGGTTTTTTTGGTGCAAAGCTGCTATTTGAAAGACTTTTTTTGGTGCAAACACCCATTGAAAGGACATTTTATGATGCAAGGACTGTTTGAAGGACTGGTTTTGATTCAAACTCCCTATTTTAAGGGCTTTTCTGGTACAAACCCTTTTTTAAGGGAGTTTTTTTGGGAGTAAAACCCCCTTTTTGACAACCTTTAGTGCAAGTGCCTGTGTGAAGGGCTCTATTTCTGCAAAGCTCTGCTTGAAGGACTTTTTTTTTGCTGAAAACCTCTGCTAAAAGTACATTTTTGGGTGCAAGCTCCTATTTCAAGGACTTTCCTGGGTACAGTTCTCTGCTTGAAGGACCTTTTTCCTGCAAACCCTTGCTTGAATGGCTTTTTTGGGCGCAAACCTCCAGCTTAAAGGTTTCTTTTCTCTGCAAGCTGTTTTGGAGGAGCTGCTAAAGCAACATTGGTTTGGGATGAGAATGGGAACGGAGTGTGGAGGGTTTTGCAGGGGACAGGGGTTATTTAGGGGAAAAAGACAGGATTTTAGGAGCAAGGAGGGAACTCACCAACAGCTACTTGTGTTGGGTTTTGAATGTGATTTAACCCTTTTCCCCCAAATCCATGTCCTTAATGCTTTCTAGTCTTAAGGTTAATGTAAATAATACAGGTTTTGCAAAAATAATTGCATTTTTCCATGTTAAAAAACCCCCTCTGATGAGGAAAAATTCCCGTTACCCAATGATGCTCCTCGATGACGTCCTGTGAGCAAAACCATCTCACTTTTCAGCTTTATTTTGGCTTTAATTCCAGCCTGGAACAGGTGATAGAGGAGCACCACAGCATCCCTGTGGACAGCATCTCCCATTCCAATAATTTTTTTTTGCTCCTGATAGCTGCATACAGGTGGGGAAAGTCTTTTTCCTGCTGGTTTTTGAGTAAAAAAGCTAAGTTTTCTCCACTTTCCCCCCACTCCTCCATGCCGAGCGCCCGCCACCCCGCTGTCTGTTTTTCCTTACCGAGGTTCAGTTCTAATTATGTTGATTTTCTCCAGCCCACCCCCCTCCTGGCAAGCTTATTAGGGGGAATATTTTTATTTATTATCATTTCGCCCAACTCCTGCCAGCATTTCCAATTACTCTCGCCGCTTCCTTGTAATTGTCTTTCCGTAATGGCTGCGAAACAATTGCGCTAAATGAGGTGGCTCCGGCAAGATGAGAGTTTCACTTCATTAAAGGCTAATGGATTCCCAGCTCCAGCTCTGTGGGCAAAAAAAAAAAAAAATAAAGGAAAAAAAAAGATTAAAAAAAAGGGATTTAAACAACTTCTTTTATCTTATTGGGATAACTTGTCCCAGTGTGCTGGGGTTTGAGTGGGGCTCGTGTGTGGGTGAGCTCGATATTTGCAGCATTGCTCAGGTGTTGAGTGGGTTTTCCCCAACATCTTTCTGGGGGTTTGGGGGATTTTTAAAAAAGTTTTTTCTCTAAATAGTTGCTGACTTGAAAAAACTGGCTTCCCCCTTTTTTTGTTCCTATGTCTATACTGATAAAGTATATTTATTGTCATAAATATTATTTTAGAAATGTATGATACAGAGCAAAATGATAACGTTGATATTTAACCCATAGTAAGTGGATATAATATATAAATGTTTATAAATAATTCAGTAACTCCTTTGCATTATCCTATATTGTAGAAATTGATTAGGCTCTATTCACATTGATACATTTATTTATAATGCTTGATATATAGTGATATGCTGATTATAGAATATATATTGGATTGTTATATAATGTTTGATATCCAGTGATATATTGCAAGGGATTATCATCTTGCTATGTGACCTGTAGTATATATTATTTATAATGGCATTAATTAGAAATGCTTTAGATGCAGCTGTACATATCTCTCAGTATAATCTATTTATTGCTCTAAAATACCCATTTCTGCTGCCAGAAATTTTCCCCACAGGCAGGGGTAGAGACAAATCTTTTGGGGGTTTTGGCTGAATTTTGGAGTCTCACTGGATATGAGTTTTGCTCCTCAAGCAGATCTTTCAGTGTTATTTTAATTTCTAAAAACCTTTTGGTTTTGAAATTTCTCCTGTTTTTCCCATCCTTCCACTCCCTTTTCCCTTCTTTTGCTGGATGTGGATGTGCTTCAGGTGCTGGGATGGACCTGGGGATCCATCATGGTACCATGTGGAGTTGGGAGTCACAGCTCAGGGAGATTCTTTTTTTTATTTTTTTTTGTTTTGTTTTTTTTTTTTTTTGTTATGAAACAAAAATCAATTCCCCCAAGACCTTTATTTTTGGGTTATTTGGGATTTTTTATTTTGGAAAGCAAAATCAAACTGCTGGCCACTGGATGATGCTCAGGGCCAAAGCACCCTCACACAGATGTGTGAGCGGGGCTTCATGGCAAGGGAAAATTCAGCTGGTAACTCAGAGAAAAGCCTTCAAAAAAGCAAAACTCACAGTGAGGTGAAATACTCAGAGCCAGAGCCACCCCCACAATTAGCAAGTGCTTGTGTAGATGCCTAAAATTTTGGAAAACTCAGTTGGAATGTCTAGTTTGTTTCCTGAAGTGTCACACCTGCTGCATTTCCAGAAATTTTTTGGCAGCAAGGTGAACCCCAAAATGGAGGGGAGATGCTTTATTGTGGGGATTGCTCATCACAGGAAAATGTTGATTTTCAGCAGTGTGTGGGAGGAGAGAAAGCCAAAAACTTGAGAAATGTTGGGTTTTGGTAGAAGTTTGATAAATAGATAAGAAGAAGCAGCAGCACAAGGGGTTAATGCTTATGGAAATCAGATTTATAGAATAAATATACGGGTTGTAGTACTTGTATTCCATTGGATGCAGCCATTGGATCTATTATATTGGATATTATCTATCTATCTATCTATTTATCTATCTTATCTATCTATATCATCTCTCTATATCTATCATCTATCTATATCTATCTATCTATCTATCTATCTATCTATCTATATCAATCATCTATATCTATCTATCTATCTATCTATCTATATCTATCTATCTATCTATCTATCTATCTATCTGTATATGTTGGATGCACATTGAATGTATTGGATGTGTTACGTTATAACCATCTATTGGTTATATTGTGTTGGATGATGATTTTGATTATATATATATATTTTTATATGTATGCTATGTAGAGAGGATATACATCAAATATATTGTATATATTATGTTCTATCCAACCACAGTAAATATTATATAAATGCACTGGATATTTATATCCTTATAGCCACACTATTAAATCAATTTAATTTTATATCCATTGGAAATATAAAGTATAATATCTCCAATATATTAATCCAATATATAAATTTTTTTTATCCTCTTTCTCTGTTTTTCCCCCCAATATCCTCTGTCTTTATATGTATAGGGTGGGTATATAAATGTTCTTTTAAAGTGTATATATAAATATATATATGAAATGATCCAATTACCTTTATCTTGGATGCTGGTCTTCGCATATTCATCATGCTGGAGAACTCCAACTCTTCAGGGTGTTAAACCTCTGGAATATGGATTTGCACACCAAACCAGGGGAGCAAATCTTGTATTATCTCAGGAAAAGCCCCTTTTATTTATTTAAAAATACCTCTCAACACCTCTTGACCAGCACTGCATCCTTGACTGATCATCGTATCCCACAGTTTCCTGTAGCTCTGCCTTGCACACATCCGGTGCCTCTCCCAAAAGCTGCCTGTGCCCCATGAGGCAAAAAGAAAAAAAAAAGAAAACAATAATTTTGGACATCGGTACAAGGGTTTATCAATGTAAATATATTGCTCTTGCCTCACAGTAGTGGAAATATTGAACTACACATCCTTCCAGGAGCCATGAGAAATTTCCACGTGCCTTTCCCACCCATGAGCTGCTCACCCTTACTCCCCCTAAGAGATAAAAGAAGAGAAAATTCATTTAAAAACGTGCAAAATTTATCTTTTCAAGACACTACCTGACCTCCAAGCCTTACCTTCCGGCACTGTGTGTGTGTGTGTGTATTTTTCCTAGAAAAATGCTGTTTTTAGGCACCTTCTGAAACTGTCTAAAGGTAGTGACAGCCTTTGCAAGACTGGGGTGACTCCTGATGGGGAGACCTCAGGTTTGATTTAATCAATGGGAGCTGCCACGTAAGGTTTGGAAAGCAGAAAAGCACCTAAAATTGGGATGGCAAAATTGAGGGCAATGCCAGTGGTGGTTGCTTGGGCTGGACAATGCTTGAAGCTGAGTGTTTTAGCATCTCATTTGGGGCAAAATCCTGGATTTTTTGCCAAAGCAGCTGCCAGCTGCTGCTGCAGAGCTCCATTAATCTAGCGCCGGATGCCACCAGGTCTCCGTTTCGGTTACTTGATTGCTCTTGCTAATTTTCACCCTGTCCTTTTGGGGCTCCTCATCACCTGGCACCCAGCCAGGGTGGATGTGCACCATTGCCTTCATCCTTATTTTTCGAGCATCCTCATCCTCATTATATTTAGCATCTGGGTTTGGGGGTTGCATCCCTTCAAGATTTCAGCCTTCTGTATTTCCAAAGATTTTAAGGGTTTCCATATCTTTCCATGTGCCTTTCCTTCACTGGGAATGCAAGCACCGTCTTCATCATCAGAATAATTCAGGATATTATTTGGGATTACTTCAGTGGAGAGCCTTGATGGTGCCAGGCTGGTGCAACCTGATGAGCCAAAATCCTGAATTATTGCAGGCGTGACCTTGCTGGGATGAGTGACCAGATGGCCAGGGATGCTCACTTCCCAAAAAAACTTAGGACAGACTTGAAGCAGGGTCTCCTGACAAAGTCAGCGCTTCCCAGCTTTAATTAGGCGCCCCTCATTAAGCACAAAGCTCGTATAACTGTGGCCCAAACTTTCCCAGTGCTGGACTGTGACATTACGGCACTTAAATGCATGGAAAAAGAGGCTGGAGTGGTTGCAGAGCATCACATCTCACCCTGTCAGAGCTGCATCCTTGTTAAAGTAATTAGAAAGCCATTTTGCAATTAATTAATTAATACTTTTTTAGGATGCAACATGGAATGGGGCTTTAGCAACACTTAGGTCTTAATTTATCTTCATCCCAGGGCAGAAAAATGGTGTAATGTGCCTTCTTTGTCTTCAGAGCTGAACAGTGGAATTATTTGTTGTCCGGTTTGGAAGCTGGGTGTAATTTGGGTGAGTGGTTGAGGACTGGGTTTTTCCTCCAGCTGTTGCATTGCTATTAGGTTTGCAGGAAATCCACAATTTTTTTCAGCATTCTCTTCGCTAGTGTTGCTTCTGAGGGTTAAATCTATCACAGGTGTGCCAAGGGAGCAGTGAAAAATTTTATGTTAGTAGGAAAAATCACCTGTTTTTTATAATAATAATAATAATAGAAAAAGCAGTGAACTGAATTTCAAAGCATGAGGCTTTTTAAAAATTCTGGTTTTTAAGTTGGGTGGAGACTGAATTACTCTGCACTTCAGACATCTGATTTGCCAGTACAGACAGGTGTTAAAAAAACCCCCAAGCTCCAAAACCCACCCAAATCTTGAGGTTTTCTGATGAGCTAGAGTTTTAGGAAGTGTTTGGTTGGTTTGGGGTTGCTGGAAGCCTTAGTTAAAAGCTGAATATCCCTCAAAAAGCAGCATCACCATTTAACAGCCAAACCCTTGGTGCAGAAGTTACTAACAGCGTGTTTTGCGAGAAATTTTTGATAAAAAGCAATTTTTGAGCAAAATATCACTGAACTGATGTGCTTGAGCTGTGTCATGAGTTAAATGGAAGCAACAAATGATTTTTGCAGAAAAAGCATACCATGGGTAGAAGTAGCCCTTGGACTTTTGGGGAGCTGAGCTGACTTCCAGGCATGTACCATGCAGGCAGCAACATGCAGACAGCCCCAGGCTGCGCTTAGCTCTGGAGCTAGGAGCAGGATGGACCTTTTGTGATCCAAACTGTGCCAGAAAATGTCTGTTTTGTCCCAGCTAGTTCAGTCAGGTTAATAAAAAAACCCATTGCTGCCTCGCCGGAGGGGCTATGGAGCAGTCCAGGACCTTGCCAGGCTGTTGGCAGCCTGGGAGACATCAAAATCAGCATTTTTTAAAAAGCTGGATGAAAATGGAGAGTTGCTGAGCTTTGCCTGTAGCCAGTGTCTTTGCTTTGGTCCTGGTTAACATCTTCAGCTTGCTCTGCTAGTGGCCTTGGCTGGTTCCAAGCCAGCATCCCTGGACTGATCCCAGCTGACATCCCTGGTTTGGGCCCAGCCTGGATCTCTGGTTTAATTCTAACTGCCACAGAATCCCAGAATGGTGTGGGTTGGAAGGAACCTTAAAGATCATCCAGTTCCACCTTCCTGCTATGGGCAGGGACGCTTTCCACTGTCCCAGGCTGCTCCAAGCCCCGTCCAACCTGGCCTGGGACATCCTGTCCAGGGATGGGGCAGCCACAGCTGCTCTGGGCACTCTGTGCCAGGGCCTCCCCACCCTCCCAGGGAACAATTCCTCCCCAATATCCCATCTAACCCCGTCCTCTGGCTGTGGGAAGCCAATCCCCCTTATCCTGTCCCTCCATGCCTTGTCCCCAGTCCCTCTGCAGCTCTCCTGGAGCCCCTTTAGGCCCTGCAAGGGGCTCTGAGCTCTCCCTGGAGCCTTCTCCTCTCCAAGTGAGCACCCCCAGCTCTCCCAGCCTGGCTCCAGGGCAGAGGGGCTCCGGCCCTTGGAGCATCTCTGCAGCCTCCTCTGGCCTGGCTCCAGCAGCTCCAGGTCCTTCCTGTGCTGGGACCCCCAAGCTGGAGGCAGCTCTGCAGGTGGGGTCTCAGCTGAGCAGGGCAGAGGGGCCGAATCCCCCCTCCCTTCTGCCCACACTGGGGCTCAGCCCAGCACAGGGGGGGTTCTGGGCCGGGTCCAGCTCTCACCCTCCAGCACCCCAAGTTCTCCTCTGGTTGTATTTCCCCTTTTCCATTCAGTGGGAACTTCATCAGTGTGCTGCTTCTCAAATACGAGGGACAGTGGCTTGACCACTTTCTGTGCCATTTCCCTCAGGAAGGGCATCCAGTGGATGCATCCTACCAGCTTCCATGGATTTCTTCACCTTCAGGTTCCTCAGATGTTCTTGAACCTGATCCACAGCAGGCAGTGAGCGTCCTTGGTGTGATCTTAGCCAGATCCTTGCTCTGGCCCTTTTGAGCGTCCTCATTTTGTATTTGGCTGGAAGTTTTAGTTTGATAAGAGCCAACATCCATGGATTGATTCTTGTATCCTTGAACTAATCCTGCTCAGCATCCTTGATTTGGTCCTTTCCAGCATTCCTGGCTTGATACCATTCCCATGCTTTGATTTCAAACATCACTTTGCTCCTCAACAGCATCCTCAGTTTAAATTAACACAGTTTCCAGCTGATAGATGTAAATATATATGTAAAAATGGGATTTTTTCTGTCCATTCCCATTTTTTGCAGCAATTTTTCATGGGAGATCATCCCGGCGAGAGCGTGGTAGCAGTTCTCCAGCTGGTGTTGATGCAGGGGGCATGGTGGTCATGTATGCAGTGAGACCTGACAAGGTCAAGCCAAGAGTTTGTTTTCCTTTAAAAACAAAAGAGCAAAAAATTACCATCAAGTAGTGTTTTACCTAGTTGAATAAGAAGTCAGGATGAGCATCCCCAATCCCATGTCAGCCCTGCCGTTTTCAGCTCTTGACTGAAAATTCAAGCAGAACTTTGCAAAAAGAAGGGTTTTTTTCTGTTTTTTGGGGGATGCTCCATCTTCAGCATGGGGATGCCGACACCTCTCTGCTCCCCCATCAATGGAAAACTGCAGCAGCCGGTTGCATACTTGGGTTGTAAAGATAATTAAGTTGCATTTCTGTGCATTGTTTACTGTTCCTCTGATCCAACTGTTCCCCCGAGACTTAAGCTCAGGGCTCGTTTTTGTTTTGCAAACCTCCTCGTGAGTGTGCCCTTCTCTCTGCTTCGGGAACAATTTTAATTTTACTATTATTAAACCATCCCAGACGTTGCCTTATTATGTGCCTCGGAGCTGAAATTCCTGAAGGAGGGGGGGAACACGGCTCGCATCTGGGCTTGTTCTGCAGATGTTTGCTCTGCTCTAGAAAGGAGCAGACATTAAAGCGTGGCGTTGGAGTGATTTTGCCCCGGGATGGGTTTGCACAGGTTGACACGGGATGGAAATGGCTTTGGCATGAAGAGGAACCCTAAAACTTAATTCATCCTAGGCAGGAGATGGGTGTGAAAAGATCTTGTCTTGGCTTCTTTGGAAAAAAAAATAACAATTATTATCCTGAAAAAAAAAATAAATTTCAAAACAGAATGATAATTAAAAATTAATTAGATGAATAAAATGAATAGGAAGGATCTGCACGGCTCACCTGGGGAGCCAAAAACTGGAATTTGGCGCAGCTTCACGATCAAACCCTATTTTGCACTTTTTAAACTCTGAAGTGGGATCAAGGCCCCCACAGACACCTTGGGGTGCAGGAAGGATGGATTTTGCTGAATGGCTGCGGATGTGTGGGCAGCTCCAGCTTTGCGTGTGCAGTTGCCCATGCGTGTGCCACACGTGTTGGCGTTTGCCTGGGCGCGTTTTCCTTGGGCGTTTCTGCGTTTGTGGGCTCTGCTTGTTTGCAGGGGTGCATTGGCATCGCTGGCTCTGCGTGTTCGCACCAGCCTGGCCCTGTTTCCACGTGTGCTTCCAGGTGCGCCTTCGCACACCACGCGCATTTCCCTGTTTTCCCCGTGCTGTTGCACATTTGCCGTGCACGGATATTTGCATATATGCAAACGCACCGGCACATAAATCTGCATAGCAAAACACGTCCCTTTTTGCCCTCTAAGAGTCAGCGAAGCAGAGCCATGTGTGCCGAGCTGTCCACACGCGTGGCCATTCCCACATACAGCTCTCCTGATTTACACACTCTCAATAACTTTCTTCCCATTATCCCTAACCCATAGGCTCTGGGAAGTTTAATTTCTTCTCTCTAGTAATCACCATTAAATAGAAATTGTCTTTTTCTGTGTAAACACGTCATTAGCGAAGCTGCTTTCTGCAGGGTCCAGATTTCATTTTTATTAAAATGAAACATTTTTTCGGCTCCTCACTGTGTCCGGAGATGAAGAGGATAATTTTAACCCGTTGGGTTGGCCACAGATAATTGCACCAGTGTTTGATTGGGGCGATTAGGGAAACATCTTCTTTTCATGCAGAATTTGCATTTTTCCCTCTTCCTTCTCCGAAGCAGAATCGTGCTTTCCTACCCAGCCAGTTTTAATGATTGTTATCAGTCCTAATAAATAGCTTTTCATTTTCATTTTACTGACTTCTTTTTTAGCTGGGATGGGCTGAAAACAAGGTTCAGGTAAAAACTCAGAGTGGGGAAAGGCACCACATTTCAGCTCCTTTTTGTGAGATTGATGCTCAATAAGGGGATTTCTTTTTTTTTTTTTTCCCCCCTAAAGGCATCTCTGAAATTGTGCAATTGAGTTTTGTGGGGGGGCAGAGGTGGATTCAGTGCCAGGGGTTGCAAACAGCTGCAAACAGCTGTCAGCATCTTCCCTTCTGCAGTTGTGCAAGGGCCACATCCCCCCAAATCTGGGTTCTGCAGGGCTTTTCCAGTGGTCCCAGTGGGCTGCCTCTGCCTCTCAGCAGGTACTGCTGGGAAAAGACCTTTTCCCCACTAAATAGCCAAGAAAACACTGAAGCTCACACATACATAAATCCATCTATTTGATACATCTCACACCAGAAAAATAATATATGGGAATGATAGATAATACACATTCGAATAATTCATGATATATGTTATTCCCATCACATCATAGATCTATAGCCATGTGGGGAAATAATAGAGACGAAATAATTCATTGTTGCCATATTTTATAATAAGTATGATAGAAAATAGATTAATACATAATCTATTATTGGAATGATAACGAATGTGTATTACTCCAATATATTATGTAACCCGTAATATAATAAAATATAACATTTATAAAATGTAATACTAGAGAACATCTGAACTTCAATAAATGTAATCTATAATATAAAACATATGTAACATGATATAAAATATAAAATATATAAGATACACAGTGGCTTTAGGTGATGTGGTGGCCTCCCCCCCTCTCCCTCTGCCATAATCATACCTTGAATTTCTGCCTGGATTACTAAAAACCCCCAAATTAATTCTGAGTATACATATAAATACCATATACAATCCATTCACTCCCTTTGCCTTTGAAAACCAAGTTTACCCTCCCTGCACTATCTGGAAAATCATATATTTACACACGCAGGCGAAACAGATTCCCCCAAATCCACCTCTCAGCATCCTCCCAAGGCAGATTCCCTGACGGGACGGGGGTCCAGCCTCTCCCCCTGCCCCTCGCCTGCTGCTGCTTTCCCTTATTTATTTAAAATCCCGGCCCGGAGGAGCGTGGCCAGCGCCGGCCGCTCCGATGCTGTTTGCACAAGCCCACTGGGGGCCAGCGAGGGATTGTGGGGCGATGGGAAAGCTGCTCTTGCAGGCTGATTCCAACCTCTTTTTCCCAAACTGCACCAACGAGCTTGCTTTTTGCTTGCTTTTTTTTCCACCTTTCCTTGCTTCACTTGCTCTCCCCCCACGCCTCTTCTTTGCTTTTTTTTGTTTGTTTGTTTGTTTGTTTTGCTTTTCCTTCCTTTTTTCTTGCTTTTCTTTTCTTTTGCTTTTTCATGCTTCTTTTTTTTTTTTTTCTCTTGGTGTGGAGGCATGCAAGCAGCCAGGCCTCCTCTCCCAGCTGGGAATTCGAGGTGAAAAACACCCTTTTTGGGCCCAGAGGCTTGTTTTTTCCCCCAGTTTGTGGGGGTTTGTGTTGCCAAAGGAAAGCATCACCTGGGTAAGTAAATTCCTGCGGTTGCTTCTACACCCGACGGAGTGTCCCACTAACATCCACGATGCCCCAAACCAGAGATTTCCTCCAAAATGCTGCAGGACTGTGGCTATATCCTCTAGAGAAATGAAATTATGCACACACCCCCACCCCCCCCTTTGTTTTGGGAGAAAAGACAGTGCAAATAGTTATTTGGGGCAACACCAGGGTGCCACGGTGTCTCTGTCATCTGAAGATTTGCGGCTGGGACTGGGGGGAGTCCAAAGCATCGGCCTGACTTGTGCAGGAGACTTAACCCTTGTTAGGGGATGGTTGAACCGATTCAGCCCTTCCAAAGCTCTGAACACACGGGATCGTGGTGGAAAAACATCAAACCAACCCGTGGCATCCCATGGCAAACCCTTCCGGCCCTCAGCACACCTCTGGTGCCAGTGTAGATTAAGTTTGTTGTTGTTGCAGTAACTGTGTTTTTCTGATGCTGGGAATGTATTCCCTGTTCCATTTTTCCTCTGGAAACTCAAGTTTAATGGTTGGAATCTTCCTTTGTGATGGGGAATATTGATGTCCCCTTCTAACTCATGATCCTTCTATTATCACTCAGCTTTTCATAGGCGACTGATCCCTGTGCTTGTGATCCCAAATTTACTCCTTATTAATAAGTAAAACATTATTTATTTTCCTTCGAGTGTGGCTTTTCCCTATTTGAGCTGAGCAATTTCACTCAACACCAATTTCAAAAGTTGCTTTAAACCTGTTTGAAGCTCTTGCTGCCACTGAATGGGGGATTTGCTGCCTAAGCATCATTAGCACTGGGGCCTGATTATTATTATTTAATATTTCTTAACTGGATGCAGTGTATGTTGAGCAAATAAAATTAAATCTCAGAAGCATTTTTTTTAAAGCTGCAGAAATGGATATTGTATCTATTAGCCCTGGATGATCAACTCATCCCCAATGCCAGGAAGTATCCGTGGGTCAGATTCCAAGGCTGAATGGTGAGAGGTGATTCCACAAGCCGACTCTAATCCCTGTTTTTAATTTAAAAGTTACCTAGATTATTGAATTAGGAAATAATTTATATTTTAAATTTAATTCTGCATTTAAATTTTTAAATTTTTAAATCTATCCCTGGCTTGGGGATGCATCCAGCTGCGGGAAAATACCTGTAAGGATAATAAACCCTGGCAGAGGTCGTGAAACTGAGGTTTTTTTGCTCCAAAACCTTCAAACCCACCAAAACACAGATGCAAAAACAGGGATTTAAGGATTGAAATTAGTGTAAGGTTTAATTCTGGTATTTTCAAACTCCAGAGTTTATGTTCCCATGGCAACCGGTATTTTTATCCTCTTGGTTCAGTGCTTGTGAGATGGATCTGTTGGGGAATATTTTCCCTCCTGGGACCCATGAAGATGTTGGGGTTGGGTCAGAAGAAAAACAGAAATAAATCCCCACCAGCCAATAAGAAGAATATGCAGGGATCTGGAGGTTGTCCCTCTCTCAGCAAGCCAGACAAAGACAATTTTGGGGAAACTTCAACACAACAGTCAATGGGTCCTTGTGTCACACTCCAAAATACATCAAAACCCCAGAACTTGTGCTGGAGAAATCTCATTTTTCTTTCTCTTTTTTGCTGCTGGATGCTCTGCATTGGGATGAGCTTTATGGCCTGAGTTGGAATTCCATGAACTGCAAAAAGTGATGGAAAATGTCCCAAATTTTAAATGCAGTAACATTATCTAGACCCCAAAAGAGTCTTTTTCTCTGGAAAATTATTTATATTGAGCTGCTTTTGCTCAGTCAAATCTCATAACCACTTATTACCTGATGTTGTTCGCTGGCTTGGTGCATGTTATAACAATTTCTCAAGCTTTTCAGATCTGTTATGCATTGTAATTTTATTTTTTTTTTTCCCACTGGAGATGAGCTACTTGGTGGAATTCCCCAAAACACAGTAAAAATGGAAAAAATTTGAGATTTTCCGACTTTTCCATAATTGCACTTGTTGGTAGGAACCGATACCTGTGGACTGTGTTGGCAAGATGAGATGGAGCAGGAGAGGGAAATGCAGATTTTAAGATGGAAAGGATCTTCAAACTGTAGGATTTTGCTTCTAAACCCCCAAGTGAGGGGAATTTCACAGAAAAAACAAATCCAGAAGTTTAGTCAAAATCTAAATTGGGTCAAGGTTACTGAACTCTTCCTTTCATATTCAAATCCTAGATATTAATTAATTTTTAGTAATTTTTTTCTGTGACCAGGGTATTTCTAACATCAACTGGCTCCTAACTGTGGGTGAAAACACTGAATTAAGCAAAAATTACAGATTATTGTGCTGTATTTTTTTCTCTTGCCTGACTCAAACAATGCTGTTGGCATAGAAACAGCCTTTTGTGGAAAGGTCACCTGTGAGGAGGGTGGTTGAGGTGTAATTCAAGGAGATTACAGGGGATTAGGCTACACTTATAAATATATTTTTATAGAGATAGGATGTGTGTGTATCCTGGTGTCCATATATTCATGGGTGCCTGCATAGCTACATATATAGATATTTATATATATTTTTTTAGGGAAATGTGATAAAGGAGCAATATCCAGGAAGGTTTGCTAAATTAAAAAGTCGACGATGAAGGAGGTGGCTTTTTTCCCTTTTTTTTAATTTCCCTATTTTTTTTTCCCCCCCCATTTTTCCCCCTCTCCCTGCTGCATGTGGTGGGGTGATATCAGAACCCAGTGCTGCTCCTCTGTGTTTTTCACTTGGCTTTAATTAAACCTCAGGCAGAGCTGGAAAAATGTGGCGAGACGAGATAATTGCGCTTATTCCCCGCGCGGGGCTGTAGCCTAGGCTCGGAAAAAAAAAGAGAAAAATAGAAATTTGGAGGAGATGTAAAGGTGATGGAGGGTGGCCGAGCTGTGCTGTTGAGGATGATGGAGCTGTGAGATTTGGAAGAAGAAACTTGGCCAGTAATGGTTCCAAAACTACCAGTTTTCATCCCATTTTACAACACTGTATGCTTGCACACTGCCCCTGGAACTAGGAAAAGAAGTAAAATTCTATTTTTTTTTTTTACTGTGACTGCCCTGGATTGCTTGGCTTCTATTTGCTTTCTTTTCCTATTTTTTTTCCATTTGTTTTTTTTTCTGGTAACACATGGGCAAGACAGAAATTTAAAAGGTTAGATCACCGCATAATTGCATTTATATTGGATAAACCCCCCACACTCTGTGCACATGCTCCCTGAAGCTGGCATGAGCACAGCAAAACCCTTCCAGTGCCATTTCCTCTCCAGTTCCCCCAGACCAATGGGGGTAAGGTGTCATCAGTGCAAAATACAGGGAAAATCACCTCAAAATTCTTCCCCCCCCC
>VYXG01011135.1:91341-156456 GCA_013397235.1 Lanius ludovicianus
AAAGTTCTCCCCCCCCCCCCCCCCCCGCCCGGTCTCCTTTTCTAGAGAGGAGAAAAATTATCTTTTTTTTGAGGCTATTTTCCCCACTGTTAAGGAAAATCAGTGCACTGGAAATGGTTCTGTGTGGTGGAAGGAGTTTCCTGCACCCTGGAAATAAGTGGCAAAAAAAAGGTTCCGAGAGCCTACAGTATCAAAAATTTCTTTCTCTTCTTTCTCCATTGAGCTACAACAGACCGAGGTAGAAAACATTTGGCTCAGATTGCTTTTTGGTGATTACAGCTTGTCAGAAAATATTGTTTGCATCCTAGAGGAAATATTATGTTTTAACTTTGTTTTCATTCCAAGAAGTCAAAATATTGATTTATTTTAATATATATATATAATACATCTATATCTAAAAATTCTGTTCTTTCCATGGTAAAATTCCAAAAGCATTTTCTGTTTGGACACATGGAAGCAAAAAACTATTGGCACCGTCTGCAGACGTGAAATGTTTTGACATTTTAAAATGTTAGTTTCCAATTGACATTTCAGCATAAAATAGCATTAAAATGGCACTGAGTGAAGCTGTTGATTCAAACCAAAAATTAAATTTCATTGAGGCATTTCAAAACTGAATGTTTTTCTCCATTCTGAACTAGCACTTTGGGAAAAGGAGCATTTATTGCTGAAGAAATACAGTATTTCTCCCCAGTTTTTGGTATTAAATAGTCCTGACCCACTTGGTGGGTGGTGGTCATTGCACTGGACCACTTGCAGCTGCCCACTTAAGCAGGGATGAGACAGCAAAGAGGGGATTTTTCCATCTAAATGTAGTTTTGGATTAATCACCACATATTCCTTAGCCAGAAATAAAAAATCCCTGAATAATTCACATCAACAGAAAAAAAAAACCCTCCCCAAACTTGCTTTTATTCCCGCACTGGTTGATGGCCAACAGCGCTGGAGGTGGGATGTGTCTATTCAGCAGGGAGCAGCTGTGTAGGAGATCAGCCAATAACATCTCATCAGAGAGCTGAAAAGCTGCAGCAACCCTCAAAATTACTTTTATTTCTCTCAGTCCTTGCAGCTCCCATTTCATGGTAAACCGTGGGGGAAACCACGGAGCAGTGATAAAGCAGCCATGTCTGGGACAGGAGGCCAATAGCAAGTTGATTGTGCAGCGTGTTGACTTTCAGTAGTTCCCAATTTATTAATTAACTCCATTTCTGGTTTGATTTCAGTTATTTGTTTGGCAGGTCAGGATTTTGAGCAGGTTTTGGACATCTTGGAAGTTCCTCTGGGGAAAGCAGCCCCTGGGGAGGGGAAAGGCAGGGAGGGATTTGCAAGATGTGGTGGTTTAGGTGTTTTCTCTGATGCTGATAGAAAGGTTGGAGGAAGGTGTTCTTTCATTCATCTGTCTTGGAAGTGGTGGGGAAGAGTCTTGTAGTGGGTTGTCAGGGTTTTGCTTGGAATGCCCAAAAGGTGGTGGCCATCTGCAGCTGGAGGAGGTGGAAGAAGGTGTTACTCCTTCTCATGGTTCTTCTTTTGTCACCCCAATAAAGAAAACCAAACCCCTCCTGTTTTAGGGTTTATCCTTGGGTCCTCTGGTGGTGCCAATCAGCATCTTGAGTGGAAATCCTCACTTTTTTTTCCCTGGTAAGTTTGTACCCTCTGACTTTTTCTCAGACTGCTCCTCCTGGAATAGACCTCTCAGCCTCTCTCCATAAGTTAGAACTAAGAAATATTTAATAAAGAGGCAATTTAAGCTTTGGGAAACATTCCATATGAAGAATTGCCATTTCCACTGGCTCTCACAATGTCTCTTTAGGAAGATCTCAAGTTTGACCAGAATTGATGGCCAAGGCTCCAACTGCAGAGTGCACTTTCCACCCAAATTGCCAAACGAAGTTATAATTAATCTCTAGGCATTTCTTACAATATATGAAATCACTTAATAGTAACATTTGATTTTTATGGCAGTCTTTAGGCAGCTGGCTTGAGTCCTGCTTCTACACGGGGTAGTCATCAATGCAGGGCTGGGTCTTCTCTGTAGGATCAACATTTTACTCTTTGCCATTGTAGTCATTAACTCAAGGCTGGGTCTTTGAAGGGTTAATGAGTTACCTTCTGCTGTTTTAGTCATCAGTACAGAGCTGGGGCTTCTCTGAAGGGTCAGTGTTATTTGTTGATGTTGTTTAATAACAGCTCAAAATGTGTCAGTAAAGGCTTCATTACCACAGTTGCTGGGGGAAGTAAAGCATCTATTTTCAAATTCTTTCCACGATTTGCCCTTTTTTTGCTTGAAATTTGACTAAATATAAGGAAATTCTCAAATTGCATTGGAAAGAAAGTGCTGCAAAATGATGATCTGGGAATGTCTTAATGTTGAATTCTTGGGTATGAACTTTGTGCCTCTGTTCATTTTCTTTCAGTATTAATCAACATGAATTAGCATGTCAGTGGTGTGGGTTGACACTGCACCTGACAGTCCACAGAGTAAATGCCACATCCATGCTTGCTTTTAAACTGCCAGCTCTCATTTTGGACAAAATCCTGAAAACATGCATCTTCCCATGAGAAACATCAGATTTCCTGGAACTGCATTTTTCACGGAAGACCTCTGATTTTTCTCGATGCGCACTGAGCACGACCATTGTAACACCTTGTACCAAGGGGTACTGATCACATGCAGCTCAAATCTATCACAGCCTTACTGCGGGCTATTAATAGTTTATTAACTCCATTTAAACTCTGCCCTAATGCTTCTGGTGTGACAAATGTCTCTGCATAGAAATTATTAAGAAAAGACAGTTTTAAATCGAATTATGGAGCGGTGCTGGGACATGTGTGCAACCCACACTGTGCCATGCGTAGCCACATTTCTACAAATACTCTGTGTACGTTTGCATGCAATAAAATATCAATTCTGGAGGGATATGCTCCCTTGTTTCATAGGCATTGAACTATCACTGGAAAAGAAGTGTTTCTCAGGAAGTTGTTTCCAGCTGAACCAACCCAAAGCCTGGGGTTTTGCATGAGCAACCAAAAGAGGACTGAATTTTGCAGGGGTGAATATTTGAAGCTGATCATCTTAGAGTAACTGGTTAGGGGAATGCCCTGAGTTTTAGAGATCTATTCCCATCACAAGAAAAGAAGAGGTTTTTGGCCTGTGCCTACCTGTGGAAAAACTCAAAGTTTGAGGAAGAGCATATAGATGGTGGAAAATTTTGCACTGCTGGAAGATTTATGCCTCAGAGATGGGAACTCATATTTGCTCTTATTGCTGCTCCCCTCATTTAATCTTAAGCACTCTCTTCCTGCCCAAACACAGAAAAATACTTTTTAAATTAATTTCCTGCCCCTCTTTTCACTGTGCTGTGATGGTTTTTTGTCTCTTGTTGGTCCCTGCATATGGAGAGTCAAGCTGGGACATTAATATTGATGCTGACCTCGGTTATTAGGAGCTGCATTTCCGAGTGTGCCGGCAGCATATAAATATAAATACTATTACCGGGTAATTAGCAAACCTCAAACTGAGGTTGGATTGAGCAAGGCTTGGTGTCCTACTTTTGGGATTGGGCTTTGGGTTTTTTTGTACCGGGCTGTTGGGGTTTTGCCCCAAGAAGGAGCCAGAGAAATGGAAATCCCAGCTCAGGAGCACTTGGATGCTCAGTGAAACAGAAAGAAGTGAAACAGAGAGGAAAAAATATCTTCCAAGGCTTTTCCTTTTTGAAAACTTCCTGTATTCGAAATACAGTTTCCTATTATTTTTTTTTTTTTTTGGTTGTTTCTATCCCTTCTTGCTGGATTTCTAGGTTAGCATTTTCTCTTCCCATGCCCCACTTTAATTTTACTCCTCTGGTGCTATAAAAGTTTGGAAAAGCTTCAGTGTTGCCAAAGGGCAAAAGCAGCCAGGATTCTCTGGTTGGATGCCCCTGAAAAATGGATACTCCTTGCATTCCTCACTCTCCAACCCTTTCTGGATACAGGAAACCCTTTTATTTTATTCTCTCCCCCATTCACTTCTCCCCAGTAAATGCAAGAAGGGTTTTTCTATCTAGACAGGGATGGGGAGATATCCCCAGAGTCACCAGATCCTTCCCTTTATCCCATAGTGCGGCTTTGATTGAAACACCACGTGAATAATTTAGGGACGTTTACATCTTTTATACCTCTGAACTTCCACTAAAAGGGCTTTTGAGTTGCTGCTGCTGGTGAAATAGTGTCTGAAGGTGAAAAACCCCTCAATTTTGCATGAGCTAAAAGGGCTGTGAATGGGGAGTTGGGCTTTGCCTCTGAAGTCAGGTGGGTTTAACGCATGAATTTCATGAATTAACATGGGAGGAAAGCAGGTTTTGGCATCGCTGCACCTCGCTGCACCCAGGGTTGCAACCCTAACTTCTTGCCCCATGTTACTGTCCCACTTTCTTTTTTAATTGCAGCTCAGTTGCTGGCTTTCCCTCAGAATGGGGGCTTTTTGGGTCAATTAATCCCATTTCCAGACCTCCTCATTGGTTGAGGCTCTTTACAGTTTTGCTAGGAGGGGGCACCTCGTTAGTGCCTCACCAGCGGGAACGTGCCTGTATGCCCCTGCTTTTGGATGCTGCAGCGGGCTTTGATGGCACTGACCTGAAAGAGAGGAGATTTAGAAATCAGAAGGAAATTGTTCCCTGTGAGGGTGGGGGAGACCCTGGCGCAGGTTGCCCAGAGAAGCTGTGGCTGCCCCATCCCTGGAAGTGCCCAAGAATGGGCTGGACAGGGCTCAGAGCAACCTGGGCTGGTGGAAGGTGTCCGATCACGGGGAATTGGAATGAATCATCTCTAAGATCCCTTCCAACCCAGACCATTCCGGGATTCTCTGAGTTTTCCTTTAAGGGCTGACTGCCTCCCAGGGCTGCGTGAGCATCAACATGTGGGCTTGACAGGGTGTCTGTGTCAAGCTGCTGGAAAAGATTTTAAATTCCCGAATAATTTCTTTTCCGCGAAACAAATGAATCTTCAGAAGGGCCTTTCCTCACAGTTGCTAAGCCATTTAATTTATCTGAGTCATTTACAATTTGTGATGGGCCTGTTAATAGCCTGATGTGGGAGATCAACATCACTTAGATGTGGGGGTTGTTTTCTTTCTTCTTTTTCCTTTTTCTTTTTCTTTTTCTTTTTCTTTTTCTTTTTCTTTTTCTTTTTCTTTTTCTTTTTCTTTTTCTTTTTCTTTTTCTTTTTCTTTTTCTTTTTCTTTTTCTTTTTCTTTTTCTTTTCCTTTTCCTTTTCCTTTTTCTTTTCCTTTTTCTTTTTCTTTTCCTTTTTCTTTTCCTTTTTCTTTTTCTTTTTTTTTCTTTCTCTTTTTCTCTCTCTTTCTCTTTCTTTTTCTTTTCTTTTTTTTTTTCCTTTTGGGTTTTAATTTCTTGCTGGATTTGCCCCCAGAGGCACAAAGCTGTTTGGAAAACGTCAGCTCTCGTCTCCCCAGCCCCTTTGTCATGCTGGTGCAGCTCGGGCTGAAAGCACAAACCGCAGCCCACCCATGGGGACGTGCTGCCCTGCTACTACTTAACTGCTTCAAAGTACCTGTCTGTGATATGAAACATGCTGTAAAATCAATATATTCCAGATGTCCCAGCAAATTCCCCTTAGCTCCACACTCCACCTGAAGGCAGTCAACACAGCGAGGTTCCTTGGTCCCCGCTGCCTCACTCACTGCCAGAAGGAGCACAGTGGTGGCTCGTTTGGGGTTGCAGTTTGGAAGGTGGCCATTGCCAGACCAGGGTAATGCCCCCGAGTCCTGCTCTGGGCAGCGTGGGGGGAAGGCTTCAGCCACTGATGTCTCAGGGGGTAATTGCCCTCCATGGGATTGGGGAAGATGGGGTTTGCATCCTTAAGTCTAGGGGGGTCTTTGTCCTGGAGAGGATTTCTCTCTCCTTGGAAATTCTCCATTCTTGGGGGATCTCCATCCTTGGAGTCTGCAGAATCTCCATCCTCAGGCTTGTGAAGGTCCTTGGGTTTTGAGGACCTGCATCGTCAGGGTTGGTGGATACCCATACTCAGGGTTAGGAGCTCTGTCCTTGAAGTTTGTGAGTCTCCATCCTTGCGTTTTGGAGATCTCCATTTGCAGGGTTGGGAGACCCCCTTCCTTGTGGCTGGGGAAATTCCTGACCTTAGGGTTGGGTGGATTCTTCCTTGTGTTTGGTGGAGCTCCATCCCTGAGGCTTCAGTGTCTTCACCTTCAGAGTTGGGAGTATATCTCCATCTTTGGGATATGGGGATTTTCTTCCTTGGATTTGGAGGAGAATCTTCATCCTTGGGGCTGGCAGATACGTCTGGGTTTGGCAGATATACCTCCATCCTTGAAGGTTCTTCATCTTCAGGGTTGGGTGATCTCCACCCATGTCTGTTCACGGAGGGAGGGACTTCTGTCCTCCCTCCTGGATGAAGCCACGACCCACAACCTCCTCTATACCACAACACCCACGTTGCTCAGGGGCTATGGGAGGTGTTTAGCTGGGCTCACATCCCTGGACAGTTGCTGTTTTGGGATGATTGGAACCACTGTGAGCAGAGCAGGTTCCCAACCTTTCAGCCAGCTCAGCAAATCTGACCTTAATTTATTTAAAAGCTTCAGAGTGAGCACATTGGCGTGTGTGTTTGCTGTTGGATTGGGTATTTCCAGGAGACACAGCCAATAATTTCCTTGGTATGCTCTGTATAGGTCCTGGTTGGCTGGGAGGACCATGGAGAAGCTGGAATAACAACCATGTAGAAGGCAACAAAGTAGGTACAAAAGCTAAAATTACTATTCATCACTAATACGTTGCATGGCACTAATTAATTTTTAAAGAGCCTCGCTGGGGTCCTCATTGCTAAAACATGATCTTTTCTTCTCTGGAACTATAACTGTTAACTCCAAACAAAGCAGAAGAATGTCAGGAAGGATGAGGAACCTCAGGTCCATTGGACGGCATCTGAGTTGTCTGCTCTGATGGCCAAATCTGATGGCCCCTGTACCTGGGGGATGCTCTATTACACCCCTCTAAGGGGATTTTTTTGGTCTGGGAAGTCAATCCAGCTCCCTGGGAGTGCACAAGTGTTGTCTGAGCTGCAAGCATGCTGGGAGGAAAGGGAAAACCATTTTTGATTCTGCTCTCACCTGTCTCACTTTACCTGAGTGTGGCTTTCCCTGAATATTTTTAACCGTATTTTATTACTGGTCTCACAAGCCTCAAACTGGGGGATTGTTGTCATTGCACTCACTCACATGTGAGTTATTTAATTCAGTCTTTGTGAGTGTTGAGAAAAGACGTTCCTCAACATTTTCATTGCTGCTGACATCTAGATCAACACCCAAAGATATTTATTTGACATTTCCCATTTCCAATTAATATCTGAAATATTCCTCCTAAAATGGTCTGAGCTGGTAACACTTTATCTTCCATTTAAAGTTTAATTATTCTGTAATTATTTGGACACTTTTCTCACCACCACTTTGAGTCCACCTATGAATTCCAGCCTTTTGAGTTTCATCATCTCCGAAGAAGGGAAATTCAGCAACCTTCTGCTAAGTTTATTTTTAAAAATGTATCAAGTTCAGCAGTTTTATTTACACCTCTCTGTTTACCTTCTTTACTTTAAAATGAGGAAATGTGGTGGCTTGGGGCAAATTTTTTTTCTGTTCTCTGAGTCTGATGGTACCAGGATCTGGCCTGAGCCAGGCTGAGTGTAAAAAAATGACAAATGCACCATTGAAGTAGTGTTTTTTTGCTGTTGGAGAGAGGCTTTGCTGTGTGCCAGTAGCAGCCCTGGGGTCACAGAGGGCTGTGACTGAGGGGAGCACAGGACCCCCCCAGACGGGGCGATTTCTGTTTCCATATGGAAAAGGGATGTGGCATCTGGTTTCACTCCCAGCAGCTGGCAGCTTGAAGCCTGTGTTTTGCATGGTGTGGAGTAAAGAGAAAATAAAGTGTCGAATTGTTTGGCATTATCAAGGATTTCTGCTCCCCAGGACTCCTGCATAAAGAGATGGAAATTTGAGCTGCTGGAGCCAAGAAACACACAGAAGTATATGAATTTATTACATTTTATCTCATTCCCTTGCAAACAGCGCTGGAAATGTCAAAAGATCATCTATTGTTTCATCGTTTAGAAAGAATTTTTGTGTTCTAGTTGTAATTTCCTTGATGCCTGGCTGTGGGGAAGGAAGAGAAATTGGAGCAGGAGCTGGCAGGGCTGCGACAGGTTGAACATGCAGGTTTGTCTGGCCATGGAGCTACATGCATTTAAATTTCTCACATCCCAGGTTTTTAATTTAACAAATGTAATTAAGGCTGGGGTAGGTACTCGGATTATTCATTTACTCCAGATGGAAAAAATTAAATTGAATGCAAATTCTGTAATCAGACATGAAGTTGAGGATGTCGGACGTGATGGGGAAGTGTCAGCACATTAATCGGACTGCTTTCCCTAAACAGCACCCAAATCTAAGAGCCAGGGATTATTTGAATAATTGAGGTGGCATTTGATAAGATATCTGATTGCTGGTATCTCCTTAAGACGGAGCCCTAATTGTAATTCTCCATCAAGAAGGATTAATGTGTGCAGCAGAATGCACTGGGAGTAGTGTGGTGTCAGACTCCCTCCCCTGAGGTTTGATTTTTTATCAAGGGCTGCCATGCCCAAGGAAGGTGCCAAAGTGATTTATCGCTTCTCCTCTTACTTTATCCACGTGCCAGGAGGTCATCAGGTAGCACAGCTTGGCACTGGGGATCTGGGCATCCAAGGCTGCCTGAGTCCCACAGCCCCAGAGTTGGGTCTGCATTTTGTAGGTGCCTCCCGTGACTGGAGATGCATCATTGCATCTTAATGGCCCTTCTTCGTGTCTTCAGGGCACAGTTAGACCCCCTTTTTCTCTGGAATGGAGACAAACTGTCCCAGCTTCAGCAGAAGACCATGTTAGAGGACCATGACCCCATCCATGATCCCATCCATGACACCAGTTATCTGATGCTCTTGGAAAACTGTTGGGGGTTGATTGACATTGACTCCCAGCTCAGTCTTGGCAGGGGTAGACTCATGGTCTAGGAATGGTACCCCATTTTAGTGCTTCTACTGAGACTCTGCAAACCAGATGCTACTCACTCCATCCCCTTTCCTCTCTCCTTCTCCTCCTGGAGAAGAGAACTGGAGGCACAAAAGGCAAAGATCGTCATTAAAAAGATGGGTTGAGATGAGAACAATTTACTGGAAACAGGAATGAGGAAAGAAAACAAACAGTAACAGCAACAATGTTAATAACAAAATTGTACAAAAAAAAGAGAGTGATTCACATACAAAAATGCTCACCTTGAAGCTAGAGCTGCTCCCGGCTGGGAAGAGAGTCCCTTTCCTGCCCCTCCCCCCAAAATGATGTGAAGTAGTATGGAATAACCAGGTCCTGACCATGACCCCTCCCAGCAACTGCAAAAATTAACCCTCTCCTGGCTGGAACCAGGACAGGTACCAAGAGGAATTTCCACTCAATCTGGCAGCAGACACTTGGTCATAATCATAGAAATCTTTTCTTGTGGAGTCTGTTTCACTGCCAGCACCATTGGCTCCTCTTAAAATCAGGGATGGAAGGGTGGGAAAAGAGGGGTGGGCTTTCCTCCTTGAATCTCACACCCTGAGTGAGATTAGAAAGGATTTAAATTGCTGAAATGACAATTAAAAAAAACCCCACTGATATTTCCATGTGGAAGATCCAGTCTTGTAAGCAAATAATCATTGTGGTCTTTCCTTCTCCCTTCCTCTATCTAGCAGTAAATTAAAAAAAGAAAAAGGAAAAAGATGAAAGAGGGCAAAGGAATAAAGCTTGAAAGAGTTTGCTGATGGGTTTTTCTTGGTCTATTTGAGAGCTTGAATATTTTCAAATAAACTGTAAATGGAAATTCTTCCCTGTGAGGGTGGGGAGGCCCTGGCACAGGGTACCCAGAGAAGCTGTGGCTGCCCCTGGGTCTCTGGAAGTGTCCAAGGTCAGGCTGGGCAGGGCTTGGAGCAGCCTGGGACGGTGGGAGGTGTTCCTGCCTGTGTCAGGGAGCTGGAACAAGATGAGTTTTAAGGTCCCTTCCAACCCAAACTGTTCTGGGATTCTTTGATTCTGTGTAATTTAAAAAAACCAAAGACATGTGCTGGGGAGAAAATAATCCTTTGCCCTTCTGCAGTCAGTGGTTTGCCCAGCAGTGATGAGGATATATTATGTTTTTCCTGTCTCTAAAGTAAAATGAAATGCAGAGATTTTTCATTTTTGTTCTACAATCCTACCTCTTCCTGTGGCCATGTGCCAATGGCCACCCCGGGTGGATTGGGTGCATGGAGTGATTTTAGCCAAGCTCGGGACAGTGCATTCACAACCAGAAAGGCTTTATTTCCCCTCAAAAAAAAAAAAAACCAACCCCAAACCCCCCAAAACTACGAAACCACCCTCCCCCCCAACCAAACAAAAAAACTCCCAACTTAAATCACTTGACATAAGTTGGGTGTTATCTTAAGGCTGCAAATTGCTTGTTTGCTTCTCCAGCTGGAGCTGTTAATTCAGAACAATTAACACACCGTTTAAAACCCAGACAAAGCATATGGAGACAGTCTTTGGGAAAAGAGCCTGGTTGGGATGGAGTGCCTCAATATGAAATAGGGGGGATAACTCCAGTTTGTCTTTCCTCTGAGATCCTGGCTGGTGGTGTGGGAAATGACACAAATACCAGGGGGTTTAGCCCCCCAAAACTCCTGTTGGATGCTAGGTTGAGTGATGCTCAAAATCAAGAGCCAACTGAGTCAATAGACCCAAGAAGAAATAAAGTGTTGTTAGGATGAATTTACCACTGAGACAGTGCCTTCAGCCTCCTGTTCATCCTTCAAATATTTCTTCTTGATGAAGAAATAATGAATCCTCGAGTCAGTCCTAAAATAATGCCTATATTTTTTTATTTGCCCCTTTGCAATGCCATGAAACACCTCCTTGGCTCTATCCTTTAGGCATTTTGCAGCATCATTTTGGACACCTGCCATTTATTTTCTCAGATTCCCTTTTGATTTTTGATGCAGGTGAAGAACAAAAGCCTAAATCTGGAAAGCAACCCCAAAATACAGCAGTTCAGCCTTCTTAAAACACTGATATGAGCTCAACCTGCTTAAAATATCCCTGGGTCAAGGAGCAAGGAGGTGAGCTCATTGCTTTTCCGCAAGGACATAAACCACTGTTAGAATTTTATGGGATGTTGTAGAAAATACTGCCGCAGTTGTATTTTTGCAGCCTGATGGTGGCTTTTACAGGATGATCCATCCTTTCTTCCTCCCTTGCCTCCAGGTGTCCATGTATCTTTTCACCCTGTATGTTCATCCATGCATCTGTGTGTCCATACATCCTTACATCCATGAATCCGTGCATCCTTGCATCTGTCCATCTGTCATTTTTGGTCATATACTTCTGACCACAACTGCACACAAATTTTATTAAGGGCACCCAAGAATTTTTTTTTTTTCATGTGAAAAAAACCCCACAAATCTGAGCATTTTCCTCCGAAACTTTACAGGAATTGGCATGGCTGAATGTGCAGCAGCTTTTTGCATCCCCTACAAATGGTAGGAAAATATGCTTTTCCACCCAAAGTTGGCACCAGGATTCTGGGGTTGGGGACCCCTGTAACGTGGGCCCCCCAAAACCTTCATCTGCCTGAGCTGTGAAAGCCAAGCAGGTCATCTCTAAGAGCTTTTTCTGCAAACCCTTTCCTGTTATTCCCCCATCCAGGATGGATGTAGGCAGCATCGGCAAATCTGAATAACTAATCAGAGTCCTCATTAACCCCCCACTGAGATGCTCAAACATTCACTTTGCTGTTTGTGAAGCAGGATAAAAAAAAAAAAAAAAAAGGGAAAAGAGAAAAAAACGCACAAACCGCCCTGCATTAAAATTGATGTGTTATTAATCCCACTGTTCCAGACCTCATGGGTACCGAATTTTCCTCCGTCTCGCCTGAGGCCGAACAGTATGGTGCTGCTTCTGCAGGGCCCTTTGCCTTTCCATTATTTATCAGCACAGTGTAGAGAGGCTGCTTTTGTTCCCTGGATCCAGATGTGTTCACATGTGCATGTCTGGGGTGGGCATGCCCAGTATTTCTCTGCATGCCCCGTTTGGATAATGTGAGTCACCTTCAGCAGGGCTCCACCAATAGACTTGTCTCTCCCAACTGTGTTTTGCTTCAAAGCAGCTTTGCTTCCGCAGAAATACAAAAATATTTGGGTGTGTGGGCACATCTCAAGTCTTTCTCAGAGAAAGGGTGGGGTTTGTGCATCACAAGTTTTACTTCTGAAATGAAAATAATGTATTCCTCTTTGCCCCTTTGAGCATCCCCAACACCTGGCCCCAGCCCTTACCCAGATGCTGGAGATGCTACAGAAATTGCACTGTGCAGGGAAAACCAGAACACGCCAAAGGTTTTTATCACAAAAGTTCTCACTGCAGATGGCAGCAGGTGTTGTGAAGGTATTTGGAGAGTCACGATCATCCCTTGGAGCTCCTTAAAGGGTTAATTGAAATTTGAGCTTTGATTTCTGCATTTATACTGTTTTTTGCATGGACAGGGTTTCTTTGGTTGTCCCCATGGGTGTGGAGTTTGGGGCCAGTAGAGCTTGCTGCTGGGCATAGTGTGAGGTATAAAAATAATTCAACAAATCTCAGCATTATTGAGGATTTCACCATTTGTGGTTTCCTCCTAAGTCCGAGGAGCTGGCATTAAATTTGTTAAGACGTGGTAGTCACATTTAAACAGCATTGGCATGACGAGGTTGGAAGCATTGTGGCCTGCTCACACAGGAAGAAACAAAGTGACGTGCTGGGAAGAGCCTTCTTGCTTTAAAATCCTACACTTTGTGCAAAAATCCTGAATTTTGTTTTGCTAAATGTCAGCTTTGTTAGTATTCCCTTACACGTCATTAAATCTTTATTAACGGGGATGCCCTTGGCTTTTTGCAACGGGGGTACAGGCTGCCATCCCAGGATACTGGGCTTCCATCTCTGCTGTTGGATGCTATTCAGGTAGACGTGATGAGGATTTAGGGCATTTGGGGGGATTGATGACTTGTCAGAAATGGTGTCTCCTTTATGACCCTCGGGCAGCTGCTGAATACAACCATGAGCGCCTGGGACACCATGGATCTTGCTGCCTTGCATTGCCTGTGGTGGAGCATCTTGAAGGAGGCATCTCCTCCATTCCCTTTTGCATCGGGAGGACTTCAAAGGCCTTTGCTAAACTTCAAAGGATGCCTTTTGATGTTGCTAAAAGTGTGTGCCAGCTCAAAAAGACTACTTTCTCTCTCTGCAAGGGTGTTCAGGGAGATGTCCCTGGTGGGGTTGGCTCTTGGTGTTCTTCATGATGGGGACAAAAATGGCATAGTTTCTGCAGAAGTTGCAAATGTTTTTGTCCTTGCAGCATCCAAGACCTCAGGCATGACCGCCTCCAAGGATGAAAATCAGTCTACCAGTCTGTCAGAGCACTTTGAAGTGACAGAGCCTTATTTCTGCCTCTTTTCCCCCAGTCCTCACGTTTTGTTCACACAGCAAGCCCAGATGACAAAAGACTTTCCTGTGGGATAGAGAAAAGTCTTTATAGGGATGAAGGACTGGTACAAAACATGAGTTTTTTCATCATGATGCCAGGACAAATCCAATGAAAATCAAGTCCCAGGTTCGCTGTAGGTATTTGGCATCAACGCATTCATGTTCCTCCAAGGCATGAGCATTAATTCTTTACCATAAATAACCATTAATATTTTACCCACTGTTGTGGTGGAAGAGTTCTGGACTCAGGCCCTTCTGAGCACTGAGTGTAACCCCGATTAAGTCTCTCAATCTCTCAGCAGGACCTGCACCGGCCTGAGAAGTCAAGAAGCACCTTCCACCAAGTTTTCCATGTTTGGAGATTTCTGCTGTGCTTTGCCTTGAAATGACCCCATTCTTTCCATATCTCTCCTTGGACAATGACCTTAGGCCAGGTTTCCAGAAATGGCACTTCCTGTGCAATCCTCCCCATATAACTCTTTTGGACCCATGTTCCTGGCTGAGATGATGGACAGCTGCTGTGAAGGCACAGAAGTGCAGGTGTTGCTATTCAATGAGGTTTGGGATGGAATTAAAACCATGGGAAACAGTTCTCATGGACCTCCTCTCTGGCCTTACCACACAAGACATATCTCTCTGCTGGTGATGTGTAGCAGAGATGCATCCCTGAGGTGTGTCGTGGGGATCTGAGGAGCACTCTGGAGCTGCAGGTATCTCAGATAGCTCCTTGGAGATGGTGTGCAGCTAGAGGTGCATGTATCAGACGTGCATTCAAATGAGCAGTTCAGCGCATGGAGGTGTCCGTACACGTGTGTGTATGAGACACAGATCAGCAATCCGAGGAGCTCTATAACAGGTTATACATATCAGGGTGGGTAAATTGGATGTGTATGGAAATCTGAGGGGCTCTCTGGAGGTGGCACGTATCGTGGGGCATCTGTCAGAGCTCTGAGGAGCTCCCTGAAGATGATGTGTGCAGTGTCAGGTGTATGGGATGTGTAACGGAGATTTGAGGAGCTCTGGCCCTGGTGCCATAAATCAGAGCTGTGCATGTCAAGTGTGTACTGGTGAGGAGCTGTTGGGGGTTGGTTTGTATCAAGGTGATACATCAGTGGTAGACTGGAGATCAGAGGAGCTTGGCAGAGGTTGTGTGTATCAGGGGGCATCTATTGGACTATTTATATATATAATATAAGGGATTTATATTGGAGATCTGAGGAGCTCTCTACCAGGAGATATATCAAGGTAGGTATATCAGACATATATTGGTGATCTCGGGTGATGTTTATAGACATAGAGGTAATATGTGGAGGTAATGTATGTTGAGGGACATTCATCAGATGGATATTGAAGATCTGAGGGGCTCACTAGGGGTGATATATATGAAGAAATCTGGTGAATTTTATCTCTTGTATTCCTTTTTTTGCAGTCAAACACAGAACACCCCTGTGTCGGTGGCTGTGCTGGTCCTTGCTCAGCCCATCTTCATTTTTCCACTCAAACTGCTGAGATGGGACTAGACATCCCAGTCCCATAAAGGCCAGATTCTTGGTAGCTGTAAAATCATCTCTAACATATGGATGCACTTCTTCTTAGAGTGTGTCTGGGAGCTTGCCCTTTCTGAGGTAGTGGCTGTTCCCCAGTTCCCTCTGTCTGAGCCCAGGTATAAAAATGTATGTACACTCAAGCAAAGATTACAATTAACCAGAGGAATGGCAGCTGCCAACATGAAATGGGGGCACAGCCAACAGCAGTGCTGTTTCATTCCTTTTTCCCCTTTTTCTCCTTTTCAGACCTAGATTATACCAGTAATCCTCAGTGTGATCCCGTGACGAGCTTTTGCCACAGACCAGGAATCAGAAAGGACGGGACAGGTCGACCTCCATCCTCTGTGGACAGACCAACAACAAGCACACCTTCGTTTTCTGGACATATCTCGGTTCGACCTTTAAAAATCTCATTTATTTTTTTCTTGTTTTCTGGAGGTCTTCAAACCTGCTGGGGAAAAACCCTGATCTAGCTCAGACATCAGTCCTGCTTTCATCTCCAGGGGATATTCCCACCTACAGTTTCCTTGATTCCCTCTATTTTCACCATCATCCTTCAAAAAAAGTGCATTAAGAGCAGACTTGCCCACCATGGCTTCACTGGCACTGCCAGAATACCTTTCCTGGTGCAGACCTTCATCCTTTGCTTAATATTTTGCTTTCTCATTTCATCATTTTCTCTCAGTACTCAGATATTTCATGTTTGCTTTCCCAGGTTGTGATCCCTACCCAGTTTTTGCGGCAGTGGGAGGACGCTTACTGGGCAGTGGCTCCCTGAGCACCCCCTAACAGTAAGGCTGCTTTGCTTTATATTAATTAAGCAATTATATATATTAATTGTGCAATTATGTGCATTAATTGAGCAGGATGTGGTGAGTCATGACCTTGGAGTGGCTCTGTTTGGAGGAATTTCTGCTGTTTTCTGTTGCATTTAAATTGTATCAACCCTTCACTAAATGCAGTGAGCATTTCAGGAGAGAATTACACTTTTTTTTTTTAAGAAATCAGTCTGTGCAGAGTCTTGTTTTAAAGCTCAAGTGTTGATAACATATTGTTAAGAGCCCTACAAGGCATAAGCAGCCTGGA
Source organism: Lanius ludovicianus (assembly GCA_013397235.1). Classification (NCBI taxonomy): domain Eukaryota; kingdom Metazoa; phylum Chordata; class Aves; order Passeriformes; family Laniidae; genus Lanius; species Lanius ludovicianus. The sequence goes on from VYXG01011135.1 coordinate 107,533, forward strand.
GGAAAACACAGATATATTTTTGTGAAAATACTCTGAAATATGGGCTGTTATCACTGCAAAATTTTAGCACAGCCGGCAGTAAGATGCAGAGAAATGGTCACCAACTAAAAATAAACAAAATGCAGAGCTTAAAATAAGATATACATGAAACCAAGGGTTTCACAGTCCTTTAGTCAACCCTGATCACTAAAATTAGGGCTTGAGAGAGTGACAAATGTACTTGATCTGTGCCAAAACCAGGGCACCCTGCAGGTGACGAAGAAAATAAAACCCTGTTGGCTACAACTTCCCTCCTGTTGGAGAAAAGAGAAGTCTTTGGTCACTGAAAATGGGAGTGGCATCTTCAATTTGTGTAAATATTCTGCAAAAGTGCCTGGTTTCTTCTTAAACTGGTTGTATTAGGGTGGGGGCTTCTCAGGGAAAAAATCCAAAACCTTCATTTGATCCATGGTGCAGCAGAGCATCTTTTCTTTGAGTCTTTTCTTTTGAGTCTTGCCTCCTCTGCAAGTCCCTTTCAGTAAGGAAGCAGCCAATAAGGGGAGGATTATTTCCTCCAGGCTGCCCTTTAAGCCCTGATTTGTGCTGGTGACCTTGCTTCAGCCAAAACAAAAGCCACACGATGAAGGAAGTGATGAATATCTCCTTAGTGTGATAAAGGTGCAGGTTGGGTTCACTTAGAAATTACTTTTCTGGTGCATGTGGGGGGGATTGGAGTCACCACAGTGACCACTTTGGGGGGGGATCCTCCCTGCCCTGATGCCCTGTTTCCTGTCTGTATTTCAAAGTGAGCTGCCCAGTGCTTGCATGGAAGGATTTAGTACCTTGGCATGTATTTTGTGTGCCTTGGGTGGTTCTCTTTGGAGGAGCTGTGGAGAACACAAGCATGTGTCTGTGGAGGGTGCAAGTGCAACCTCGCCTGGAAGCATCTCCAGCAAGGAGACCAAACCTGAACTCAGTAAATTGTGCCAGCAATGTCCAGACACCTTCCTTGAAAGGCACAGAAGGATGTGATGCTGGTGTCCACCTGGTTACCTTCTGGAACACTAGGCTGGCATCACTTTAAGTGGTTAATGGTAGAAATTACCTGTCCTGAAGGCTGCTGAGAAACAAGTTGGTTTCCCTTGGCTTTTTCCACTGTGTGTTGGTCTCCCCAGTTTCCAGGCACAAAACTGTTCCTGCTTTCCTCCTTCTGAAGCCCCTCTGACCACAAGATGCACCTCTGAGGCCAGGCCATACTTTCTGTCATTGTGCAAAAATAGTTGAGAAAAAAATTTAGCCTCTGTCTCACACCATGAACACTTTCCAGTCCTTTTTTGACCCCAATTTCCTCATTGTGTTGAGTTCAGACCAGGCTGAGATTTACTCCCAGCTGCTGTAAAAAATTCACTCTCTCCTGGTTGAAACCAGGACATTGGTGAAGGGCTGCAGCTGTCAGTTTGGACTGGAAAAACTTAAATAATGATTACATTTTTGCAGAGCAATTCAGTTTTTGAGCATGTTCTTCTCAGCTACCCATCCTCAAGCAGCAGTGCTGACATCACCTTTGGTCTTGGCGCAGAAATTTTGTAGAATTCACAAATCCTAGAGTTTCCCATCGCCTTGTTCACCTCAGACTCGCACTTAAACCTCTTCTTCCAGCTCATGTCTCCAAAACTCATCAAATTTTTTGCTAAGAAGCTCTTTTTAGCCTGGCAGGGACCTTGGGGATGGGACCATCTGTCAGTGTCCTCTGCATGAATGTCCAACCCACATCTGGATAAGCGTGTTTGAGCAACTGGCCCCTGGGTCGGGCCCAAAGGTGGCATCAGACTCACAACCTGTCACTAGTGGGGTTCTGCAGGGCTCCATCCTCCACCCTGTGCACTTCAACATCTTCATTAATGACCTGGACACAGGACTGGAAGTGACATGGAGCAAGTTTTCAGATTATACAAAACTGGGACGAGCTGTTGACTCGCTCAAAGGTGGGGAGGCCTTGCAGAGAGACTTTGACAAATTACGGGATTTGGCTATCACCATGAGGTTCAACAAGGGGAAGTACTGGGTTCTGCACCTGGGATGGGGCAACCCTGGAAGTACAGACAGACAAAGGAATAAGTGCTGGAAAAAAGCTCTGCAGAAAGGGACCTGGGGGTCCTGGTTGATGGAAAGTTGAATTTGAGTCAGCAGTGCCCTGGCAGCCAGGAGGGACATTCTTTGTTTGAGGGGACTTCAGGCCCAGCATCACCAGCTGGGTGAGGGAGGAGATTGTCCTGCTCTGCTCTNCGGGATTTGGCTATCACCATGAGGTTCAACAAGGGGAAGTACTGGGTTCTGCACCTGGGATGGGGCAACCCTGGAAGTACAGACAGACAAAGGAATAAGTGCTGGAAAAAAGCTCTGCAGAAAGGGACCTGGGGGTCCTGGTTGATGGAAAGTTGAATTTGACTCAGCAGTGCCCTGGCAGCCAGGAGGGACATTCTTTGTTTGAGGGGACTTCAGGCCCAGCATCACCAGCTGGGTGAGGGAGGAGATTGTCCTGCTCTGCTCTGCTCTAGAGTGGCCTCACCTGCAGTCCCGTGGGCAGTTTTGGGCACAACAGTAAAAGAACAACATCGGATTGTTAGAGAGCACCCAAGGGAGAGCAGCAAAGATGGTGAAGAGTCTTGAGGGGAAGCTGCATGAGAACAGCTGAGGGCACTTGGTCTGCTCAGCCTGGAAGGGACTGCGGGGAGACTCATTGCAGTGAACAACTTCCTTGTGAGGAGGAGGGGCAGGCACTGATCTCATCTCTGGGGTGACAAGTGGCAGAACCCAAAGGAATGGCCTGAAGTTGTGTCAGTGGAGGCTTAGGTTGGATATTAGAGAAAGGTTCTTCACCCAGGGGGTGGTTGGGCACAGAGCAGGCTCCCCAGGGCAGTGGGCTTGGCCCCAAGGCTACCAGGGCTCAAGAAGCATTTGGACAATCCTCTTGGGCGTGTGGTGTGACTCTTGGGGATGGTGCTGTCAGGGCCAGAAGCTGGGCTCGATGATCCTTGTGGGTCCATTCCAACTCAGATTATTCTGTGACTCTGTGACCTTCTCATTGCCAGGGTTTGAGAATTGGTGCTTGCATGATGGAAATGTGGGTGCCCAGTGATTCCTGACTCATGGAATTAGCAGTTTGCAATGGAGAATGAAGAGCACAAGCCAAGGTTTGAAAGCACAGGCAAGACTTTAGACTTTGGACATAAATTATTCAGGGGTAGTTGATCTCAGAGAAGAACAGTTGGAAAATTCTTCTGCTCCCTATTTTTAACAAGGGAACCAGAAAAAATTTTTGGACATATCATGCCCAGCAAGAGAAAGTTTCTGCATTTTGGGGGTTCCTCAGCTACACTTCGCTTCAAAGCTTTTTGGTTTGCTGAAAAAAATCACAACTTGCTCTTTTGGGAACTTTTCTTGGGCAGAGGGCTGGGTTGCATGAAATTCAAGCATTCTCAGGTTACTTTGAAGAAGCTTCTTTGATGTTTCCCTGTGCCAGTTTGTTTTGGAAGGTGCTTTAATGGTCTTCCCCTATAAAAATAACACTTTAAAATGTACGTAGGTATTTCAGCTCTCCACTTAAAAAAATGAGCGAAGTTGTTTAATGCTGCTGTTCAAGGTACATTAACCTTGTCTACTAAAGCTCTGACTGGCTCTTGCAGGTTTTATTCTCATGTTTATGTTGCAGAGATATCCCTGGAGCCTTTCAGAGATGGGTATCTTTGGAGAAGAGAGAAATATTTAGCAGTAATTGTTGTTCTCATCAGAAATCCACTGGAGCAGCTCCATCCTTTCTGTGGAGCTGAAGTTGGGAGGAGGATTGGGAAATGTTAAATCAATAAATACAAATAACAAATAAACACATGTAAATATTAACCAAAAAAAATGTTAAATACCTAGATGAAAATAAGAAATAAATAAATGCTCCCTTTCCTGGTGCTCAGGGGCCCATCCAGTGACATTCCAAACCAGTGTTTGGCAAGAGGTTTTTTTTTGTATTGTCCAGCACGGTGTTTCCCTCCCCCAGTGCTCATGTATTGACCGACTGCTTTTTTAGCAGAAAAATGGAAAAGGCATTTGCTCTGGTCTACAGTTTATTCTACAGAAGTATCAACTCACCATCTGCTTTAACCCTTGCCTGTGGCAGAAACACAGGCTCAATTTCTCCTTTTTTTTACCAGGCAATAACTAATAACGGGATGCTGGGAAGGGCACAAAGATCAGCATTTAGTAAATCCAGTGTCTTGGCCGAGAGCAAAAGATGCTCCCAGGGAAAGAAAACCTCCTGGGACTGGATTGAGGAAATTTGGCTACCTAAATATTCTTTAAAAAAATTACAACTATTTGGTGGCACAGTGGTATCTGTTGCACAAGTGTTCCTGATCTCCCCAGATGAGGTGTTACATGACCTTATTTGGAAGCAGCCTTGAATATGCAGGAATGGCCCAAAATGTCTTGAAAAATTGGATTCTTTTCTGGTTTTGACCATTTAATAGCGTTTGGTTTATTTTCAATAAGCTCAGGGTGGCGTAAGGGACTTCCTGTAATGGTGTGAAAAACTGGTATTCATCTTTCAGGGTAATGCATGAATTTTGGTAAAAACAAGCAAAAAAGGTGAAGATTTGTGGATAGAAATGAGACATTCAAGAGGAGAGGGTCGCTCTTAATTTGCTTTATGGCCAATCAAGAGTTGGCATCACCTGCCGAGAGTGAGCCTGTCCTGGTGGTTCTGAGTGAGATGTATTGTCCTCTGGAGGACCCTCTCCCTCCCTCGTCTGCTATATTTCTTCATTTTAACTTAGCTGAATGCATATATCATCAGCTTCAGCCTGCACAAGCCCTCTGTGAAGATGGTGACATAAAAAACTCGCAGCCTGCTGTGGAGAGAGCGTGACTGACACGGCAGCATTGCAAATCTCACAGCAGCCCGTCTTCAAAAAAATCCCCTTTAGAAAAGGCAATCTTCCCTTAATACAGAAAAATACCTTCTGTGGCTGGAAAAAAACATCCTCAAGTATCTCTAATAATTTTGATGCTTCAGGTGGAGAAGAAGAAGTACCTGAAAAGTTGATTTTCTGATTTCTCGTGTTGAATCCTCCATTATCAATTGCATATATCGCTGTGGAGCAGAAGCTTCTCAATGAGCTAGAAAAAGTGATCCCCATTTTCCCATTGGTTCAGAAACAAGAATTGTGCTTTACAGATTGGATATTAATATTTTGCTTTGAAAGTGGTGATGTAGAATCCATAAAAGGGATCTTTAATTTTTTTTTTTTGCATTCAGCCCTAATTCTAACCAGCCCTAACCATTCTAATATGGGTTTATGACTGTCGTATTAATCAAGGAGGTCATATTCCCCTGGAGGGTTTTGCTTTTTTAAGTGTTTTGAGGCATCAGTGACCACATGGAAAAAAACTCCCAACTTTTCAACTTTGTCTTTAACTATTTTTACTTGAAAAAGGATGTAATATATTGCTGGTAAAAACCCCCAGCCTATAAATCTGAGAGTCTTTAAATAGGCACAAGCTCTTTGGGAAATACATTTCCAGTGTAATGGCAACATTTCACTGAGAGCTGAAATAATTTTATTTCATAAGGAAATTTAGGATACTTTGATCTCAAGTCGCTGCCAAAATGTGAAGCACTGCTGCTTCCGTAAATGAAAGAGCCTTTATGGGTTTTATTGCTCACCATTTCTTTCTTCTGTGCAGGAGTTGGCTGAGATTCCTGCCCTCCTTGATCTCCAGATCCCCAGAACTCACTCCTCACCCAAGATTTGAACATTACCTTGAGGTGGGATGGGAGGAGTTGGCTTTGGTGATGCTCTGCTCCTCCTGATATCTGGATACCCATAGTCAAGAGCTCAGGCAGACAAATTAATTCAAGGAGTGGAGGAAAGAAAGAAAGAAAAGACAGGGGATTAATGTATAAAATAAAGAATATAAAAAATAACAAAGGGTTAATGCACATAATTGCAGCTTTCACCCCTTGCCTGTGTTGGCTGCCAATAAATCCGTGGGGTTGACAGCTTTGCACTGTTATCCTGAGATTCATGGCTGGGGGCTCCCACGTGAAGCCCCTGTCCAGCTTCTCCTGTGAGCACCAGACTCTTTCCTGGATATTTACGGTGCCTGAGTGCATTTGTTTCACCCAAGATAAATTCACTGCTGTTGGCAATAACTGTCTCCTACTTTTATCCTCCTTCCCTCTCCTCCACCCCACATTTGGCTGTGAGTCCTGTTCTCCAAATCAACACCCATAAACCTCAATGAACAACTTGATTTGAGCAACTTAGATATTATTCAGCAATTAAATTGGGCTCTGGGCTGCCACCTTCTGGGAATAGACTCACCCAAAAACTCACACCCCACAGTAAATTGCCACGTGCTGGTTGTAGGTTCTCTCCTGGCAGGAACAATAGATGCCAAGCAGGGTATTTTTACCAAAATAGCAAATATCTTCTTTTTTTTTTCTTTTTCAGCTTCCCAGATGTCCAGACTGTCACAGTGCTAAATTCTGCTTTCCCCCAGCTGCAACTGTTTCTGGTGCGGAGGTTTTTCCCTTGGTGTTACCCCCCGAGGACACGGATATTTGTGTGCCTGCAGCTGCAAGCTGAGTTTTGACATTGGACATCAAAGATTTTAAGCTGTGAGTTCACTCAGGAGCAGATAATTTTGCCTCCTGCTATTTTGCTGTTGGGAGGAAAGAGATGAAAAGCATCATTTTAATCCCATAAATGCAATATCCTCGCTACTAGAGGTCTGTGTCATACCCTGATCTACCTTCACAATGCACAGGATTTTGGGTGTGATTTCTTAGTACTCAGTTCATGGGTTATCCATATTTGTGCAAAGTACAAGAAAGAATAACCTCATTTATTCATGCAAAATAAAGAGTTGTTGACGCTCATCCCAAGCACACAGAGCTTGGCTTTGCATTTGGATATGGTGCATTTGTGAATTTAGTGCTGGGGAAGCCTGAAGCCTCAAGGAGATCAAGATATTGCACCTCTTCCCCCAAACAACCGTGGACCTCTGTTAATTTTTCACAAAGATCCCAGATGAGCCTCGGTTTTGACTGAGCTCATCAGTGCCCCTATTCCTCTTCCTTGCACCTTGCTGCCTGTCACTGTTTCATGGTGAAAGCTGTGCTGACTCTATTTTTTGGTCACTGACTCTGTTTTTTGGTTACTGACTATTTTTGTGGTTACTGACTCTATTTTTTGGTTACATTCCCTCACAATGTCAGGGGACTTTACATTACTTTCTGCATTTCTTCATGGGATGATGCCACGGTTCTTCTCCAGATGAGAAGCCAGTGGGAAAGCCCGTGGGCATCACAACAGAGACATCCCTTGGAGAGATGTCATCCCTTACAGAAAGGAGGCATAGCAAGAAGAAATGCACTTTTGGAGGACCAAGGAAGATTTCCTGGTGACTTTGTGAGTTGGCCCAAAACAGAGCTCTGAGCCACAGAGAAGGCAGGACAGAGTTTTTAAAAGAATTTAGCCAAGGTTATTGGCTTTTCTTCTAAAGCAACCACACAGCTGCAGTGAAATTGTGGGATAGGAGGTGTTTTCAGGGCCAAGAATTGTTTCTGGGTCACATCTGCCTCCAGGTCTATCGTTGGGGACTTCTCCCAGCCAAGTGCTCCACTACAGATTTGTTCCTTCCTGGTGCCCCTCTTTTTCCTCCATCTCCTTTGGACCTGAAGATACAAAAAAATTAGTTTCTTTTCCTGCCAGATAACTCAGCATTTTCTGAAAGCATCAGCTTCCAGAGAGCTTGAGGCCTGCATGAGTGCTGTCTCCTTGGTTTATGGGGTGTGCAAAGTCCAGGTTTGCTCCCTGGTTCAAATCAAACAAGAGTTTCCACATTTCTGAGCATTCAATCACCGTGGGATCGGTCACCTCAGCACAGGAGTCAGCTGAGTTGGACAGCACAGCGCAGGAGTTAAATCTGTTGGTGAATCCCCACACTGGATTCTCCATGTCCCTTCTGAACTGAGCGTGCAGTGCTTGAGGATGTGACTCTGTGGTGGCCAAAGGCAAAGAGACACATCATTTTGGGAGGGTTTAGTGTATAATTCAAGGAAATGGCAAGTTTTGCATTTATAATTCATCTTTCTGCTTCCAAAAAAGAGGAATAACTGGAAGTGGGTTGGAAATCCCCATTTAGGCACTGTGGTTAGGCATGAGGGGTGGAAAGAAAATGCCTTGGGTGCACCAGGGTTCACAAGGGAGAAAATACAACAAGTTTCACTGATGGCAGCCATCATCTCCAAGATCTCTCCCTTTGCCTGGCTGCTCCCCAGTGAAGATCTCCCTGCCAGTGACCTACTTCTCCTCACCCCGATGCATTTCTTATCTAAAATCACAAATCACAAAAAATCATCAAAGCATGATAAGGGTCATCAAATCATCTTGAGTTTCTTCCAGGGGCTGTGTGCTAGAGCGCAGTGCTCGTGTGAGGAATGTCACCTCTCCTTTCTGCCTTTCTGGGGTTTTTTTCTGGGGGAAAGAGATCCCTTGTAATCCAGCAGCTTGGTTCTCCTGCCTGCAGGTTCTAGATGTGACTCCCAAGCAGGATGCACCATGTCTCCCCAGCACCAGCTTTGACGATGATGGCCACCCAGACAGTGCCTCCTCCTCCCTACCAAGACACCCCACAGGTGAGTGTCCTCCAGAGCCCTCGGGAATCCCAGCTCCTTCATTAACTTGATTTCCAAAATAATGGCCATGACAAAGTGTTTCCCCCCAGAGCATTCATCTTAGAGACTGGCAAAATTAAAATCCTTCCTGTCAGTCTCCAAGATTGAAAGGTTTTGGGTAAAACCATGGGTTTTTTCCCCTTTTTGTCTTATTTTGGGGTCTTTGGGTCTTCTTGGAAAGCTGACATGATGGCATGATTGCAACCAGCAGGTTAATTAGCTGGAAAGATGAAGCATTTGACTGAACCAGGACAGGTTTAGTCATAGAAATGGCCTTTGATTTATTTCAATGGCATTTTTTAATAACTTGTGCCAGGGGAGAAAAAAGATTTCATCTCCAATGGTGCTCTAAGTGGTCAAATAACTTTTCCAAGCACCGTTATGGAGTCAAGTTATTATAAGAAGTGGAGTTTGTCCAAAAGAAACTGTTCTGGAGCAGCCCAGTGGGCTGGACTTGGGAGTTGAGGATGGATTTTGGAGGTGGTCCTGCACCTTGAAGCCCATCCTGAGATTTTTTAGGGGTAAATTTATATCAGGTTTCCACTTTTCCAGCTACAATGACTGAACAGGGGGATCTGTATTGTGCACTGAGCCAGCTCCATGTTCAAAGCAGCTTTTTTTTTTCAGTTCATACAGAAGATTTTGTATTTTTCCCCATTTGCTGCATCTCTCATCTGCAAAAGCAGAAAAATCTCCCCTCCCAACAAAAAATAAACACCCCCCCAAAAACCCCCAACCCCCCAAGCCTGTCCTCCACAAGCTAAAATAAATAAATTGACTTTTACACACCCCCCCCTTGAAGCAGTGTCTCCTTTCTACTCATTTCCTTTGGTGGGAAAAGGTCACTTCTCACAAACGACACCTCGGTGGGGTTTTTATGGCTCCTCCAACTTCTGTGTCATCATTTGCTCGCTTCGCTGCTCTGCTTCGAGCAGGGCTTTTTTTCCAAATTTTTTTTCCTTTTCTCGCTTACACAGCGGGGAGCCGGCCACCGATTGAGTCCTAATGGGCAATTGAAGGGACTTTTAAAATAGCCGACATTTCCCGGAGCATCCTTTGGAGACATTCCCGCTGCCGTCCCGGTCCCTGTCCCTTATCTGCCCCCTGGTTTAATACATTGAATTTTGGGGACCCTCAGGAGCTTTGCTGACCAAATCCTGCCTTTTTTACCTTATCAAGGGGGTTGCTCAAGCGTTTCTCTTTCTGTTTAGTGGGTTTTGAGGGCAGGCTGCAGCCAAAATTGATTTTTTTTTGACTTGTCTCTGACTGCTGTGAACTTTTCACCCGAAAATTTGGGATTTCTAGGGATTGGAAAAGCAAATTACACAAATTTCTTCTCCCCAAAGATGGGGAAGAAATGGAGGGGGCTGGTGATAAATGAAAATTTTATTGATTATCAGAGAAACAATGAGCTCCTCCTCATCCAGGGAACCACTTTGGGGAGAAGAGTGATAAAAAAGGGATTTGGGGAGGTTTGCACTCACGTTTTACAGCAGAGGCTGTGCAAGCTGTCAGCCTCACTGTCAGAAACAGGCCAAGAAAAAGCAAAAATGATGGGAAAAGCTGCCTTTTGGAAGGAAAAAATGCTTCATTAATCACTGGAATCTGTTAAAGGAGTCTAACGTGGAGTATCTTTTACACCAAGCACAGTCACACTCCTTGAGTCCTCTACCTGTTGAAAATTAAAGAGTCTGCATGAAAATCAGTTTTCCATAATGAATTAAAGCAAAAAGCTGAGGAGGAATCTTCAGCCACTTCATTGGCAAAACGAAGTTGTTTTAAAAATGGGTATTTTTAGCACTGAAAGTGGTGAAAGGAGCTTTGTCCTACCAAAAAATGCTCCTTAGGTGGCCACAACAGGGCCAAAAAAAGGGAGGAAGGGAGAATTATTTATTTACTTATTTACTTGCTTATTCTAAAAATGTATTTAAGAAAAAGTGTTACTAAAAGATTGGGTGGAGATATTAATTTTTCATAAATTTCACCACAGAAAGTGGTAAGAAATATCTTCCCCCTCCCCCCCAAGGGGTTACAATAGGGACAAAAACGACAACTAACTAACTAAATAACCTACTATATAAATACAAATTGAAAACAAATTAAAGATTGAATGGAGGAGTTGATTTTTCATAATTTTCAACACAGAAAGAGATAAAAGTACCTTTCCTCCTCTCCTCCTCCCCCTATAATGCACTTTCTAGGTGGTTATAACAAGGACAAAAATAAAAATTTATGAACATAATTTTATCTTTTTATTTATAAAATCAATTTTGAAAAAGTCACCGGTTAAAATCTGGGTGGAGATTGTGATTTTTCAGTAAGAAAAATCCTGGTGCCCCCAGCAGGTTTTTGAGCTCAGAACTGCTGTTTTCAGCATGTGTGATGGCAGTGGAGAAATTTCCCAGCCAAACACTAAAGAATGGGGTAAATGATGATTTAGGACAGGGAATTTGCTCTCTGGACTGATGTCTTTGGCCATAATCTTCAAATAAAATCTAAAGAAGGGGGATTTTGGCATTAAAACCTGTGGGAAGCTCCCCTGAAGCCCAGGAGCAGCCACCAACCTCAGGAGAGGATTTCCTTCCAAAAGAAGGGAAAAACCCAGAAGTGTCATCCCTGAAGCCCAGATATTTGTCATTTTGAAATTTGTCATTTTGAAATTTGGAAATTTGTCATTTGGAAATTACATTTCTGAACCCCAGAAATGTCGCACACAGCTCAGGCAGTGTTGAGCAAACTCAAAAACATCTGCTCTACCCAGGAGCCTTGCAAAAACACAGGAATTTTTAAATGGTTTTTTACTACTATTGTACTACTTTTAAAATTTCATTGTTGCTTTCTTTTTTTTACAATTTTATTTTCATCTTTCAATCCGTTTGTCATTTTTTTGTGTTCTACACTTAAAACATATTTTTAAGAATATTTTCAACATAATTTAAATTTTTTTCAACATTTTAGCACCTTTTAATGTATTTTCTACATTTTAAAGCATTTTAGTTTCTTATGTAATTCCAAACATATTTTTAAATTTTCTATATTTTAAATAAATTTTTAACATATTTATAAAACATTTTTAAATTTTTATATCATTGAACATATTTGTAACATTTTAAGACTTTACTTTTCCAGTATATTTGTAAACACATTTCTGAACACATTTGAAACATATTTAATGAATTCTTCACAGTTTCCATAATTATTGTTATCATTATGATTTTTCCTTCAATTTTTTGCTGCTTTTTAAACCTAACTCTTTTATACTTTTTATTTTCCTTTTTTATTTACCTTTTTTCCCCCCTCCTGCAACTATTTTTGGCCATATTCCAGGGGAAAAAAAAAACGAAAAAACCCAAAACCCACCTGTATTTTTTATCAACATTTACAAGTTTTATACCCAAATATTTCCCTGTATTTCTCCATTTTCCCACTACCAGGAACCTGCTGCCTTTTCCCTCCTTTCTTGTCCCCATCTGCTCCCCCAAATGCCATTTTTGGCTCTGTATTTCCCTTCCTCCCTATTCAGCTGCAAATCCTCCCCATCCCAGCATCCTCTCACCTCTTTTTCCGTGGACTTGGAATTATTTGTACTTATTTTTTATTCTTTTCTTTAGTCCAAGGTGAGGTAATAGCTTCGGAGCAGCCCCAAAGGAGGCTTTTTTTTTTTTTTTTTGGGTAATAGCTCAATTAGTTGCAGACTTGGCTGGAAATAGTCAGCTTGGCAGGATGCAAAAAGGACTTTGGAATCCTGGTAAATAAGTGTGATGAGGGGGGATAAAAAAAAAAAAAAATGTTGGGGGAAAAGGCCATTTTTCCCTGCATAAGTGTAATTTTCCATGGAGATAATAGGGAGAAAAAAGGGGGAAAAGGGAAAGAGGATGAGGAGATATTCAGTGGCATGGCTGGAGCATCCTGAGATCTGCTGGCGTTTTGGTTTTAAGTGGAAAATGAGGGGGAAAAATGGAGAAACCCAAACTGCTGGGATCAGGAGGGGAAGTGCAGTCCAAATTTCACTCCTTTCTTTAGCACCAGAGAAGGGAAGAGGGACAGAAATGGAACCTGTCAGGAGAGTTGGAAATTAAATAGCACCAAGTGAATTTGCAGGTGCTGAAGCCCAACTTTGGAGTTATGAACAATAAAGGAGATTGAAAAGAAAAAGAAGTGGAAAAAAAGCACCAGCAAAAGGTCAGGCAGGAGATATTAAAGGCAAACATTTTAAAAGCAAAAGGTGTCATGATTTTGGTCCAGCTTGGGTTTACAAAGTTTTGCATATTTGTGTATAAATATACATATATATACATTTACATTAGTTAATGATACAATAATTTGTGTGTATGAACATTTTTCTATATTAATAATAATAAATAAATATATGAGTATCTGACAAATAAATAATACATATTATTTAAGTCAAAACACAGGCAGGAGAAAACATTATATAAATATAGATAATATATAATTGTATATAAACACAGAAATAAATATATTAGACAAATAAATAAATTATATCTATAATATTTAGGAAGCGCCAGAGCTTCCTTTTGCTCAGTGCCTTGAACATTTACCAGTAAAAATAGGCAAATACTAATTTTATGACAAATTTCAACAGACAAGCAGGCAAACCAACGACTTTGCAATAATTTTGCTCTGGGATTTTAGGCTAAAACCGCTGGATTTGGGGTGCTGCTGATGCATTTGAATCCCAGTTGTTTCAAATTCTCCCTGAAATTTTCTCAAATGGAATCTTGTGACAACAACACAAAGCCCACGTTGGACCTGTCTGAAGGCTGACAGCAAATCATTCTGAGGTTTTTTAATGGAGTTAATATTTTTAAGAGAAAACTGCCCCTGAACAGCTTTTACCCTGTTCCAGAGGGTGGCAGTTTTGGGGTGATGCTGGAAGGATGCTCAAGGATTTGCGGGAGCAGTGGCACAGGCACATCTCCCATCTTAAAGATTTATATTTACCTAAAATCACTGCCACTTTTACAATAAGCACAATGTTTGTGGCAGGGTGATTTATTGCACAGCACATTCCTGTTATGTGCCCACAGCACGGGGGCTAAAGCTGGGTGATTTGGGCACGGGCACCAAAAAAAGTTTGATTTTTTTTTGGCTGTCTTCTCACAGCTCTGAGATGAGTCATTGCTGGGCTTGTTGAGCTGGAAGAGACTCACCTAATTTTGGGATAAAATTGAAAATGACTGTGTCTAGACAGTAATACCTGCTTTGAAAAAACTTTTGGCAAACCACAGTGTTGCAGCTGATTTAATCTGGGACTTGTGTGAAGCAACCCCTCTTAATTACCCCACACAATAAAGATGGGGGGACTTTTTCTGTATTTTCCCCTGGTGAAGAGTGGAAAAGGTGGGGAAAAACATGGTAAAAACCTAAGCCTTCTCTTTGCAGGCAAAGCTAAAATGCCTGTGCATGTTTTACCTCCCCCAAACAATCCCGCACAGAGCCTCAGCCGAGCGCTGCATCCTGAACTTCCAAAATTCCATGCGGAAGGTGTGGAAAAATACAACAAACCCTATTTCGTTTTGATTTGATATTCTTTTCTTCCTCTCTCCTTTATTCCCTGCCCCGCCTAGATGACAGCCACAGCCCAGCAGCCCACCAAAGCCCAGCCTGTGCATCTCACCACGCCAGTGGCGGCTGCCAACACACCGGTGCCAGCCGCGGGCAGCGACCCCCAGGCGCAGCTGGAGGCCGACAAGAGGGCTGTCTACAGGTGATGCAAGCTAATTGCATTCATTAATGCATTTTAATTAATGGTCTCGTTATTATCGTGCAGGATTACTGCATCAATTCAGCGATGCATTAATTAGTGCATTGGTTACTGGATCGGCTCGTTGATGCATTCGTTATTATTATGCATTATTAATCTGCTATTCTTCTAATGCATTAATTAACACACAGGAAGGGGGGAATTAGCAATTAGCTCCTTTTTAGCAGTAATAACCATTGATTATAATGCATGGCGATGGAGCTCCTTCGTGCACTGTGTTCTGCAGCATGTCTACCCCTTCAAAATATTCCCCCTCAAAGAACCCCCCCAAATTAACCTTTTTGAGGGGCAAAGCTCTGTGATTTGGGGTGAACGAGGAGTAAAGTCACCCATTAACCTGAAATGTGCAGTTTGTGCATCTGTGCAGGATGTGGGCAGTGATGGGCAAGGGATGGATGGCCCCTCCCATCCCTTTTCTATCAGTTTGGGGATAATAATATATGATATTGTAATAGATGCAGTAATGTTATTGTGTAACTGCTGTAAGTAATATTCTAACGATGTAAATAGTATAATTATGTAAGTAATAGGTAATTATACAAGTGATATGTGATCATTTACAATATTAGAACATATAGCAATGATCTAAGAGTAACAGTATTCTGATGTTTTTAGGATTAAAGTTTAAGGTTAAAGATTAACCTCCTATCAATGACCAGGGCTTGTGAATGAAAAAATTGCAGCTCATACTTGAAGGAATTAAAATATTTGTACTCCAAATATTCAAATAGTATAAGGCTGGAAGGTCTGAAAAGGTGGGTGAAAGTATGGAATGAACTCACTCTTTCCCAGGAAAACAGAAAGGATTATTTGCTGCTGGTCTCCCAAGGATGGAAATCATTTCCTCAAAGCAAAAGAAGCCATTTGAGGACAAAAACACCTTCTTTTTGCCCTTCTGTGAGGAGTTCTGCAGCATTTGTGGGATAAAGGGAAAAAAAAACAAACCTCACCCTTGGAGTTTTCAAAGCCTTAATTGGAAGGTCAAAGACATGCAAAAAACACCTTATGGGAGGTATTCCCTCAAGAAAAGTGGGGGGAGATTTGTTGTCTAATTCCATGTGTGCTCTTACTGCCCAAACCTGGATGCTTATTTTTGGGACCTAGCCAAAACAACCCCACAAATATGTTTTTATATAAAATAAATATACACTGCTATAACTTTATGTAATATATTTACATAAAATTAACCTCTTTTTTTTTGCTGAATGTTCCCCTATCCAGTGGTTAAAATGGATGATGTATATACCTCATTAGGTATCAAACGCACACAAGGATTTTCTTAGCCCTCCTAGGTCCATTTCCCTCTGCCCAAAACAATGGATTTTTGTTAATTTTCAATAATTGCACCAAGGCAGAAGGCATTGGCTGTGAGCGTCGGTCGATCAGGCTGGAAGGAAATTGCTGGGAAAGTGTGATGGGAAATATAAAAACCGATGGACAAGTCACCCTGCCGGGTTTTATGCCCTAGCAGGTTTATCACCCATTAAAAAAAAAAGAAAAAAGGGGGAAAAAAAACCCCCAAACATCCCCACCCTTCTTGGTGCGGGAGCAGCTTGGAAGGGACTGGTCCAGCAGAGTCACTTCTCATCTGCAATTTTCTCCCAGCTAAAGTGTTTTCATGACTTTATGCAACAGCGGGGCTGGGACTTCCCAATGGATTTTGGACCAGAAAAGATGATGCTCCTGGAGGGAAATGATGCTTAAACCACCCGAGCACCACAAATTGGATTTTTCTAAGTGGGAAATGGTTGGATTTCTTTGTTTCAAGTTTGGTGCAGGGCTTTTTGTGTGGCTTTTTTTTTTTTNAAAGCACCAGCAAAAGGTCAGGCAGGAGATATTAAAGGCAAACATTTTAAAAGCAAAAGGTGTCATGATTTTGGTCCAGCTTGGGTTTACAAAGTTTTGCATATTTGTGTATAAATATACATATATATACATTTACATNGGGGGTCTTTTTTTAGGGGAAAAGAGGTGAAAAAAAATAAAATTCCTGTTGTGATGTGCCCGCTGCACTGGCTCAAACCTGGCTGAAGGTGGGAAATTAGGCCATTAGAGGAATTCATTCCTCTTTATTAGCCCGTGTCGAATCCTTTTTATTAGTGACTGCAAACGACCTCTCTCCTGCAGGAAAATGTCAGGGCTGGTTCAGCCCTTTCATTTGGAGGATTCCCTGGCAAAAATAAAAAAACCCACCTAAACAAACCACTTTTTTTTGCAAAACCATAATCAGCAAAAGCAGATTTTTCTACCCCAAAACTCTCCTTCGGGCCACAGGGGTAGGTTTCCACCTCTGTAACACCCACAGTGGGGAAAATCCTTCTGGTTCCCCTGTGCATTTTGGATATTCACCTATTCCCCCCCTGCAAATTTCATGGCAAAAAGAGGCTCCAGCAATGCCACAACCTCCACCTGCCATGGTGGGCCGTCCTTTCCTCTGCGTGGTGTGGCCCCAGAAAGGCTGGAAATGGAGAAAAAGATTGTTTGGGATGGATTTTTTTCTCATGCAAAAATGAAAAACAACCCAAATTCCACAACAATTCAGCTTAAATCTCATAGCAAAACCCCAAATTCCTACACTCCTTGAGACTGCACTCAGAGAGTCCCCTCAGTGCCCTCCCTTAACCCATCCCTGGGAGGTCTTGACCCCCTCATTTCCCTTTGTGTTATCATATTTTATTTTTTTGTTTAATGTTATTTTGTTTGATGTTTTTGTTTATCTTATTATTTTGTTTCATTTAATTTTATTTTTATTTATCGATGGATTAGATTGGATTGGATTCTGCTTTGTTTCTTTTTATCTTAAACTTTAAATATTTTTTTTTCTATTTCCTTTTCAGCCAAAAAGCAAACCATTCTCCCCTCAGCCATGTGCCTCCCCCTCCTACTCCTTGCCAGCCCCAAAAACATTCCTGGGGGCCCATAGCAGCAGTGCTCCCATTATCAATACTGGGGAGCACGGGGTGATGCTGGCAATGGCCTTTATCCTCCCTTGGTCAATGCAACCCCTCCAAGAAAAGGGGCTACAAATTGCTCAAGGGCTGCAATCCACTTCTCCCCTCCCCAGACCCCATCCTTGGGGTAATTCCATGCCTAATTCCTGCTCCTAGTTGATGGAGAGGCTCTGGAAATGGCAGCAGGCACCTGCTGCAGTGCCACCAGTTCATAAGTCCCAATAATTCAACCTGCTGCCTGGAATTTGCCTTTCATATCCCTTGGCTGAGCTCCAGCGGGGCTACTGAAATTATGAAATGATTTCCCCCCCTCGCCATTCTCTACTCCAGCCTCGGTGAATCTTGCATTAAACCAGGATCAGGACAGATTAAACTATAATATGCTGTGGTATTAGCGGCTGCAAATGAAGACTTAGCCAAGGGGTTTAACCCCTTCTCCTGACTCTGACTCAAAAAGGCTATAAGGAAGTGATTCATAATCATCTCTTGGGCCATCTTTTGGACGTGAAATGGTGGAGCCAATCCCATCATGCTCAATAACTGGAGTGCTGTGGGAGACCATTCTTGCAGGGGCATTTTGTATTTCCACATGGAAAGACTCCATAAAACACTTTAGATTTTAATTTGCACTGAGCCAGAGAGGTTCACTGAGGCTTGCACTAAGCCATGGTCTTCATCCCCACAGTGTCCACGTGCTTTGGTGCTGTATGTGTATTTGCATTTTATATTGCATCAGTTTAGCATCATCGTTGGAGAGATTTGTGAATTTCAAGAAGAATTATAAATCTTTGTTTTCAAGATCTCATGGTAAGAAAGAAGTGGGATTTGACCCATCTTTGTGGACTTGTCAGAGGTGCAAAGAGACCTCTTGGTGGAGGAGCAGCCCATAACAAGGTTGGTCCATAGGGTGCTGCAGACAGATAGAAATCCCCATCCATCAACTCCAACCAAAAGAGACATTTTGAGGTAAAAAATTACCATCAATGAGCAGGTGCTGATGTCAATCCTTGAAAGGAAAAGCCACTTGGACAGCAGATGGCTTCAGGACATCTTGGCTATGGCCAAGACATAGCCTTTTTTCCTGTTTAGGAGATGCTGACTTTGATGCAATGCTGGAAAACACCAAGACATTGGAACCAGTCATTGCCTGATGGAGGAGATAGTGAATTTTACAATTTTTAAGCTTTTTTTTTTTGTTGCTGAAAGAGATCTAGAGGGATCACTTGCAGTGAGGTGAGGTTTGCACCACTAGGTTCTTACAGACTGGGAGGAAATGGATGGATGGATGGATGGATGGATGGATGGATGGATGGATGGATGGATGGATAAATGATGTGGGGTAAAGATGGACTTGGGACCTAAAATAGTGGGTGTTATGGGTGGTCTCCTTTGTCCTCTGCAGGCACCCACTGTTTCCACTGCTGACGTTGCTCTTTGAGAAATGTGAGCAGGCGACGCAGGGCTCTGAGTGCATCACCTCGGCCAGCTTCGATGTCGACATTGAGAACTTTGTCCACCAGCAGGAGCAGGAACACAAGCCCTTCTTCAGTGATGACCCCGAGCTGGACAACCTGGTACAGGCAGCTGGGGCTTGGCAGATGATTTTTGGGGGGTGTTGAAAAGGTAGGGGGTGAGGAACAAATGAAGATCTACCACCATGTCCTTGGGCTCTGTAGTGTTGGTCATCTTGGCAATGTTTTCCACAGACCTTGTGAAACCTCCAGGACCTCCTCGAAGACATTTTCCAGAAGATCCCATGTAAGAATGACCCCTCTACCCCCTTTTGGCTAATTTTCCCACACAGTTTCCATGGGGTCAATGAGGTTCCTGGATCACTCGCCGGTTTGTGCCCCAAAACTTGCAATCTCTGTAGGAATTACTGCTGTTCAGTGCAACATGCAATAGTGTCAGTGTTCTCATCTGGCACCATCTGCTTTGAAGTGTCATGGCCAGCTCATGTCCTAGAAGCAGAGCAAAATAATTACTTTTTCCATAAGGTGATGGATATCAACTGTTTGGAACACTTGGACCGGATTTGGTGGATTCTCTGCCACATCAACTCAAATTTCCTACTCCATCCATTGCTGCTGGAAGGTGCCTCAGAAGACTCTGCTTGGGATTTCTCTTGTGTAGACCTCGGGAAATGTCCCCAAATCCCATTATTTTGTCCAGAAAGCATCCAGACGTTGCCTCCATGGTAAACATGTGGGTAGACGCGTCCATGGCACCATTCTGATGCTCCACAAGTAAATTTTCAAGGCCTGAAGAGGCAATTCTGTGCACTTCTGATAATGCAAACAGTGACACACCTTGCCTGGGGGTTATGTGTCCCCTGGGCCATGTAGCAGAGGGATTTCCACCGCAGAAAAGAAGCAAAATCAGGCAATTCACAGGTTACTTTTTTAAAGTATTACAGATATCGAGGGGATTTTGAATGATGACAGATCACAAAGGGAAGAACTAACAAAACTCTCCTAGATGCAAGAGCTACTGTTTTTTTTCTAAAAAAGCAAGAGATGATTTCAAGGTGAAGTCAAATCCCACATGTTTGTGCCTGATTTCAGCTTGTGGAGGAGAGTGTTTTAACATCCCTAAGCCAGGAGTCTGTGAAATGCCCCCCAAAAATTTGCAGGTCATGCAAAGCCCCTTTTGCATATTGCTAAACCCATTTTGCAATAACTTGTAGTCAAGAACAGAAATTGCTCTGGGACAAACAATCCAAAAAAAACAAAAGCAAAAAAAAAAAACAAACAAACAAAAAAAAAAAAAAACAAAAAAAAAAAAACCAAAAAAACCCAAACAACTCAATCCATTTTTTGGATTATTTGTTTTTGGACTGAACAAATGCTGATGTGCACCAACAAACCCCCATTGCATTAGATTGCATAAAAATGGGTGTAATGGTCTAGCAGGAGGAGAGAAATGGAACTAGGTGGAGCAAAAAAAAAAAAAAAAATCTAAAATTTTGGGAAAGGAAAAGCTATTTCTGTACATATCAAGGTGAAACATCATCACCAGCAAATAGTGCAGGAAATTCATCCACACTGGGTATGTTTTCTGTGGTTTCTAAAGAACACCCCACAACACACCAGTTGTGTTTTTTGGACGTATTCTGAAGCACCTCTTGCTGCCAAGGTGAAATTTGGCCATGGGCACTTGGATTGATGCCATGTATAACCTTGCAGCCCTTGATACATCCATATTCATATGTATCTATTGCTGTGTCTTTCTATATATCCGTGTATGTGGGTTTGCCCCAGTTCTAGTACCTGGCTGGGTGTATACATTCTATTCAATGCCCAGAATTCCTCCAAAAAAGGAGGAGCCATCCACCTCCGTGTGGGCAACCTGCACCAAGGTAGAGGAGATGGTTAATGTGGTGCTGGAGAAGCACATTCCTGTTGGTGGGAGGCACCAGTTGAAAGGAATTTGGGCTTAAAAATTCTTGCAGTGCTCAAAACTGAACATTTCAACCTGTTCTTGAGCTGACACTTTCCCCCTATTTACACTGTCCTTTTTTTTTGTTGTTGTTATTTTTTAGGTGTTGTGGTTTTGTTTTTTGTTTTAACGCCTCCGGTTCGCCAGAAATTGGTGATGGCCAATTGGGGATGAAAAGGCCAGTGGCATTAGCTATCATTAGAATAAGAGTCATGTATTCCTCACTGCCAAGATGCACATAATTAGAAATTAGAAAAAGGTCAGATCTCACCATTATCAACTCAATCAGCTGCCGAGTGCCACACAGTCAATTAATTCAGCATCTGTATTTTTTACAACCCTGCGCACGTACGCCATCGGACTGTAACTCTTTATCCGGACAGATATACGACGCAGCCGAGCAGGGACATAAAATGAGACCCTAAGCAAATGAGCTGAGATAATTGAGAGATTTATTTTTTTACATATATGTGTCAGGTCTTCTTGCCTTTGCCCTTGAATATTGACTTTCATGGCCAGTGAGCCCTGGGAGGATGCGGAAATCCTGGGCACGACACCTCCACCTTGTGCTTTGCCTGTGTCAACTGCGAAGGAGAGGGAAAAAAAACCCAGAAAAAAAATAGAAAAACAAAAAAGAAAAAAAGCTAAATAAAAGATCTTTCCAGCAGCAACCCAACACCCCTGTTGTTCACCAACCAAAAATTCACTTTCTCCATCATGAAGCTGGCACTGGAGTTTGGCCCTGGATTTTTCAGGATTTTTCCCAACCATGGCAACTTGCAGTTTGTAAAGATGACCACTAAAATTTGCAAGTTAAAAACACCCTTTGAAATGCAAAGACTCTTTGTTACATAAAACCGGATTTATTGCCCCGGAGTGAATAGCTGAAATTTTATATATTATGCAAGATTTCAAACAGCGGCTGTAAAACTTAAGGTTTCAGCTCAGTGAGAGGAATGTTTTATGTGTAAATTTTTTAAGGTTTATGGGGTACGTTTTAATGAGGCCCAGGCTTTGCACCGGCAACAGCTCACGGCTGAGTTGCAGCCCCATAATCTTGTTAGAAGAAGTGGCCTCCAGAGAATAACCAAACACTTTTCAACAACGAGGGGTTGGGCTTGTAGTTTTTTCTGGGCATGGGGAACAATTCCCATGAAGGCAATGGTGAATTTGGTGAATTTTTTCCACTTGGATTCTAGGGTTATGATTGATGGGCAAGGAAAAGAAATGCAGATATGCAGAGGGATGGGCTTTGGGATGGGTTTTGGGCAAGAATATTGATTTTTTTTTGGTGTGTTGAGAAAGGAAATTAATTACATTCTGCTGTAGGGATCAGTTCTACGTTAGATTTTGGGGGAGAATATTGATTTTAACTTTGTGCCCTTGCATAGATGGTGAAGGCGATCCAGGTGCTGCGCATCCATCTCCTGGAGCTGGAGAAGGTCAATGAGTTGTGCAAGGACTTTTGCAACCGTTACATCACCTGCCTCAAAACCAAGATGCACAGTGACAACCTACTCAGGAATGACCTGGGGGGGCCCTACTCCCCCAACCCCTCCTCCATCAGCCTCCACCCCCAGGTAATGCCTTAAAATTCCTCTCTAATCATCACTGTTGCACATTGGCCAACAGGGAGCTGGGCCAACAAGGTTTCAGACTTGCTCTACAGGAGTTGTGGCCTCCTGAAAAGTCATCAGAGTCCATCCCCAAGAATTAAAAAAAAAAAAATCCTGTATCTTGCTCATAGAGTGCAATAAATGCTGTTGTGGTGACTTTTTTTCTTATCTTAAATTTTTTACGTCCTTTTTTGTCATGGGTTGGCAGAGCTGCGACCCCAGTGTTGGTGGCTCTGCAAAAGAGAGCATGAAGGACTCCTAAACTGTAAAGCTGCAGCAATTAAAAGTGAGGGGAAGGGAGCTTTGCAAGTGAATGGGAATATAAACAAAAAAGTTGCATTTTTTTGTGAAAAGATGCTATTTACTGGCAGGAGGGAGAGAAGCATCAAGATTTTCTTCACTGCTTCTCCTTCCCTTTTTGTTTCAAGGAAGCTCAACAGACTTTTGGGTCTCAAATAAACCTTTCTGGCTTCACTGCTCCTTTTCGAGTTTCAGCAGATCTTGCAGTTCTCTCTCAGCATGATCAACATTCGCTTGACTTCTTTTGCATGATTTGGATTTTAGCTGGGAGAAGAAGACATTTGGTGCCTCAAGCATAGTGGAAGAGTACAAGGAAATGCCTGAGAACTGCAGAAATATCAACTGAAGTAGCCAAACCAAGCTGAACCTTGGTGGCTTTTGGGGCAAAATAAGGGACTGTAACTCAGTATTCAGAAAAGAAGTTGCCCATGGGCTGGGGGTTTCATGTGCATCTGCAGTGCAGGGAATCAATCTTGGCTGGTTGCATCCCAAAAAGCTTGATGCTATATTGTGTTGCCCTAGGGGATTTCTCTTTCCCAGACATGTGTTTTTTGGGATAGAAAAATGGAATTATGGGTTGCACAATCCCACCAGAAATAACTGCAGTGAACCCAAAAGAACCCAAGCAGCTCCTGGGGTTCTCCCTGAAAAGGAGGTAGGTGGTGGAGCCTTCTTAGGGTTTTGGGGGCATTTTTAAGGTGGTGGATGAGAAAAAAATATCATTTTTAGTAGCTCAGCTCTAGGTGCTGCTGAGTTGGAAGCTCCCAATGTGATGAGGGAAAAGCCCCCCAGAAAAGTTCCATTTCTTATTTGGGTTCCCTGAAAGCACCAAACCACTTAATCATTGATCTAAGAAACCCCATCCTCACTCTATATTCTAATAATCTCTAGAAATAGACTTATTATCCCTTCGCTGCTTTATGGAAGCATTCCTTATGATCAAAATTAGCAAGACACTTGCATAAAAGAGAACAATAATTGCTCAACGAGCATCTCGTTTGTAATTTATTAGTTTCTATTATTGTGCATTGCCATGGCAACAGCTCACATCCCGGGTGATGAGAGAGATGTTAGATATGAGCCGACAAAGCTCCCGGTCCCAGCAAATGGAGATGCACGTTTTTTATCAGTAATTTTCATGAAAATAATAAGTGAGGGAGTTAATGAGATGGAAAGCCGTCCTGTGGCTATTGTGAATTTTTTCCCCTCCTTTTTTTTTTTTTTTTTTTAAAGTGTTGATCTAATTAGAATGCATCGGTCAGGAAAAGTAATGAGGATTTAGTGTCTCACAAAGAGGTGGGGATCATATCAGAAAATTAGCACAAGTCTTTGGAAAATAATCAGGCCCATGGAGAGGTACCGAGTGCTTCTGAGTCCTGCAAACCTGGAGCTGCTGAAATTTTCCTCCTGGGCAAGACTTGAAAGTTGAGGAATTCAAGTGAGGATTTGGAGGCAGTTGCTAAATAAATGGGAACACACCCAGGAAAGACCCAGCTGGAGGGGAAATGTTCACTCAGCCATGAAGGGATTTTCAGCAGGTGCAGCTGAAATATTCACGATGATGGACCATGAAAAAGCCACCACCTCATCTGGTCATGGGATGAGGATGACATATGGGTGACAGTACAATGGCAAATATTTTCTGTGTCCAACTAAGCCATGCCAAGTGCCCAAGTACTTCAGCTCATTCAGTAGATTTGAGTTTGCATGGATGGGGCTTAAAAAAAAATGGGTGGAAATGCTCTATATCTATCAGTTGAGTTTTAGAGGCTAAGGATCCTCCAGAGAGCTGAAAAATCACAGGATCAGTGTTTAAAAAATGGCAAGGGGGATGATTTCTCTAATTATCAGACTATTGGTTTCATGCTGAGGGAAGGTGCAGGAGCAAATGGGACATTAATTTAGGATTTCAAAAAAATCTGAATAGTGAAATGTAATTAATATCAATGGAGGTTTCTCAGCAAATAGGTTTTCTTAGGGTTTGGAAGGAGTGTCAATCATTTTGTGAGGAGATACACCAAGTTTGTCACGAAAGTGAAATATTTCAGTTTTTGGCAGAGTTTCTTACCACGGGACATGTTTAAAAAATTATGGATACACAACAGCAAGGATATCAACCAGAAGTGGGAAGACAACGTCTGGACCTGTCAAAATGTCATCACAGGACACTCAGTGTTGGATTTCCCTGGCGTGTCCAAAAAGGATGATCCTTTACCTGCTGTTATTTCTGCTTTCTAAAATGGACAATGAAGGAATTTTTGGAGATGCAAAATGCCTGAGATGATGGGAAGATGAAAGAACACTCAAACAAGGTGTTTTGACTGAAATCTTCTCATGTTACCAGGCTGAGAGATGATTCCTGGTGTTGGCCAAGTTTGGTGACAAGTTTGGTGTGTGTGATGAGTCTTCCCTGAACCTTCATTGCCTTACAAGGATTTTTGTACCCTGTTTTCTCCATTGCTTTCTCATCTTGGGCTTTGCTTTGTCTTGTGATTGAGTCATAGCCTGTTTGTCCTGCAAGTCCACCAAGCAACTCCTGTTCTATTTTTGTTGGTTGCTTTTCACTTGGTTTCATTCCTCTACCTCACTGGGCTCTTTTTAGCACCCTCCTTCTACTTAATGAATATTTTTTTTAGCTTTTTTCTGACCAGGATGGGAGAGGGGAGGTCCTTCTTTCATGGTGGAGAGAGGAAACCAATTTAATGTAATGCTTAACTTCAACTTTCCTTTGACATCAAAGGAGTCCTCACTGCTCTCCACTTGCAAGAAAAAAAAAAAACAGTTGCAAAGCCAATCACACATTGCAACCACAGCACTGCCAGGGACATTTAAATTGAATCAAATTTTGTATTTTTCAGCTCTTGTTTCAGACTGGCAGTGTTTAAATGGGTATTTTAAGGACACCATTTCTTCTTCTCAAATTACTTCTCCACAGAATCACAGAATGGTGTGGGTTGGAAGGGACCTTAAAGCCCATCTTGACCCAACATCCTGCCATGGGCAGGGCCACCATCCACTAGCCCAGGCTGCTGGTGGTTGGAGGTGGAAGTCAATGCAGTGCTTCTCTGTATAGATCTTAGTTCATCCAAGTTTGCCCTGTGAACAAGCCTGGATTTCTCTCTTATTTAAAGCCAAATTTTTGTCTCATCCCCATCCACCCATCCATTCACCAAGGAGCCTTATGAATCGTCTTACATGAGTTTGAGTTTGGCAAACCCATGGGTTTCTTTTTTTCTCCAACTAATTCTGATTTCACCCAGCACAAGTAATTTTCAGAGTTAGGATGAGACAGATATTTTTACACATTCTGTACCACCCAAAAATGAATGTGTCACAAAGCACAAGGGGAAGGAGAGCAGCTCAAGCAGCACTGAATTTTAGCACTTTCTTTACCGTCTGGCACTTGGACATTTGCCTTATTGTAAGAAAGGGTTCTTTTTGTGCAATGCCCCAGGTCTTTTTCTTCATTAAAGTGACTTTTAATTTGGAGAAACCATGTTTTGCTATTGATTAGTGCTGAGATGTGGGTCTGCAGAGACACCTAGTGATGCATTGTTTTTCACACTCAGATTTCAAAATTGCCAAAAGCATTGCAACTTGAGGGTGGTGCATCACCAGCACAGGGTGCCCAGAGAAGCTGTGGCTGCCCCATCCCTGGAAGTGTCTAGGGTGAGGTTGGAAAGGGCTTGGAGCAACCTGGGATAGTGGAAGGTGTCCCTGCCCATGTCAGGGGGGTGGAATGAGATGAGCTTTAAGGATCCCTCCAATCCAAACTCTTTTAGGATTCTATGAACTTCCTTGAGTCTCAAAATGCAAAATATAAAATATATAAAATATTTTCCACTGCAGCAAAACTGCCAAGCCTAATAGAATTTGGCTGGCATTTGCAGTCTGAGGCAATTGGTATGCAAAATATATTTTTTAAATCTTCTTGGAGATATCACTCTATATTTATTTGAAGTCAGAGCCTCCACTTCCGTTGGGTCTCAGTTCTGTTGCAGAAAGACCATTAATTACTTTAATAGCTCTTTCTAATAATTACCAATATTCTGCCTTTTTGGACACCAGTGAGAAGATGTTTTGGGAGAGTTTTCCTCTACACCACAAAAACAAAGACAATTTCTTTCATCACAAAATACTGTTGAAAATGGCTTTGACCACTGTATCTGGAACAGCAGTTTCTTGTTCCCATTTTCTGATATTCCAAATTGCTTCTTCCCAATACACTTCCAAAAATGGTGTTCTGGATGCCCCTCTTTTGGAAGAATCATGGAAAAAACAGGCAGGAGAGGAAAACTAGAGGTCTTCAAGCTTCTCCAAACCTCTGGGTGCACCTGGCCATATCTGGCTGCTTTTTGGTGTTCTCCTGGACCATACTTGGTTTTTATGAATATTTTCTTTGTGTTTATTAGCTGGATGCTTAGCCAGGGCAAAATCCAAGAGCCTGTAAAAGAGACTGATTTTTTGCTCTCTATATCCTGAGAAATATTCATCTCTCAAACTGAAAACCACATCCCCCAAAATACTGGAGGTGGGGAAGGAATATTAAAAAAAAGTACAAGTATTTTATGGTCATATTTGCATCTTTCAAATTAATTCAGCTATGGAAAGAAATGTCTGGGAAACAAATAAAAAATTCACAGCAATTGCAGCGTAATTTCCAGATAACCAAAATAGCAAAAGTGACATGTGGCAGAGGCATTGGGTCCAACATTTTGGACTTGGCATCACAGGAAAGGAAAGTGCAGTAAGGGGGTTTTAAGAGCAAAAGCATGAAATTTATAGAGAATGATGGCACAGGCAAAGCAGTGGTGACTGATGGGGGAAAAGCTGAATGAATGTGATGGGGAGAAGGAGAAAAAAGGAACAGACCTCAGGTTTGCCCCCCTCAGTGACGGGAAATGCAGCAGCATTTTCCAGCCTGATCACATCTGCATGGTTGCCTTTTCCAGTGTCATTGCACATCGCTAATCCAGGGAAATTCTCTTTTCTTAACCCAAATAACAGGATTCTTGAAGAGATGCATCAAAATACGGGAAAAAATAATAAAGAGCTGAAAAAAATCCCCTTTATTGACATTATGTTCAACATTTGAGAACCAGCTGGACACCAGGAAGTGATGCAGAATTGGAAAGTCAGTAGAAAAGGGGGGAAAAAATCAGCACAGTTTAATTTCCATTCCAGTTGGGTGAATTAGAGAGATATAGGTACCTTGGGCTTATTTTAAAATGATAATTTTATCAATATTACTTGCAAAATCCTACCCATGTGGAAGCTTGGAGTACATTGCTCATATTCCCACTGTAGCCTCAATTGTGGCACTCTCCCCTTCCCAAAATGTCACAATAAATACTCAAATAGTCATTTAAATATTGAAATAAATAATCAAAAATTCATCCAATTTAGGGTCTCTTGGTGGTTGCTCCAGAGATGGGCCTTAAAGTAAAATTGCATCTTTTGGATCCAAAATGTCCATTTTTGCAAGAAATTGACTCAAAGCTGCAAGGAATGGGGGTTATATTGTTATTAATTTTATTCTTTTACTCTTATTTTGGCAAAGGGAAACTGTGGTGCTCACCTTGAATTTTAGCAAAGGCTGCACCCTCTAATCCCAGTTAAAGCACCAAAAAAATAGATGTGTTTGAAAAAAAAAAGATTAAAGAAATTCCTTTTGGTCCCTCATAATCTTTTTTTTTCCCCTTTCCTTTTTTTTTTTTTTTTTAATGGAAAAGAGTGACTGCACTAAGAAAGCAAGTTTGGGGAAGATGTTATGTGGAAGCACTGCAGAGCATAAATCCTTGTTTTTCCATCTTTCTTTGCAATTGCAACAAACTGAAAAATCACATTTTCTGCAATTTTTCCTGTTGNGCCACATGCTAAAATTCATGGTTTTAATATTTTCTTCGGTGCAGGAGATGATGCAGAGCTCTCCAGCGGCGCTGCCGCCCGCCTCGAACCCCCCGCCGGGCATCGTGGTGCCCGCGGCCACGCTGCCTCCGGGCAACCTGGCCATGAGCACTGGCAGCAGCTCGCCCGCCGTGCCAGGTAGGGATCACGGGGGAGGAGGTGGGCAGGTGGAAATTTGGGGGTTTTGGTACCCCCTTATGTCTTCTTTTCCCCAGGTGGAGCCTTGTACCAGCCCGTGACAATGGTGACGTCACAGGGCCAGGTCCTTGCCCAAGCCATCACCCCTGGTGCCCTGCAGATCCCCAATGCCCAGGTAAGGCCTTCCCCACCTCACATTTCCATTTCAGCCAAAGCTTTGCACTGCAGCAGGCAGAATCCCCCCATTTCTCCGTAAATTCAACCCTTGGAGTAGCTTAAATTTTTAATTAGCAAGAAACGTTGATTAAACCCATCTGCCAGGTGCCTTTGGGGTACCTAACAAATTATAGCAATGACCTCAGAAGTTTTAACAATGCTTATATTATTGCTATAAAATATCACAATACAATAATAATGTTATAATTAAAATACATAATATTATTTTGTGCAATATATAACAATAAGAATAACAATATGTTATTTATAATGTGTGATGGAACATATTCCATTTTATTCTATATGCTTTATTACATACTGTGTGTTGTACATATTGTATACTGTATATTCTATATTAATTGTTTATTATATATAGGATAGGATGAGATAGGATGAGATAGGATAGGATAGGATAGGATAGGCTAGGCTAGGATAGGATAGGATAGGATAGGATAGGATAGGATAATGATAGGATAGGATAATGATAGGCTAATATTAGGATAAGATTAGGATGGGATAGGACAGATATTATTGCTGATATATTATAGATCTGGGATCACTGGCATTGCCTGTCCAGTACAGCAATCATGGCACTTGTGGAAAAGGCTCATTTTTAGGTCTTCCTTTCTGAATTTGGGGATATTTTTCAGCCATTTGCTCTGGTTTTATTCCTTTTCTTTTCCCTGACATTGCAATGGGTTCTACAATGATCCTTGCCTTCTTGCAGTAAGACAATGATTTGGAGCAGAACTGGATTTATTAGCACAACTTGTCCATGAGCTCTTCCCAACCTCTATTCCCCAGGAATTTGGAAAAAAAAAAAAAACATCAATTTCTGTTACACTGCTTCCCAGGGGCAGAGCAGCAAAAACTCACCCCCATTATTTCTGAAATGCCACCTTTTAATTGCAGGAGCCTCTTATAAAACAATCAATAAACAGCATTTTAGAAAGGAGTGGCACCTCCCTGGCAGATTTTTTTTGCCTGAGCAATGCTTAAAAAATTTCTTTCTATAATGTATCTCCATTGCAGGTTTAAATCTTGCAGCAAAACCCTCTGTGGTGGGAAAAACATGTGCACAGGGAATATTGGGGCAGGGAGAGAGCCTGGACAAGCACCTTCGGATGCTCTTCCTGTGCCACTGGCATGATTTATTCAGCTGGAGCCCAGGGGAATTACGGGGACCTGCTGGCCTGATGTTTAATTCATCCAGGAGAAGTGTTTTGGTGAAGACTTGGGGGAAAAAAAATCTCTTTTTAACTCAAGTGCTTAGATTTCAGTTTGGTTCCTGAATCCTCATTAAAACTTCTCTTGCAGCAAGATGCTTTTTTTTTAATTTTGGGGGTGGGGGGAGAAAGCAAATTTTGGCTCCATGGGCATCTTCCTCCTTGTGGTGGAAATCAGCTGGGTGAGGAATGAGGGTTTGCAAGGGGTTAGTAAGTGGCAGGGTTTTAACTTGCAGTTGAGAAAATAATCTTTTTATGAGGTTTGGGGTTTATTTTTTACTTTATTTTTTCAGGTAAAAGTATTTCCCTCCTAAACCACACATTGAAATTGGTCATGGTATCCTCACCACAGTCCCCAACAGTGCCATTACCCCTTGCAAAGCATTGACTAAAAAACTGAGATGAAAGATACAAATCCTAGAAGAAAATCTGCATTTATGCAGATTTAGTGGAGCAGGAAATGGGTTTTGGATACTCCTATAAGTCCCAGTTTTTTTGCACTCATCCCACTCCCATTTTGGGTTTGTTTTGCTCATTTTTTTGGGTTGCTCATCACCATTTTCAACCAATTCTCTCCCCATTCCTTTCCCCTGACAGGTGAACCTGGATCTCACCTCCCTCCTTGATGGTGAGGACAAGAAGTCCAAGAACAAACGAGGTGTCCTGCCCAAACATGCCACCAACATCATGCGCTCATGGCTCTTCCAGCATCTCATGGTGAGCACCACAGCCACCAAAACACCCTGCAAACTGGGAAAAAATGGACAAAAAGTCCAGAAATCCTCAAATCCAGGTGGTGGTTTGTCTGAGATTGTATTTGGAGGTGCAAAGTGGCTTTTATTTGGGAGTGTTTTGGGAATGACCATTGTCACTGCAGGTGGGGCAAGAAACAAATCTAGAAGGGGACTCAAGATGGATAATTGAGCATTTTTTTTTGCAGTTAACAGCTCCAAAATACCCTTTTCTAGCAAGCTGGAATGTGAGAGCTGCCTCACAGGTAGGGTTGTAGCACATCAGAAATCAGTCAAAACACAGAATTGCAAAATCACCCTACTTTGAGGGATTGGAGATGGAAGGTAGAGGGAGCTTAGATGCAAACTGGATATTTTCATGCATGAAGAACTCTATCTCATCAGCAGGGCTGGGAGAAGGGCAAAAAAGCCCCAAATCCCGCATTTTTCCTACATAATTCAGCCAAGAAATCCCTTGGAAACTGGTTGCAAAGACTTGCTCTCCAGGAAGACAGAGTGGTGGGAGATCCCCAAGGCATCAGTAATGCAGAAGGTAACAGATCCAAGGAGCAGCTTGTGGAAAAATCAGCCAGGACATGAAGCAGCAGCAGGTTGGGAACTTCCCAGCCTTTTTTATGGGAAATTCTGGACTTACTGCAATGAGGACAAGAGCGTTGCTGTGTTGGGCTGTGGTCCCTGGCTGTGCCAAGCATCTCTGTGTTTCTGGAGGGCACAGTGGCAGATTTGCAGGCACAAAAAGGACTTTGAAGACCAGAAACTGAAAAGTACTTTTCTTCCAGGTGCCAGAGGAACCCCATAGTTTAAGATTTCCAAAATGGAATTGAAAAATGAAAAGAAATCCCTCTGCTGGATGGTTGGACTTTTGCTCTCAGGCTGCTTCTTGTGGTCAGAAGAAACTTGGGCTTCCCCATGAGATTTCTCCATCTGGTGTCAGAGATGATGTGGTTTCTAACCAAAAATGCTCATCATTTTATTGGAAGTTTTGGAGCACCAGCAGGAAGAAAGAATGCTGGAAATAACATACCAAAAAAGGGATATTTCTGCCAAAAAAGTACCATTTTTAACCACTGAGGCCCCAGTGGGAAGCGAGTCTCCAGTGTGCATTGACTTTGGGTGGTTTTGTCAAGGAAATCACACTGTTTTGGGGGCTAACAGCTGCAAAACAAATAATGGTAAATGTCACTGCCTTGAGGCTCCAAACCATGATGTGTGGGGCTGGTGTGATAATAATTTCATTTCTGGGGTTGAAAAGACCATTGTAGCACAGTTGGAAGGAGGTTGCTGAAGCTTTGAGCTGGTGGTTTCCCAGTGCAGATGTTTCTGGGTGTTTTATTGATGCATTGTGAGTCACGGTGCATTTTGAAGCCCAAATCCCACGTTTATCAACAACCATCACTGGAAAATTGCTAGAGTTAAAAAAAAAGAACAAGAAAATTTTCCTTCAAGGAAAAGCATTTGATGGAAAGTCTTGGAGAAGCCCTAAGGGCACCTGGGGAAATCTTGATGCTCTTGGATGCTACCCTTCAATCTTGAATTCTGCAAATGCCAGAAGTCACCAAATTTAGGGTGGGAAAATGAAAAAAAGAATGGCAGGTTTTCATGATTTTTTACTCAGGGATGACATGTTGCATGCAGAGATGTAATTTTGCTACCCCATCTCTCTTTTTTTTCCAGCACCCCTACCCCACAGAGGATGAGAAGAGGCAAATTGCTGCTCAAACCAACCTGACCCTCTTGCAAGTCAACAACTGGTGAGCAAATATTGGTGGCCCACGCAATTGTTTTGCTGGCTTTAGGACTTTTTTCACCCTATTTTGGTGCTGCATAATGCTTTTTGGGGGAGTAACTTGGGTGGTTAAGGCTGATTCTTGGGTTGTCCTGCACAGAACTCAATGATCCTGATGAGTCCTCTCAACTCAGCACATTCTGTGATTTTATGACTCTGATTCCTGGGAGACGAGCTCAGTTTTGTTTAATGCTGGCATCGGTTTGCAAGGTCTCAGTGCCCTCTCCTGGTAAATCCAATGTGCAGCATTCTCCCACTCAGCTGGAAAAATTAGTGCAGAGCTATAATGTGCCACAGGCAAATAAAATTTTAAAAACCATCTTTCTGAACCATGAAGCTACTTTCTTAAAGTAATATTATTGCAACTCACTGATTTGCTGTGATGTTGTTTTAACTTGGTGTTGGTGTAAAAACTCTGAGTCATTCCAGTGTTCTCTCTTTCCCATGGAAAGGTTCATCAATGCCCGGCGGCGCATCCTGCAGCCAATGCTCGATGCCAGCAACCCGGATCCAGCCCCCAAAGCCAAGAAAATCAAATCTCAGCACCGGCCCACACAGCGGTTCTGGCCCAACTCCATTGCTGCCGGGGTCCTGCAGCAGCAGGGTGGCAATTCAGGGACAAATCCTGATGGTAAGGACAAATCCCAGTGGCTCCTGCCCTTCCAGGAAGGAGTGGCCATGCATTAAATTGTGGCCTTAACTGGTAATTTCTAGAGCCCTTTATTGTGCTATGGGGAAGCACATGAGGTGCAAGGTCCTTCCAGGTGGCCATCACAAGGCACTGGCGATGGGGCACTCCCATCCCTTCAGCACAGGAACAGCCCTCAATGATCACCCACTGAGGGGCACGGCTTGGGATATCTCCTGAGGAGCTGGGGAGGGGAGGTGATGCCTTTTCCTGGTGTTAAAATCAGGAGTTGGACTCGGTTAGAAGAGGAAAAAGGGATTTTACCTTGGTGTTTAAGGATCCTTAGGTGCACACGTCCGGGTCAGGTGCACTGAAGTGCACCCGCAAATGCACCCCAATGCACCTGCAAATGCCCACATCAAATGCACCCCCAGAAAGATCTGGTATCACATTATAGGTGTTACTAATTAGCATATCTATCAAAATTCCCCAATGAGAGGCTCGAGTGAGCACCCCCTCCCCAAGGAACCCTCCCCTGGATGGTTCTACCTCAGTTTGCAGATTGTGTTCTGCAGAGCACCTTGGGGTCTGGGGCACATTACCCTCCACTTACAAAGCTTCTAAAATATTTCATCTCCTAGTTTAACAAACAAGTCCAAGAATGTAGGCAAAAGCATCAGGAACAGAAGCTGCAAAAGGCATGAAAGGGGTATAAAATAAAAAGCAAAAAATCTTCATAGCATCAGAGGGGAGACATGAAAAGATGGAGATGAGAAGACAGATGAGACAAAATGGGAAGAAAGAAGATGAAGAAAGAAGATGAAGAGAACAGATGATGGAAACTAAGAGGAATAGAGATGATGAAGATCAGATGACATGAGATAAGGTGGGAAGATAGATGATGAACAGAGAACAGATGAGGAAAATGAAGAGAAGATGAAGAGAAGGTGAAGTGAGCAGAAATGAACATACACCAGATGGAATGAAGAGAATGAAAGGTAGGACTTGAGAGAAGACGAAGAGAAAATCTGCCCAACCAATTTGGGCATCTACTGGCTCAGAAGTAAGGTTCCTTTTTATTTAATGATGCATTAGCCAGAAAAATTAAGGACTGGACCTTGGGGAGTGACTGGGGTAGGTGGGATACCCTATGGGGTGCTCTCCAAGCTCTTCACTGAGTTACTCTTGGTTTATGCACTTCCTTTGTCCTTCTTGTATTAGCTGGGGAGTCCTTATTTCTGTACTTTTAATTACAGGCTCCCTCAGCATGGACAACCTCCAACCCCTCTCATCAGCCACTGCCACCATGGCCATGCAGCAAGCAATGCTGGCAGCCCATGACGACTCCCTTGATGGCACTGAGGAAGAGGAGGAGGATGAGGAAGATGAGGACGAGATGGAGGAGGAGGAGGAAGAGGAGGAAGAGCTGGAGGAAGAGCCTGGTGGCCTCCCAGCAGCACCTGGCGCTGACCTTGGTTTGGACCACAGTGACTCACTGGAATAGCTCCTCCTGCACCCTCCCAAATCATTGACAGCACCAGATACAAAATTCCCCCCAAAATGCAAAAAAAAAAAAAAGGCAAGAATAAGAAATGGGTGAGAAAAAATCAAACTGGCAGCGCTGGCAGAGGCCCCGGCTGCCCACGGGAGCGTGGGGATCACCGTGTCAGCGCACGGAAGTGAAGGACACACGTTTACAAGGCACATATTGTGGCCAGAATAATCTTTTATTTCAGGTTTTATTTTTCTTTTTCCCTTCCTTTTTTGGTAAGCAAAAGCATTTTTAGGGAAAGTTGTTTTCCCCACGTGACGCTTGGATGCTGTTAGGCAAAGGCGGGTTTTCACTGTGGGCCACTGCGTCTGTCCCTTGGATTTCTTGGCGCAAAGAAAAGCCAAACCAACCCCAGGACTTGATGCTTTTTGGATTTTTCCCCCAGAAAGGTCATTCACAGGCATATATACTGGCATGGAGGGGGAGAAAAATAATCAGCGAGTGCAAATTCTGCTATATCTGAGGAGGGTTTGGTGCTCGACTCATTGGATTGCCCAAACCTCTCAACTTTGGCCCTGATGCTGTGGCTGTTTGGTGACTCTGGACACAACTTTCTGGAAAAGGGAGGAAATTCCTCCAAATCCTTTAATTTATGTGCTAAAAGCTCTGCTGAATCTGGATAAAAAACAACTCACCCCATTCTCGTCCTTAAGGGCAGAGACTGGATGCAGAGTTGGGGCAAAGGCTGCCGAGAGGAAAACTTTTCCAAGGCATTTTGGCACAGAGTTAGTTAAAAATGGGGGAAAAATTGGTTTAAAAAATGCAAGATTTCACCCAAAATTGAAGGGGGATCCCCAAGACTCGCCTGGGTGGAAGGAAACTCAGTATTGTTGCTTGAAAGATGATTTCTCCCTGGTACTGTCCCTCCACATGGGAAAATGGTAGAGCTTTAGCCCCATGGGGGAGGGCAACTGCCAAAACCCCTGTATTTTGGGGTTTTTTATTTTAAATGCTAGCAAAAGGGTGTATTTCGCCTTAAAATGTGGCATGGGAGGAAATGCAAAAGCAAACCAGGGCAAAAATAAAGGAATTGTCTTCTGCAGGTTCCTGCTCTAAATGTGACATTCTAGGAGAAGGATAATTTTCTTGGTGGCTTTTTGCCCGCATTGTCCTTTTTTTTTTCCTGGCTCTTGAAGAGTTGGTAAAACAACCCAAACAAGAGCTGGGATAAAAACCACAAGTGATGCAATGGGCAGAAATGCCTATTTTTGGATACTGATCTGGCGTGAATGTAATCTGTAATTTCATAAAGGATTCATTGTAATTTAGTATTAATTCCTGGCCATTTATTATAAAGTGCTACAAGATGAGGGGTCGCACCTGTATTTTCTTGGCAGCTTCTTCCTTTGAGTGGAGAAGACCCAAAATGCAGGAATAACCCCCCAAAATGGGTGAATGGACCCAAATTGGTAATTGAGTGATGTGGAGAAAATTGAATTTATATTTCCAAAACTGATGGTCCACCAAAAATCAAACTTTCCCCCCTCACATAAGCTCCAGTGGGAATGATACACCCCCAAAACCAGTGATGTGCACCCCAAAATGAGCTGTGTTCTCCAAAAATGAGCGATTCTCCCCCCAAATGAGTGATGTTCTCCCAAAGTGTTACACACAATCCCAAAATGGGTGATGCTCACCTCAAAAATGAGTTATGGTCTCCAAAAATGAGGGATGCTCCTCAGAATCTCATGATGACCCAAAAGGGGCTAATTTCTCCCTGAAATGAGTGATTCTCCCCCAAAATGAGTGACATGCCCCCAAAAGGATGCTGTCCCAAACTGGTGGTGTGACTCTCCTCAAAATAAGTAACTTCCCCCAAAATGACTGAATTTGCCTCAAAATGGACAACACTCTCCAAAAACAAGCAACAACCCCCAAATTTTCCCCAAATAGAGTGACAAACCCCAAAACAGAGCAATTCTCCCCCAAATGGAAGTGATGGAAGCCTTCCTGTACCCTAATAATTCTTTAATAATGAGTTGATTTTCTGGGGGAAAAGAGGTGATGTTTGCACAATTTTTAGCAGAAAAACAGGCTGCAGAAAAGTGAAAAAAGGGAAAAATCCCTGAGAATAGAATTTACATCTGCATTTTGCCCCTCTGACAGTGGCATCTGCAGCTGCCTCTGAGCACCCAGCAACTCATTAGCCAGAAGTTTGTGGGTCTTATAGATCCCAGAATATTTATGAGCACTGCAGCTAAGTCTGTGTTGGGATTTTTTACTTAAAAATGGCATTTTCCCATCAAAAAGCTGCAAAGCACCACCACGAGCAGGGGAGACACAGACACTGGACACCAGTTGCCTAATTAATGTAAGGAATTCTTTATTCCCAGCTGTGCAAAGGGGGAAGTGTGGGGTGGGGCAGCCACGGGTGGGTGACACTTTTTCCTCGGGTTTGGCCCCATTTTGGGGGTGCCAGGGTGGGAGTGTGAGGGCAGCACCGGGTCAGGTCGGGCAGAGCACTGGAAAGAGAGAGAGAGAGAGGTCTGGGGGTCACTGATGACACAGTGAGGCACTGGGATGCACAAATGTGTGTGGGGATGTACTGGGGAATCAGGAGGATGCACTGGAATGCAGGAGGATGCACTATGATCCATGAGGATGCACCATGATTCACAGGGATGTACAAGGATGCACAGGGATGCACAAGGAGTCAGGAGGATACACAGAGAT
Source organism: Lanius ludovicianus (assembly GCA_013397235.1). Taxonomy (NCBI): domain Eukaryota; kingdom Metazoa; phylum Chordata; class Aves; order Passeriformes; family Laniidae; genus Lanius; species Lanius ludovicianus. Next base: position 145,217 of record VYXG01011135.1, read on the forward strand.
GTGCAAGGATGCAGGAGAATGCACTGTGAGAGGATGCACAGGGATGCACAAGGATGCACAGGGATGCACAAGGATGCACAGGGATGCAGGAGGATGCGCAAGAATGCAGGAGGATGCATAAGTGTGTACAAGAATGCACATGCAATGCTGCACGAGGGCGCATGGTGACACACAGGCTGGCACTGGGCTGCACATGGATAGACAGTGGTGCCCAAGGGTGCCCTGGGGTTGCATAAGGGCACATGAGTGTGCACAGGGACACCTGGGAGTGCACAAGGGTGCACGAATGTGCTCCACATGCACAAGGGTTCAGGGGCAGAAAGGCTGCATGAGTGTGAACGAGGCACCTGGGCACACAAGGATGCACAAGCACACAAGTGCTGCATGAGGCTGCACACAGGATGCAGGAGGAACATGGAGGGGATGCAGAAGGAATGCACACACAACAGTGCACAGAAAGAGCATGAAGGACACAGGAGGACTCGTGAGGATACACAAGAGATGGACAAGAAGGGTGTGGGAGATGCACAGGGATGCACAAGGATGCAGAGGAAGGAGATGTAAGGAGATGCACAAGGAGATGCAAGGAAGATTGACGGGGATGCCCAAGGGTGGCAGAGGAGGGGTGCCTGATGGGGTGTGGGGGATGTGGGGGATGCGAGAGGGTGAGGAGGCTGTGTGGATGAAGCAGATGGGCCCCAGGATGGGGCAGTAAGCTGCACAGGGTCCTCCAGAGGCATGGCAGGGCAGGAGACCTGTACAAAGAATGCCTGAGGGATGTGCAGGAGATGCACCCGGGATGCACAAGGAAGGGGGATGTGTGTGGGATGCACAAAGGATGCACCGGGGATGCACGGGATGGGTCTGGGATTCTCTGAGGATGTGTGGAGGGTACACAGGAGAGGCAAAAGGGATGAATGAGGTTGCAAGAGGGATGTGCAAGGGATGCACAAACGATGCAAGCGAGAGGCAGGAGGATGCAGAAGGGATCTGTGGTAGAGGCAGAAGAGCTGCAGGAAGCTGCAGAAGAATGCATGAAGGGCGCACGGCGCAGGCAGGAGGGCAGCAGGTACCTTTGAGGATGTAATCCGTGAGCAGAGTGGGCACCTTCTCATTCCCCTCCTTCATGGCAAACAGAACTGTGAGGGGGAACAAAGCTGTGATCCTGGCCCTGCTGCCCCCTAAATGCCCCCTTTCCCCCCCCAACCAGCCCCACAGCTGCCATACAATTCCGCCATAGAATTTATGCAGCAGGCCTGGGAACATCCAAACAAAAAGGACTTTGATCCCCTATTAGCCAATCTGTGGCAATGCAGAATGGGTGATTTACCCCCAAATCAACCCTGGTTTAAGAAGCATAAACTGAGGAGAGGTGTTGGCTGCAAACCAGCTGTGCTGCAGGGATGCAAACCAGAGATTTTTCCCACCAAGTGGGTTTGTTGCAATGATGATGCAATGTCGGTGGTAGCACCTCAGATTGCCCATACTGCAGTGATGCAAGAAATCCCCAAAACTGGCTGTGCTGCAACAAAACCCCAAACTGCAGCTCCTGAAGCAAAGCAAAATGTGCCTTTGTGTCCTCCAAACATCTGATGCTGACCCAAAACAGCAGCTTGAATGAATACTCACTATTGGTGAGCATCTGCAGGTCCTCAACAGAGGGTGGTGAGCCCTTCTTCTCATAGGGAATCACCGTGTTCAGGTACTGCAAAAACAAAAGGCACCCCAAAAACCACCCAGATGGCACAAAACTGCCTGGGTTTTGTACTGCCTTGAGACAAATCACCCCAAATTGGTGCAAAAATAGAGTATTTCTGCAAAATTCCTGCAATTGCATTTACTTTGCAGGTATTCTGGGGAAGTACTGAACTAATTGGGTGCTGCAAACACCACCCAAATTCATCCCTCTTCAGGGAGGACTTTTTGGGGTGAAAACAGGTAATTTTTCCAAGACGGATTGGCAGGGTCTAGGGGACAGAGTAGTGTTGGAAAACTAAAAAACATTTTAAAAGGGACTTGGGGGATGCAGGGGAATGGGGAGTGCAGGAAGGAGGAGTGAAAAGAAACAGATTTGGGCAATTTCGGGGGAAAAAGGGCACCTGCTTCTCGTTGGTAGTAGGACCAAAAGTCTGGCGCAAGCCGGAGTGCAGGATGCTGGAGATGCCCTCCATGCTGAAGCGCTGGGGGGACACGTGTCACCCTGTCACCTCCCAGGGACAACGACATCACCCGTGGCACCTCCTCTGGCATCAATGTCCCCCACAGCTCCCTGACTCCCACATCCACACCCTGCCCATATCCCCCCCATCACGCTGCTCCATACCCCCATCCCACTTCCCTTTATCGCCCTGCTCCAAGTCCCCTGTCCCACATCCCCCCGAGCCTGCTCCGTGACCCCTGTCCTGTGTCCTCCCCACTCCCATCCTGTCCCTCTGCCACATGCTGTCACTATCCCCATCCCATCTCAACCCTCATGCCCTTACCCCCATGTCCCTCTGCCCCACCCTATCCCCACATCCCATTTCCTCCTTGTCCACCCGAGACACCCCCATTCGTGTCCTCGTGGCCACCAGGTCCCCACCTTGCGGGGCATGTGGTTGCCGCGCTCGGAGCGCGCCCCTTGCAGGCTCAGCCCCTTGTCCCTGCGGCGGCGCCGGGCGGCCTCTCGCTGCTCTCGCTGCTCCCCCTNGCTGCCCCAGCCCTGCGCCGCGGCAGGTTAGAGACGGGCTCGTGGCCCACGGGACGTTCCACAATAGGAAGGGACACTAAAGCCCATCTCGTTCCACCTCCCTGTTATGGACAACGAGCCCTTCCACTATCCCAGGTGGCTCCAAGCCCCATCCACCCTGGCCTTGGACACTTCCAGGGATGGGGCAGCCACAGCTGCTCAGGAAACATTGTGTCAGGGCCTCCTCACCCTCACAGGGAAGTTTCTTCCCAATATCCCATCTAACCCTGCTCTCTGGCAGTGGGATGCCATTTCCCCTTGTCCTGTCACTCCAGACCCTTGAAGTCCCCCTCCAAATCTCTTGGAGCCCCTTTAGGCACTGGAAAGGGCTCTGATGTTGTCTCTCGGGGGCATTCTCTTCTCCAGGCTGGACATGCCCAGTTCTCCCAGCCTGTCACCATAGCAGAGGTGCTCCAGCCTTAGGAGCACCTCCGTGGTCACCTCTGGACTTGGTGCAGCCAGTGCCATGCATGGGGAAACGAGGGAAATGCCTGGTGTAATCAGTGACACCCCCAGTGCAGTCAGTGAAATGCACACTGCAACTGTTACAATGCATCTTGTGCTGAGCGAGATGTGCTCCGCATTTTCTGAGACACCAAGAGATAAACCCATTGTGCAATTACTGATATGCTCAGCACCATAAATGACGTGCCCAGAGCAATAACAGAACTGCCTGGCACAACTGGAGACATGCAAGGTGCACTCAGTGATATTCACAGTGCAATTAGTGACAAGCAGGGTGCGATTAGTGACATGTATGGTGCAACTAGTGACATACATGGTGTGATTAGTGACACACACGGTGCAGTTATTGACATGCATGGTGCAATTAGTGACAGGCACATTTTGATTAGTGGCATGGTGAGATTAGTAACCTGCACAGTGTGATAAGGAGCAGAGCAATTAGTGAAATGCCTGGGCTTACTGGTGACACACCCCATGTCTCTAGTGACAAATCTCATGTGCATGGTGCACCCCATGCAAAACACAAAGGCTCCTGGTGAACCCCATGTGCCTTTCCATACCAAAAGCCAGATCCCTCTGTTCTTCACAGTTTTTGCCAAGAGCCCTTCTGGCCAAGTCCCAGAGCAAGCCAGCACTGAGGCCTGGAGAGACTCAGTTGTCCAATTTGGTTGGAATTGTCCCCAAAAAGTGACAGGCCTGGGCTCTGCTGGCCATACCTTCGTGGGAGCAGTTGTTGTTGAAGGCAGGGGAGAAAGCATGCAGCTCCTGCAGCACAATGGGCTCCGTGCCCCCGCCGCCACCTTTGCCTTCAGCATCACCCTTGGTTTCTTCCTCCTCCTCCTCTTCCTCCTCCTCTTCTTCTTCCTCCTCACCCTCAGGGTCAGCCTCAGGGTCAGGTGAACTCTGCATAAGCTCCTCCAGCTCCTCGATGACCTGTGGGGCATCAGCATCCTCCATGTGCACCTGCGTCCTACCTCCACCCTGCATCCCACACATCCTGCACCCACACCTGCTCCTTCACCTGCACCTGCTCCCTGCACTCCTGTCCTGCACCTGTATCTGCAACCTGCTCCCTTCATCCTGCATCCTGTATCTCCATCCTCCATCTGCAACGGGCTCCCTCCATCCTGCATCTTGTACCTCCATCCTCCATCTGCAACCTGCTCCCTCCAACCTCCATCCTTACTAGCATTCTGCATCCTGCACCTGCATCCTCCATCCTTCCCCTTCATCCTGTATCCACACCTGCATTTACATCCATCTGTGCCTTGGGTCCTCTGTTTGCATCCTGCATCTGCATCCCACATTCCATGGACACTTAGGACCTGCATCCACATCTAATTCTGCATCCTGCACCCGTCTGAATCCTGCTCTCTGCACCCTCCTCCTCTTGCATCTTGCATCTTGTACTTGCACATGCACCTGCATTCTCTATCCTGCACCCACACCCTGCAGCTGCCTCCACATCCCCTTTCCCACACCGGTACCCTGCATCCTGCACTCCACATCTGCACCCTGCCTCCATACCAGCATCCTGCAGCTGCATCCCACCTCTGCCTCCCACACTTTTATCCTTCCCCCTATGTCACCCATTTTGTTCAGAAGCATCCGCACCCCACGTTCCCACATGCACCCAAATCCCACGTTGGCACCCACAACCTACACTTCTGCCTACATCCACATTCCAGGTCCTGCATACCACATCCCAAGATGATGGGATTTGGCTTTTTCTTGTGCTTTCAGATCGTGGTCATGGGGCCAAGGCGGCCAAGCCCGGCTTTCGGAGGACACACAAGGGTCCAGATGCCCGTGGGGCCAGGGGTACCTGCTCAGCTGTCAGCAGCGGCTCCTCATTGATACCAGAGTCCTGCTCACTCCTCTCAGTGAGCTCCTCCTCCTCTTCCTCCTCCTCCTCCTTCCCACCAAGCTGCAGGAGACACAGGCTGAGCAGCCTCAGAGGCACCACAGGCCCGGCCTGATGTGGGCATGGGCCCAGCAAGAACACAGACACAGCCCTGGCCCTGGCATGGGGAGAGCCACCAGGGAACCCTGGCTCAGGGGGATAAGCTACAGGGGGTGTGGCACAGGGACATGTTGGATTGAGGGCACTGCATGGAGATGCTGGATGGGGAAGCTTTGGATGGGGATGTTGGATGGGGCTTTGGACAGGGACACTGGATGGAGACACTGGAGACAACGAACAGGAAAGCACTAGAGGGGGAGGTGTTGCCAGAAGATGGATAGAGATGATGGATAGGGAACTACTGGATGGAGAGTTGTTGAACATGGACCAGGAAGAAGACAGGGAGAAGTCCAGGTCTGTTGGATGGAGAGTGGTGTTGGAGACGCTCGATGGAGATACCAGGGATGTTGGATGGGGAGACGAGTGCTGGTGAAGCTGAATGGGAAAGGTCTGATGAGACACTGGGTGGGGGGACATGAGATGGGGACATGGCAGAGGGGAACACCAACAGGGAAGGGATGGATGGAGATGCCCGATGGAGATGTTGGACAAGGAGACATTTTCTTTTTTACCACCTTCCACTATCTTTTTCATCTTTGTAGCAGAAAATAACCTAAGAAAGTTATCTTCTCTTCCCTGTTTATCAACAGGCCATTACATCCAAGTGGGTTAAATTCCCTGGCTATTGGGACATTTTTACAACCCCAAAAGCAGGTATTGCCAGCGCAAACTTACTACAAATGAAAACACGTTTTCTACCCCCAAAAACACCCACCCCACCCCTGACATGATTGTCAAACTAAACAATCTTGCCCATTTCAGAGTGATTTCACATTGAAATGTGGGCACTCACTGCACTGGTGCTGCAGCACCCCAAAACTGCTATTTTTGGATAGTTTTCAGTGCCATGATTGTCGCTGAGCCTTGGGGCTGACTGACAGCTGTCAAGCATTGTCAGGGGATGATGAGGGGGCAGGGTTTGAGGGGCTTAGCTGGGGCCACAGCCCTACCTGGGGGTCGGTGCCATCGAGGGCCTCAGTCCCAGGGAGCAGCCACGGCCGGGGGGAGCTCCGGGGGGCAAAGCCATCGGTGAGAGCATCCCACACCCTGCAGGGAGGTGGGTGGTGAGTTCTGATCCCAAAATGTTGCATCTCAGAGAGCCATCCCAAAAATGGCATGCCAAGATGCTGCAAAACATCCCAAAATACAGCCCAGAAACAGCCTGAAATGACCTCCAAAAATCCCGAACTACCACTGAGATGCCTGAAACATCCCAAAACACCCCAAATGCTTCTCAAAATAGCATAATGAAATACTGCCCTGAAATACCCCGAAGTACCCAAAAATGCTGCCCCAGCACCTCAGCTGCCCCCCAAATATTATTTTGAAATGCTGCTATCAAAACTCCCCCAAAAGACCACAGCAATGTCCCAAAATATCTCTAGATGTCCCCAAATGCCACTCAAAACCATCACATGAACATTGTCTTAAAGCCCCAAAACTCCCTGAAAGCCCCCCAAAACACCTAAAAATGCTGCCTTGGAACACTCCAAAATGTCCCCAAATGTTCTTCTGAAATACTCCAAAATGCCCCTAAAGGTCCCAAAGCTCCAAAATGTCCCCAAATGTTCTTTTGAAATACTCCAAAATGCCCCTAAAGGTCCCAAAGCTCCAAAATGTCACCCTGTCATGTTCCAATCACCAAGAAGGAAAATCGTGGGAAATGGAGAAAGAGGAAAAAAAGAGGAAGAAGGGGAAAGAGGAGAAAATAAGGAATAGGAAAAGGAGGAAAAGGGACAAAAGAAAGAAAAAAGAAAAATCTGGAGAAAAGGGAAGCAGAGAAAAAGAGAAAATGTAAGAAAAAAGGGAGCATGAGGGGGGAAATGGGGAAAAGGGCAGGGAAAGTAGAGAAAAGGGAAGAAATGGAGAAGAAAGACAGAAAATGGGAAAAAAAGTGCTGAAAAGTGGCAACATTGAGAAAAAGGCCAAAAATGTGAGAAAAGGTCAAAATGGCACAGAAGGAGATTAGAAATTTTCTCCTCAACTCAGGGAAACCTGCCCATTTTCCCACCAGAAATGATGGGATCAGTCCAACATGGTGCCACATCCTAATCCTGAAAATTACCCCAAAACCCTTTGTCCCCTTTCCAACCCCAAAACTGCTCATTTTGGGGATTTATCATATTTCCCTCCTCACCAAGGCTGAACCCCCCTTGGAATTACAGATTTCACAAACTAACATACAAAAACACAGATAGCAAACTCTTATATTCCTATTTTTTAACAAAGCACAGCAAATTAGTGGTTATCCCCCCAAATCTGCTTTGTTTTCTCTGCTCTTAAAGGACCAGCACCCCACAGGTCAAGACCAGCAGTGATTTCTGAATTAATTATGGCAAGAAATGGTTAACAGCTCTGGAAATCCAGGGCCTGTAAGGCCATGGCCCCTCCCCCACCCTGCACACAGGGCTCATTCAAGGAAGAATGAAAAAAAAAAAAAGCCCTGTTTTGCCCAAAGTGACCCAAAAAAGACACAATAAGTGGCACAAAGCGGCGACAGCGCGGCAGCCCCGGCGTGCAGCCAAGCCTCATTTTGCTCTGAAAAACCATGAATTCAGCCAATTGCAAAAATCAATTCAGCCTCAGTGGGTTTTGGGGAAAAAAACCCCAAACACAAAGCAACAAAACCAACAGATTTGGGGCTTTTGGGATTGAAAGCAACCCCTTTGCTTGGTGAAAATAAGGGTTAGCAATTTCGGCCTGGGGAATGATCCCAATTAAACACACAAAAAATCCACCAGAAATGTGATAATGTAGAATGATCAGGAGGACAAAGCCCAAGGATTTGTGGGAATAAAACAGCATTTTGTAACAAAACAAAGTTTTTAATGAAACCGTGGAATTTAGGACAAAAGGAACAATAATAATGGGGGAGTCTAGGGGGGAATTTGACTCTAGGGAATTTAGCCATCCCCTAGCACGGTACAGAGGGGGTGGCTAAACTCCACTTACACCTTACTCAAGGTTTATGCTCAACCCCTGGGGCTTTCCTTGCACAGACAGAGCTGTGGCCCCCTGCAGTGTGGAATGGGACACGCTGCTCTTCCTCCTCACAGGATGCTACTCTGGGGATCTCACACAGCTACTCCAAGGTGCTGTAAGATCACGCCACAGTCCAGGCGCTGATTTGTACATGATGGGTGCTTAGAAGTGTGCAAGGAGGTGCAACAGGCCCCAGAGGGGTGTTAGTAATAAGATACTACACCCCTACTTTGAGGTGCTACACAGTCATGCTGTAACAGGTGAGCTGGACTGCATGCTCTGGGAAAGGGGGTATTTCACGACCATGAAAAAACACATGCAAGGCCTACTCATAGGATCCTACACAGCTACTCAAAGGATACCACACAGCTGTTCCACGCCACTGCATGACTGTGCCGTGATGCAAGGTGGCATGCAGACCCTTACTCACAGGTAGTTCTTACTCATAGAATGCTACAGTGCTACTCCTGACACGGAGCATGACCATGCTGCAATGCTGGGAGTTAGCCTGCACTGTGGGGGGTTTCAGGGCTGTGAAAAGGCACGTGGCTCCAGAAGCAGGGGGGCCTTACTCACTCCTCATCCTGCAAGCGCTCCTCCTCCTCCTGTGCCTGGAGATGCCCCCGCACAGGGGCCAGGCCCTCGGTGGCAGCGTCGTAGTTGCGGAAGCAGACAGTGAGCTTCTCGTCGAACTCCTGCACCAGGTCCTCCATCGACTTGAAGCTCATCATCTCGGCAGAGAAGCTCTCCAGCTCAGCCAGCGCTGGGTCTGCAGGGCGCTGCAGGGTCCCCCCATCGTCCCCGGGTCCCTCCTCGAACTCCTCCTCCAGACTAACCAGGGGCGCCTCCATCCTCCTCAACACCGATGTGCTGCCTTAGCTGCAGGGAGAGGGTGCCTGTGAGGCACCAGGCTACTAACAGGTTACAACACCCACCTCCCCATTCCCTTCGCTGCTGCCATGCTGACTGAAACCCTACTGCCAGAGCTATTACACAACCAACAGTACCTCTGGAGCATCTCAGCAGTACCCCATCAGGATGTACTACCTTTGTAAGAAATATTCTGATATTGTGGCACTATTCTAGCAGTAATTTACTAGTAGCAACAAAGTGCTGATAGTGGTTCAGGTATCTTAGTGCTACCCTGAGAGTATGTAAAAAACATAATACTATCTATTTCCCTGAAGTGGTAGCATTTTAGTCCTATCCTTATACTATATCACTACTAAGCAAGTGGCCTGAAAGTATCAGTAATGTGCTGACAGTATCCTAGTAGCAGCCATTGAGTAGCTCAGCATTGTCCTGATGTTGTACTAGCACAGGTAGGAATATCCTGATACCATGTCAAAGAGCATCCCAAAAGCATCCTGGTACCCTGACAGTATCTCAGTAGTATATAACAAGTGTCCTATAGGATCTAATAGTGGTGTAATGGGATACAGCTATTATCTTCATAGAGTGCTGGTGGCACTTTAGTAGCGCAAAGCAATATCCAGATATTATGTTACTGCCATGTAACTATGCTGAAAGCAACCTGAACATCTCTTGAGGGGAACTGGGTGGTGTGGGAACTGCTCCAGTGGTACCTTCATATGAGTACCTCAGTATCAGCTCTGGAAATATGCTGGAAATATCTTAGTAGCAGCCTGACAGTACCTTAGTGGAGTTCTTGCTGCATCCCAGCATCCACACAGTATCCTGAGAGCACCTTAGTGCCACTCTGAAAGTGCCTTACTACTGTCTGCAGAGTAGCCTGCCCACATTCTAGTAAACTCATGATAGCATCTCAGTAGCATCCCAGCAGTATCCTGAGAGCACCTCAGCTGTGTCGTGATAGTATTTCAATACTGCCTCAGGAGATTACTGAGAATATCCCAGCAGCATCCTAGCAGTAGCCTCACAGGAAGCAAACAGTAACTTAGTAGTAAGCCAGGAATAGCCCAGTACAGGCATCTGTACCCTAGCTCATTTCCCCAGACCTGGTGACGCTTCCCTGGGGAGGGGAGCACAAAGATCTCAGCTTTGGAGGAAAACCTGGCCTGACTAGGGCTTTGAGTAGCACCTGCACCTATGTGCAGCATGGCCACACGCCCCTGTGCATGTGCACCCCACTGGGTGCCCCGAGCCACCACATGCCTGCAGCACACGCCCTGTGCATGCACACCCTCCACGTGTGCATCTGGAGGTGAGCCCACCCCAGTGCACACACCTGCTGCACGCATGCTGAGGGGGCATGTGGGTGCACACACAGACACAGGAGAGTGCCTACGCCTGCTCCGTGCCTGGCACACCTTGTGAACACACACACCATGCACAGACAGATGCAAAGCACACACATACACAGAGCTATGCATATGTGCATGGAGTGTCTGCAGACAGACATGCTCCGGCGGTGCACATGTGCTGGGCTGTGTGTGTGCACAGCAAGGCAAGCACACACTGCACACACACTCACCCCCCACGTGCCCTGTGCATGCACACCCTGTCCTGTGCAAGTGTGCACGCACACTTTTTCAAGTGTGCATCCCCACACAGCATGCGTGTGCGCCCACCTGTGCATGCCTGCATCCCCTCGCACACACTGAGCACTGCTGTGCACTTGTGCATTCCCACACAAGCACCAGGGACCCCACCATGCCCACACCACCCAGCTCCAGGCCCTGCAAACACCAGCATCCCACTTCGTGCCCACACCTGGACATGGGCATGGCTGCTTGCGCACACATGCACACACACAGCTGCACATGGGCACACATACCTGCACATACACATGCCTGCATGTGTGCCCCTCCAGCTTCACACACACACACATCTGCATGCATGCATCTGCGCACACATCCACCACTGCACACACACACTGCTGCACACACATCCACCGCTGCACACACACACTGCTGCACACACATCCCTTGCACACACACACCTCTGCACACACACACACCGCTGCACACACATCCCTTGCACACACATCCACCGCTGAACACACATCCACTGCTGCACACACATCCACCGCTGCACACACACACTGCTGCACACACATCC